>JAPEIP010000012.1:69859028-69888522 GCA_026120095.1 Capsicum chinense
AAATCATCAACTCATAATAATAGTATTCAACTCATGGCATAAGTTCTCAATTTAAGAAATAAAATGATGAAATAGTCATGTGTATCGATCTTGAATAGATCAAATATCACAAATCATGAATAAAGTAATTTGGGTGTAAACGTACTTTGCAAAATCATGGATTTCAATAGTAGAAATTAAATCTTTGGGCACCAGAATAAAAGAAGTGTTCTTGTTCAAACCCCATATACCTTGATTATGGATGTGAATGAAGAAACTTGTTATAGACTCCTTTTCCACTTCTTGAGTTATGGTTCTTGATGCTTTTGACTTGGGTACCTTGAATCTTGAACTAATTTATAAAATCTATGGTCGGATTCTTTATGTTCTTGGGAAATTTGGATTGGATTTTTGAGAGAGAAACCCTAGTATTCTTGATGAAATAGAAGAAAAATGAAGTTTTATTCTTCACTTGGATATATATAGAGGGTCAAAATGGGTGGAAAAGACCAAAATACCCTGTTAAAAATGCCCCTTAATTGCTAAAAAAAATGGTTGACGACATCCATGATAGTCCGTCAGACCCGTGATAGGCCATTACGAAATGTCATCACAAAAGGGTCAAATTTTTTATTTTCTACCTAAGGCTGATGACATCATCAGAAATATCTTCGAAAAGTGACAACGTCATCAGAAATGGCGTCAGAAACGTGTCAGCCCGTCACAACTGTCGTCACCATTTTCCACCTTGACCATGTTGGAGTAAAATAGGCTTAACTCTTTGCTTCGATATCAAATTTTGGAGAAATTAGTATTGTTGGAAAGATAATTCAATTATATACCTATTGATAGGTCATGAGCTCAAAAAATCCAAGTATAATGAGATATATCCTAATTTGAAGTTGACTAAACTAATATCCTTCCCAAGAACTCAATCTGTAAGGAATGTTTTCATTCGCCCAATCATTAGGACATATTTAAGGCCTTAATACACACCATACTTGATTAGAAAACAACCAAAGAACTATAATTTATTTCTCAAGAGCTTGATTCATGGTTGCACTATTGGTTAGAGTCTCGGGGAATTACAAATTGGCTCTAACTTCCTCACCGGGTGTCCGATTCGGGTGAATCTTATGTCGTTGGAAAGCTTATCCAATTCTCCACATGATCAGGAGTAGAATTTAGGGAAATACAAGATGATATAAATAACAATCAATTTGGAAGTTATCCATATTTACTTAAAAGATAGATTTAGGCTTAAGAAACGATCGGGGTATTACAGTAGCTAACAGTCATTATATATAGTTTCAGATGGTTTGGACATTTGGACAGTCATTCATTAAAATTTCTTTTTTTAGACTTATTTCATATTTGATGCTGGCAATTTCTCCATTCTGTATAGCTTTAGTAGTTCTGTAGGAAGTTTATCATTATATCTCCTTTGCTTGGATAGGTTAAGATATACTTGTAAGCGCTATTGTATACTCATACTTTTCTTTTTTCTAATATCATATTAGATGCCTATATCTCTCGTGGAGAAAAGGAAAAGAGGGTAAATTGATAATTGGATGGCTCTATTTTTATTTATATTAGTATCGATTCAAGGTAATGAATTCTGGTTTCTCTTAAATAGGGTAATGCATTGATTATCACGGTTCTCCAGGTTGTGCAAATTCCAAACCTCAAGGTAAAATAATTCATGTGCTAGTTTTTATTGTTTTCTAGCTATAAAGTTTTATGTAATGTTTAGGGTTTAGGAAATGGTATATCCCTGTACCTTCTCTCATTATGGTTTTAAATTTTATTGTGGACGAGCAATGTCTTTCATATTGTGGTATCTCTATTCTCAACTTCAACTATTAAGGATATAAGTGCTCCTCAGAAACCTAAACTCTACATAAGTTATCCTTTTACTTCAGTGCATTCTAATTTTGCTTTTAATTGTCAACAACTAATAAGGAATGAGGAGAGAGAACAAAGCTTTACTCTTTCTTTCTCTTTCTCCCTTTTTTGTATGTGTGGAAGTTTTGCACCAAAGCCTACTGGTAAAGATTTACTTATATATGATTTTGAATAATTTTCATAGTTATTTGATATTACATCAGTTTTCAGACTTGAACTAAGATGGCAAACATAATTCCTTATAGCTCTGCTGAGGAAAACTGAATCATAGCGTTAGAGTTTAGTAGAAATATTTGTGTAGATCTAAAATAGTTTACATACTTTCTTAGTCAAAAATTTATTTATATGTGAATAAGTTGGGCAATCTAGGAGCATTCTGTAAAACTACGAGAACATTCTGATTTTCTTTGATGATGAAAAGGTATTAATCCTTAATACACTATTTTATATATGAGGCCAAGTTTCTCATTTGAGTAGTTAGTTTTTTATATGAAATATGTCTGGTTCTAGTGGCTTTTCTATGTAAAGTCATTATAACTTTGTAGGTGTCTCTTGTTCCTGTGCATTTTATTTTCTTGACTAGTGGTCTCTAATTAAGTGGTGTATCAACTGTAAGTAGCTGTGGAATGGTTTCTGTTTCACTATACGCCTTGTGTTGCAGTAAGCTGGAGTATAATATTGTTGTCATTTTCCTAATACATGTTTTGAGCAGGTGCCAAAAATTTATGTAGCTCAGGCAATCAAAAGTTGCGCGCTCCATTTGGGGTTGCCAGTGAACAAGATGAAATTAGTTGTGGAATAGTTGGGTAACTTCGGCATTAGAAACCAAAAGTTGGGCAAGGTGGTAGCTACAAGTCCTCAGCTACTACTATAGAATCCTCAAGAATTCCATTAGGTAAGATTCAAAATTATGGTGCTCATCTATCAACATAAGCACAAACGAATGCAAGATTGTGCATCAGTTCTGATTGACATTGGAGCTTCAGTTTTTGCTTTGTTATTTTAACCAGCTTGACATTACATATTTGATCTTAATCTTACAGAGACTTAAAGAATCATGAATCAATATGGATGTTCGATGAATCATCAAAAAGATAAAAACTTTCTTTCAACTGGATCACTAGCAGCTCTATAAAACAAATAAATACTAGAACATAAGAAGAAGAATAATACATGTTACATAATGCAAAGGAAAAGAATCAAAAGCAGAAGGAGAAGTCAAACAAAGTTATACCTATAAATTAAGTACTAGAACAAGTGCAACAGGTGGCAGCTATATTTCAAGTACCAGAATAAATGCAATAGGTGTCTCTAGATTCCTCTTGTTTTGTAGCTCCAGTAGAGGAGCAAGTGCAATAAGAATTGCCTGAGTCCACCATTTGTGCATCACAACCCACAACTAGATGAATGCATTAAGATCAGTCACAGCTTCCTAATTTACAAGCAAATGAAAAATCTGGAGAAGGCAAGAATATATATATTTTAATTCATACTATTCCAAAAATTACCTATATTTCAGTAATTTTATTGTTGATATTACTGTAGGCCCTTCAACTAATAAAAGAAAAAGAGGTACTACAAAAATGCAAGCAATACATGGACGGACTGATCATCTACTAATAGTGATAAATGAGTTGAACCATCCTATTGATCCAACTAAAGCATCGGTCACTGAATTTTCAACTCTCTTGGCACATTGGAAAGGAATGGGACATTTTGTCCTCTTAATCTTAGTTGGACAAAGTTGAAGACACAAGATGATATGTAGAGCTATTCAGGTTCTAAGTTCTCAATATTTTAATTTCTACTTGAAAGTGTTCACAATTTTTACACTAACCCAATTCAACCAAATTATAAGACAAATATGACATTCCTAACAACGAGAAAGACTGGGCTATGAGATCAATTAATATTGAGTTTAGAGGGTATAAGTCCATACTCAGGAAAGATCACTTTTATGCATACACCAATAATGAAATTCGAAGGTCAAAAAGGCCTAGCACTATTTTAGAACCTGTATTTGAGGATCTCCTTAAGTATTCGAATTCTGAAAAAGCTGAGGTATGATATCAATATAGACAACTATTATATTATTGTTAGCATGCATTTATTATTGAATTCATCATGCCTGATCTTTCTTTTTATGTTGTTCTTTCTTTCAATATAAGGCATCAAATTTTGTGTGTTTAAAACTTTACTGCCTTAATTTTTTTATAAAAAACTTATTCATAAATATGGTATTGTAGGATACATCCAACACTAATAAAGAAAATAACAAAAAGTTAAAGTATCAGCACACTATGGGCAAAACAAGTTTTGATCTAATTCGTGAGGTTTGGTGTTTTCTCAGATTGTTACTATGAACTTGTTAACTTTACTTGACAATATTTTAATACTGACTTGCATGTAACTAGGTAAAAAGGAAGGAAAATTCTGGTGCTTTGTCAAATAAGGAATTCTTTGTGGCTACTAGAAGAATAAAACATGACCGAGTATATAAGGACACATCTGAAGAGATTACTAAAAAATAGTATGATATTTTGTATTTCAAAATTGATCAAGATCATTATTTCCTTGAATATTAAAACAAATAAATTTACTTGCTGTTGAATCTGATGTGTAGGTTGAAGTCAAAAGAATAGTGACTTAAGAAAGTGAAGATGGTACTTAATTAACGGATACTTTCACAATAGTTATAGGGCCTGATCATTCTGGTTGAATAAGACTAGTCGGACACGGGGTTACAAGTCTCTTTTGAAACAGAAAGAAAATGGTTCTAGATCATTTTCAAATATTACTGATGAACTGTTAGAGAAGAGATTGGATGAGCTAGAAGAGAGGATATAACAAAGAATGCAAGAAAAATTCAATGATCAAAGAGATGTCGTTGAAAGAGATGTTATAATTAACATCATTGCACAACTTCAACATCTAAATCCAGGATTAACACTTGATCCTACTATTCTAGGATCAATGTTCATTCATTAGGAGAAGTGACTACTAATTAACCAATAAACCATCCATCTATTGGTAGTAACAATAAAGGTCAGTCTCCATTTTTTGATCTATTGGTAGTAACAATATGTTGGTAGAACTTCTCTTATTTTTGGTGTGTGACTGCTACTAATTAGTTGGTGAAAGTTTGGTATTAGTAGTTTGATATTGTGGCTTGGTATTAGTAGTTTGGTATTGTGGCCTGGGATTAGTAGTTTGGTTTTGTGGCCTGGCAAAAAGTGTTTACACGTGTTATATTTGTCATTATTATTTCTTTTAAAACAATAAATTGTATTATTATAGTTGTTGTTGCTGTTGTTGTTTCTTTGTGTCAATTCATGCTTATATCCTTAGTTTTGCTCATCATATTATTATTAGGGATATATATTATATAGCACTTGTTATTTGATCGGGTGGAGCTTAGGACAAAGGTACAGTGGGTTATTTTGCACTATCTCAGCTCTTACCTTATTTCCTTTCTTTAGTTTTGCGTTCTTCAAAATGTTAAATATCCATTTCATCAGGAAATAGAAAGAGACATAACTGTAGATATGCAACAAAATTAATTTGCTTAATTGTTGCATTCAATTTGATTGTCACTATTAATCTATCTAGGAGTACTTGGCCAAGGGTGAAGTGATTGTTAAGTGTACTACCTTTCTCCATTTGTGTCCTTAATTATTTAGAATATGACCCTAACTGTGAGTAAGTCTCTAGATCGTCCTGTCTTACTTTTGATGTAATGGGGGATTTTTGGACTTACTTTATACATTATTACAAGTCATGAATATAAACTTAATAACTCAAGATTCTGTCTTTTTCAGTTGTGTGTGTTTTTATCAGCTGGGCATTATCAAGATTCAATCTTTTCCCCATTATATAGTGTGTGTGTGTGTTTTGTCAGCTAGGATATATCAAGATTAAATTTTTTTCCATTCTCAGTGTGTGTGTGTGTGTGTTCTTTTGCTAACTAGTGTCTATCAAGATTCATTTTTTCCATTTTCATAGTGTGTGTGTGTTATGTCAAATTGGATATAGTAAGATTCTATCTTTTTACTAATCCTCCCGATGTGAACTGAAAAAATGCTTAAAGTAGAACTCCAATGAGGCATTGACCCATTATATCATGCTGCAGTGTGATTCTAATCTTTTTATGTTGTCATTTAAGTGCTAATTTATATTATTTATCCTTTTTTATAGGTGTCCAAAATTAATAAAGAGATGAAGAAAGTGATGAAGACATTGACATTACCTGAGAAGATTTTTGAGTTGTGGATAAATGCTATAATATCAATTGTTTTGTGTTGAATTTCTTGAAACTTATCGCGACTCCAACTTGATACTATGTAAAAACTTAACTAATCATTTGGACTTGATTACATTTTTTTTTTTCGTTTAAATATTAGCTTGTTGCATATTTTGAATTATGAGATTATTAATGAATGATTTTGTTTTGTGATGTGTATATATTGTGTTATAATTTATTATATATGTAAATAAAATTTACATTAATACAAGTGGCTATTTATATAAATCATTTCAATTTAATAACATGTGGCAGCAGTCGTTGCAATAGATCAATAAACCATTACAATATGTAGTCCAAAGTGTTACAACAGAATAACAAAAGCATCGCAATAGATTTTATTACAATGGTTTAATATCATTGCATTAGAATCTTTTGCAACAGTTAATAACCGTTATAATAGATGATAATAGGCATCCCAAAAAGTAATGAAATAGTTGTAATAGGTACTCAAAAAGCATTGCAACAGAATAACAAAAGTGTCACAACAGATGCTATATCAACGGTTTAATGTCGTTACAATAGACTTTAATGTGACGGTTACTAACCGTTGTAATAGATGAAATAGGCATCTCAATAAGTAAAAAATAACAATCACCATAGCATGACCTATGACAATGATTTCAAACAATCGTCGCCATAGCTTGACCTATTGCGATGGTTTTAAATAACCATCATATAAACACTTGTCATAGACCTATAATAATGCCCATATATAGGATGTTTTCTAAAGCGTTGTGGTAGATCTATGGAAATGGTTTTGTTGTCTATTGCAACCGTTTTGCAACCATCACCATAGGGGTAATTTTTAGTACTGCCATATTGTCCTCAAGTGGGATAGAGAAGTTTCCACAAGTATCATATCTTCTGGGAGGGATGATCTGAAAAGCAAACAAACGGGAATTAGAGGAGATTTGGACACCCTAGACTCTATAACCCAAAAGTAGATCACAAGAAAGAGAAACATTCCAAAATGCCTCTTAGCCTCTCTTTTATAGTGTGGTATGCTACACACTGATAAAAGAGATTCTACTTGACACAGGTTTTTGAGCACCCAGTGACATAAAACCTAGGCTCCGATACTAACTTTTTCATGACCTAAACCAAGGTCTAGCCGTGAAGGCTATCTCAAGTACACCGAGGACCAGAGACTACCCCCCTTTTCTAACCACACATAACATAGCACACCTAGTAATGGATGAAATTCCAACATATGACAAGATAGAAAGATGATATAAATCAAGAATGAATAAGAGCATCAACATCAATACCCAACCATAGTAATATCTACAAAGCCTCAATAAATCTGAAAAACAATCTAAGTCGGGACATACCCCTGACTCTAACAATGGCAATGATAATGTTAATGTTAATGTTAAATCTTTAATTCTAGTTTATAAAAGAAAAGTGATGAAATGAACAAGTCTTCCTGAGATTGAAAACTCTCTACTTCACTATAAATGATCAACTAAGCCAATCTACCTAACACTGCACAGGAAATGTAGAAGTATCTCTTGTGCCTACATCGGATGGGTACATAGCATTTGAGGATGGTTAGTAGGATTATAACTAGCATAAAACTTAGGGATAGGGAAAAATGTAATGCAAAGACCCATATTTTAAAATCATTTAGGGCCAATGCACATATGATAATATGTATATATACCATATCATGCTGGGATAGGGAAAATGGTTTAACATAAAGTAAAACATTATCCTAGACTATATATCTCAACCATTATAATAGGCACCCATGGGTTGTATGGGTTTAGCTTCTCTTATTGAAAGGGTCCGGTGAGTGTTAGCCGCACAAACTAGAGGTATTAAGAAAGACCAACGAATGCCCCGAACCCACTTCATTCCAAGATAAAAATATATCAATAGTGTGACCCATGCACACAAGTCATTAATATAAAACCTCACGTCTGCAAACATGAGTTTTTTGTACACGTCATCCAAGACCTACACCTTTACAGCTTCGGTACATAACCCCCATTAAGCCTAATTAAAAGAAAGTTTCACATAACCCACCTAATAACTAATGAACTAACCATTAAGGCACACTATGGGTTTCATCATACCCTTACACTTGCAAGCTTATCTTTATGCCATAACAATCACTCACATTTGCGGAATGCATCGACCTCCTTTGTTCATTAAATCAACCATAACCAACAAGTCCTTCTAAATCTATGTTCATTTTTTAACCATTTATACAATGAAATAACATAGGTGAGTATGTCAAACCAAGTGACAATTTCACAATTCGATACCATGCACAAGTGGGTTGATGAAACACAATTATTCTAAACTAATTCCAATTTTAAAACATTAATTTGGGGGAATACATTGACCCCCATTACAATTCCCACGCACCCCATTGGTTCAAAATGTTAAATTAAAACCATGAATAACTCATAAAAATAATGGAAAAGTAATTCAAAGATAAAACATTCCAAAACCCTCAACCACCATCAAAACCCACATTTAAAGCCACACAACTAAACCATGTAAAACACGTGATTTTCATAAAATATTAATTAGGGAAGAGTAATATTCCTTAAATACCAAAATTTATGAAGAGAAATCAACCCTTGATCCCTTAGATAACTAACTTCTTGAAAACCCTAAGTATTTTGACCTTGAAGAGTTTAGAGAGAAGAGAGCATGTTCTGATTGTGTTATGAATGAGAAATAACCACCTTGAGTGCTTTGTGGATGTATGTTCTAAGTAAGGGAAAAGGGGATTTGACCAGAATGCCCTTAATAAGAAGATTAAAAATTGAACGCCAAGTCACAATGGATGACCTTACATTTCATAGGGTCACCATACGACTCATAAGGTCTCACTTATAGTCTGGATGGTGTCCATGAACACCAGTACTTACTTGACTACAAGTTGTACCATATGACTCATTCTTAGACTATGACTCATATGGTTCAGTCGTTGTCAAAGAAAAAATAATTGGCATCACACTAGTTAGGCTACGGAAGATACCATATGACTCGTTTTGAGTCTTTACAACTCATAGCCACCTAGTCGTAGTCATAATAAAAACTCCAGGTCAACCTACTGGGCAGGCTATGATTGGGTCCTTAAGACCCGTCAAGACTCCCTGCGACTCATATGGAGACTATCTCAAAAATCTTTTAGGGCTAAAATCTAGGGTGTTACAGTAGTGTGCCACATTACTGTGTAAAAGTCGGGCATTCCATATTTTATTTTACTTAGGATGAGGAGATTTTAGGGTCTTTTAACCTGTGTATGACCCTTAAACATAATGTAAGCTTATTCCTTTCAATATTAAGAGATTAAAATATCTAATTCTACTCTCAAATTCAAAACCCCAAGAGAGCCTAAGGATTTCATAGTACATTCATCTTTTGGGTTATAAGTTTTTAATTATTTTCCAATTCTCATGTGACTAAGGCATGTATCTCTTTTCCTATACTTGTATTTTTCTTAATGTTGTGAAATTGGTTTATTATTCACATGGTTTTGATGTTGGGTTTGAACTATGGGTTGAGGGTTTTGGATATAAATTGTTTGAATGTTTTGTCATGATTATTATTGAACTATCATGCATTGAATTGTTAGTTTGTACAATCATTAGGGTTCATGGGAATAGTGGGTGGAATAGGGGTGTGAAGGAATCCCCCAAGTGATTCTTATAATGAAGTCTACAAGGTACAAAGAAATCCCCAAAGTATTGGCTAATGACATTTCTTACAAGCTATAGTCAGTATGAAGATACCACTTAACAAAACCTTAATAATTGACTCCTATAGTCGGTGGATGGGTTATGTATTGACTGTTTTAATTAGGAATAATGGGGGTTATGTTAGCTGGCTATAAAGGTGTGAGTCCTGAAGGACTGACACTCGAAACTCATGTTTTCCGACGTGAGGGTTGGTCTTGATGACCATGTTCTTGTGGGATACAAAGAAATCCCCCAAGTATATACATAATTATATCATGGTTGACGAAGGGTACAAGGGAATCTCCAGCCTACCGTGATATCCCAAGTTCATATGGATAACACGTACTAAGGCCCAACCAGGGTGTTACAGATGAACCCATATAGCTCATGGGTTATTTTAGAACGATTAAGCTACACAACCCAATGTAAAGTTTTAAAGTTTATGTTAATCCCTGTTCCTTCCCCCATCATCTTATACAAATATATATATATATATATATATATACATATATGTGTACACACTCACATATGGATATGTATGGATGTGTAAGTGTGAATTGGTTTGACTTGGTTTTGGATTGATGGCATTATTTTATCCTGTATCCTTGAGTTACGTACTAGTGTCTAACTACTAACTGTCTTTTGATACTGTATCCCCATGCAATACAGGGAATGGCCATACTTCTACTCCTCCTGCATAGTGTCTTTGGGTTTCCTTATGTTTGGACTCTTTCTTTTGGATTTGTTTTTGACTATGGTCGGGGGTATGTCCTGACTGGACTATCTTTAGTTTTGTTAGATACTTTGATGGACATTATTATGGACCTATGTATTGTGGTTGGCTATAGGTATTGGTTATTTTTTGGTGGTTATTGTATATTGATATATCATAGATTTTTTGAGCTTTCCTACTTTATTCTATTATATGTTCAATATACATCCATTGCTAGGTATATTTGGTTCTATTGGATTAGGCTAAAATAGTTTTCTATGGTCTACTGTGAACTTAAGATACCCATTAAGCCAGGCCCTGATTTGGGTCGTGATAAAGTTGGTATCAGATCCTAGGTTCATGGTCAATTGCGTGTCCACAAAGTCATGTCAATTGGAGTCTCTTTTATAGGTGGCGCACCATACTTTTGAGGGAGAGGCTACAATGAAATAATGAATGTTTTCCTTTTTTGTTGTCTTATTTAGGGGCTATAGAGTCTAAGGTCCTTAATTCCTCTAATTTCCATTAGTTCGCCTTTAAGATCATGCCTTCTAGATGATCTGAAGCTCATGTAAACTCATTTGTCCTACTTGAGTGTCCTACTTGAGGATAATGTGCATGGATCTCATCCAACATATGGGGTACAGACCTGGTCAAGGGTCGCTGCTTCTGATTGCCCTTGTGGAGTTCCCTCTGTCTTCACTAATCCTTCTCCAGTTAGTAATACTCATACCCAGTTACCTCGAGTATATATTACTAATGTTGAATTTCATTAATCCATTCATCTATTAACCCAATTGCTGACATATCAGTCATGTCAGTCGGTTTCTGTTGGTATTGTTCTAAGTTCATGTGGGGCCACTAGAGTTGGCTAGCTTATGAGGTTGAGCAATCCAACTTTCACTAGTACTAAGATTGAGCAGGATCATCAAGGTTTTATAGATAAGATGGAGAAAAATCTTTTGGGTTATGCATGCTACTGATGTAAAGGGTGTGGAGTTCATTGCTTATCAATTAAAAGATGTAGCACACCAATAGTATGAAGAGTGGGAGTGGCTTAGGTGATGCTGAGTTTGTTTTGCGGGATGACTTCTCTAGTGCTTTTCTTAATTGCTTCTACCTTAGGAGTTGAGAGGGGTAAAAGCTGAGGAGTTTGTAAACTTAAAGCAAGTCAGGATGACAGTGAAAGAATATTTATTGAAGTTCCACTAGTTTTCGTGATATGCTCCTGAGCTAGTGTCTAGCATAAGGTCTTGAATGAGTAAATTCTCTTCCCATTTATCACGTGATATGGTTTTGGAGAGCAAGGCTTCCTTATTTAATAAGGATATGGATATCTCTCGACTTATGGTGTATATGAAACAAGTTAAAAAGGAAAAAAAGAAGCAAGCAATGGTAGGGAAGAGGTAGAGAAAAAAGTTTTGGTATTTAAACCAGGGTGAAGTTCAGCAACAGAGTGGTAGAGATAGTGGGAAATGGTCTAAGAAAAAGTGGGACAACTCTGGTTCCTATTCGACCGCTAGTGCACCTTATCCAAAGCCATTTGAAAATTATCAATTTCAGAGTGGTGATGGTTCTAGGGAACAGGGTGCCTAATCTCAGGCTAGTGGGGCCCAGTCAGCTCCATCATATTCTCCTTGTAGATTTTACGGTCAATTGCATCGTGGTTTCTATGATGAAGAAAGGAAACGTTGTTTCAATTATGGTTAGATGGGACATATACTGAGAAATTATCTCATAGGTAAGGTTGATTCAAGGTCTAAAAAAGTTCAAGTTTCCATGTCATCAGCTCCTGCACCAAAGGGTGCCACTTCTAATACTAGAACTAGCTGGAATCACCTGCATGCTCTTACTACCTATCCGGAGCCCGAGGCATATCCTGATGTCATCACTAGTATGTTAAGACTTTTCTCTCATGATTGTTAGCCCTTTAATAAGGACAAACTAATAAACAAATATCTTGCAAGATACACTAAACATACACAAGATTAAAAAGATCCCTAAGGAAACAATCTAGAACATTGAGAAAAAGCAATCATTCACTTATAAGAAAGCTGACACCAAGATTGGAAGAGTATCGATAATGAAGATTATTGGCTTCCCAGATTTATGGAAAATAAATCAATCAATACAAGAGAAAAAATAACAACGACCACACCTTCTACATGGGCATATCTGATATGGACAGGTATAACTGTAAGGCTACACCACGCATAGCTATACTTTATGGTGCCATCCCTCAATCAAGGAACTAATTCAAATCCTTGATTAATAAGAAATCTCTTGGGATTCCTTATGAAGAATAGAAGCCGAAGCAGTTGAAGAGTATAAAAGGAAGACTTAAGATCAAAGCACTCATAAAACTTCAAGGAGAATCTTAGTGTATCTCAATCTTAGTGTCACAAAGCTTTGTACTTCTTAGTTGACAATAGTTACAAAAGAAGTTTTCAAAACTTGTACCACAAGATTTGGAAAACAAAATAAGTTTTCAAAACTTGTTTACCATTACTGTACCTAGACTCTACTTTGAAAAGATCTGGGGAAACTTTGAAACCCAAGGGGACTGGAAGTAGGCACCACATTAGTATTCCAAACTGGGATAAATCTTTGTGCTCTTATCTTAAGTTACTTATTTACTTAACTATTTGTGTAAATCTAATCCATTTTGTTATGTATAGTGTTTTGCAGGTAAGTCAACTATGAAAGCTCAATAGTCAACTCAAGGAAACTTTTCATTTCACCCCCCCTCCCCCTTCTCTTGAATTTCAATTTGTATTAGAGCAGGTCTCACAAACAAGTATTACTTAACCCACATGAGTAAAGATCAAATGGAGAACTATAAAATTGTAGGTGCTCTCTTTCAAGATGGTCACTTGTAACGCCCCGAATCTGGTACCCGAAATACTACACGATGCTCATGACCCCGAAAGACCACAAGCTAACCCATGACTGATATCTGTACCTGAACATTGCATAATATATGTATATAAATGCAGAAACATAAGTTGTAAGGCCATAAGGTTCAAATTTGACACATAAAATATAATAAAATAATGTTTAAACAGGGTATAGAAATACCCAAAATTGAAATAAACTATCTGAATATACTATAGTCTGAAAGCCTCTAAACTGTCTGAATAAGGATTTAATAAGGCATGTCCCCAACTAACTCTAACTACAGAAATGAACTAAGTACTGAAATGATAAAGTAATGATCAAGTCCTCAAAGGATGAGGATTCACTACTAACTCTGACTGCTGGATACTGGAATGCTAGTGATGCTCTTGAGGTCGTGCTTCTGAACCTATTGCATAAAATACAACATCATAGCACAAATGAGTCAGTACAATTGAATGTACTGGTATGCATGAATAATATTGAATGATTGTATAACATGAACATGAGAATACATGCATGAACAAGTAACTGTAACTGAGACTATACTTACATTGGGTATTGAGTTCTGAGTATTGATTTACTAACATCTGGGTTTACTGATACTGATAACTTAGTCTACTAAATTCTGGGAACTGATGGTATATTACTAATAGAGGAATGATTGTTTCTAACAGTTCTGATTATTAAGAACTGGTCTGAATGACGGTATCTGATAGTCCTAAAATTAATTACTGGTAACATGAGATACTGATAACTATCATAACTGATATAACTAAGATAATTGGTATAACTGATATAACTGATACTGAGCGACTGTATCTGACATTCTATGTTCTGGTGGAACTAACTGAGTTTCATACTGTTCTAAGTTGACTGTATCTGATAGTCCATTATTCTATAGAACTATCTAAGTTCTATTACTGAGACTGAATGACTGTATTTGACAGTCCTGATTCGATAATTGAAATTATGGGAAGTATTTATCTAACCGATATGTCCCAAATAATTGTAATATAGCTGAGTTGGGGTCCAATCTATAAGCCTAATTAAAAGGGTGTCAATACCGCGCCACTGGTTAGACAATATGTAAGTAACCCTCGTATAATGGGTAACTCTAGTGTGAATGGTGGAAACCCTTATATAACAGGTTAAGCCACTTCATCTACCCTCATATAATAGGATATGATATCACAACATACGCTGGCTACGTAGTTCAGGAACACAAGGATTGCTTCTAAGAATCACACCCTCATATAACAGGTGAGTTCCCATCCTTGGGTTTGCTCGGTGCTAATTCCTACTCCCATCTAAATAGAAACTAAACCTAATTAATTGAACTAGACTAGACTGATTTTATGGAGTTTCATTGACTAACGAAATACTACTAAGATTTTTGAATTTACTAAGATTTCCTGAGTCACATGACTGACTGAGTTCGATGGATTATGGCTTGACTGAGGATATCATGAAACATGACACTGGATCTAGGTACACAACTATATTTTTTAGGTACAAGTACCCCCAGGACTTGATAGAATGAAACTGACAAAGCATGAATTTCTTAAATACATGGCCAACATCAACAATTCATACTACTACAGTAGGGGATATTTCATGAAGCAAATGGTTATCATAATCTTGTATATAGCGTTGAATGCACATGATCATGTCTTAACTTTATTATTTTAATACTATAATTATATCATCATGCAATTGTATTGCACAACAATCCTCATGGAAATTATTTTAAACACATGGGAATAGGTACATTTTATATCATCGTGCAATTGGCCTTCATGGACGAAAGGAGTCCATGAATAAACACTATGCATACCTTAGATGGAAGATTCTTGATGAATCATAGAGAAATTTTCTTGAAATTAGATGCCCAATTGAAAATCCTAATGTGTTCTCGAGAGGATTTTGAGAGAAAATGGTGTATTTGGGTGTGAATAAGGCTTAATCCCGTGTTTATGCCAAATATTGGGTTGGGAAAATACCCTTTTTGCCTTAAAAATATGGATATTTAATGACTAAATAACTGGGGACTAAAGCTACGAGTGATGCAGCGCATCGAGGGCTGTGATGCTATACTTGATGCGGCTCGCCATAAACGCATCGAGCCTCAGTTGTTTTGGCTCTGGCAGTCTGCACAACTGGTGACCAATGTGATTGGCGACATGACGCACCAAGATTATGTTGATCCACTATTTTGGACTTTCAATCTTGATCTAAACGACTTTTCGAAAAATTTGAAACTTATTTGGGAACACCTATTGACCATCCTGAGCATGAATCAATAAAAATATGGACCATTAAAGGACATAAAGGTGGAAAATGAATTTGCCAGCTTTTGAAGGCCAAAATTAAGCTAAGTCTGGAATGTAGCTAAAATTTTCTAAGTCTAGGACCCCTTGACATGCTTAAAGGACTGTATTAAGCTTTAGAATTTCATGGGGTCTTACAATATCTCCCCCTTGAGAACATTTGTCCTCGAATGAGACTAACTAAGAGGAGAGAAATGATAGACTGAAACACATACTGGGTATGAACAACTAGAACATGATTTCATGACTGATATGATTTATAACTGAATATATCATACTAAATATACATATCTGATACATGTGTAACTAATTCGTGAATGTATGACTGAGTGTTCTGATAAGATGGGTTTTCTCATAATGAGAATGCATATCTGATGCATAAATACGTAACTAACATGATGCATGACTGATTATGCAATGGTATTTAGTACCAAGCTTATAATAGAATTCTTAACATGAAATTGAATACCATGTTGGCAATAAAACTGAACATGTAAACTGGGTAAGCTTAAGGAAAGCTTTTATCTTGGACTGAGTCTGAATTAGAGGAGAGGAGGTAAGGATACTTTGTATGCATTTCTGCTTCTTCTTCCCAAGTATCTCCCTCAATGGACTAATTCTGCCCAAGAAGTTTTACTAGAGGGACTTCTTTGTTCCTCAGTCTGTGAATCTGGTAGTTTAGGATTTTGACTGTGATTTTTCTCATGACAAAGACTATTCTGAACATCTACGCTATGAATAGGGACTAGAACTACCGGGTCACCTATGCACTTCATTAACAAATATTGATGAACTAAGGCTAGATCTGAAGGCAACTCGAGCTTATGAGCTATCTTGCTGTAACGACTAAGAATTTTTGAAGGGATCGACATATAGGGTACTGAGCTTTCCTTCTTGTCAAACCGCTTCACTCCCTTCATGGAAGGGATCTTTCGATACAGATAGTCACCAATCTTGAACACATATAAATAAGAATATGAGAACATAGTTGAGTTTATAACAGATGACATGAACTGATTTTGGAACGTGATGCATAGATTGAATACTATGAACTGAATCAAGCCTCTAAATACATGGCTCATGGCTGAGATTAGAACTTGAGGGTTAACTTATTAGTATCCCCTAATACAAAATAGATTTATTACGTGAAGAGAGAATGAGATGCTCATGTTATAAAAGTTTGGGGGATTATAGTGTATCTTTCCCTTGGGACACTATGTCCCTCAAATAATACTAACTTGGCTAAGCTGCTGGGGAGGCTGAAGCGATGCACAAGGCACCTATGAACTGAGTCTTAACTGAATAACTGGGATCTGAAACTGAAACATGATACATGAACTGAGCTGAGTGTGTGTCTATTTAGTTGGTTCACCTTAGAATAGTTATATCCATAAGACTTCGAATAGTGCATCTAGATGGAAAGGACAGGAACCCAAACCATGCAAACTTGTTCGTCTGATTGCTAAACTGAATTATTATTTTTATGGACTAACTCATGCTGAAAGATTATAGTCGACTGGAGCCTTTTCTATAACACTCTTTCTATAGAGTTCTAGCGGCTTTAGAGTGCAAGGAAATCTTGGCCTTGTCTAAATAAGATAGGGGAATGAGAAAATCTTTACATGGCTAAAGTTCGGTAAGATGAGTTGAGGCCAACAAATACCATTTAAGATAGAATAACTAATCCTCTTGCACTATAACTAAGATTACTGGAAAGATTCACATTGGTGCTAAACATGAGTGTATAAATGCTATACTTATCTGATTAACTAGATAGCGGATAGTTGAATACTAGGCGTGTAAGATTTAACTGTTCTTGGTCTGAATAGCTGGACTGAGACTATAGAGTATTATACACAGAAGTTAATAACTGACTGGGTATCATGAGGTAACTTAGCATAAATTTTCTAAAAGTTGTATTAATTGCGGATGCAAGATCGAGTGTATGACATAATTTGGAAATATTTCATAGACTGAGGTTCTGAAATACTAATAACTGAGTATCTGACAAATGTACGCTATGGTCAAGCAAGCCTGGAACTGAACTGAGTTTCTGATCTGATTTCTAAACTAAATCTGATACAAAAACAAGGATTTATACTGGAACTAAATTTTGGGTTCTGATAACTGAACATTGATAACTATGGTTTAGACTGATACTGAAGTACTTAATTCTAAGACTGAACACTTATTTCTAAGTACTGAATGCTAAAACTATAACTGAGATAGCAACTGAATTTTTATAGTTATGCAATGAAGACTGGCATAAGTCGAGGATCTAAAAGTGTACTCTCACTCTATACTTTCACAACTTCTAATTACAACCCCTTGCTAGCCCTTTACTTGCACACTTAATATGAAATTTAAGCCTATCTTCATTACTACACCCTTGGGTAAGATAAACATTCAGCAATCTTCTCTGAACATAAAATATTTACTCTCTTCCTTCTAAGAAACTACTCATCACTACACTATTTTCAAAAAGAGAGCTTACTAACGGGTTAAATCAAGAGGACCTAAAGCATGAATGGATTCTAACTGAACTTGAATAGGGCTGAGGCCTGAGGAATATAATATCAATAGCTTGGATTTACCCAAAATGTCAGAACTGATGATATAGTGGATACATAACATATCCTTTATTTAACTGATCAATAGGAGCATATCATGAGACATGGAAGTTGAGTATACGATAAAGCATGACATGTGTACATGATTCATGAGATGTTTGACCAGATTTTGGAGTTTTCTGCATTTGTGGGTCATGACTTGGATTGATGAGGAAAGTAAAAATAAACTCCTTATGCTGGGAACTAGAATCATACATGATTCCATGGAAAACATGTGAATATAAGCTGGGTTCATGGAACGGAGATGTAAAATATGTGAAGGCATCATGCTGACTAAAGTATGTAACTTTACAATGAGATAAGGATGGGTCAAGAATCTTCTTTTTCTTACTACCTTCCTATACATGCCGGCACTACTACTGGAATCTGAAGTCCTGACTCTTTCTGAGCTTTTATAACCGAATAGTGCCTGTATATTTTTTGGGCTATGATACACTAACCCACTATGGAGGATACTAAGAAAGGTCCTATTAACACTTGGTCTGACCTCAACGTTGAATGACATGCAAAAAGTCACAAAAGAAGAGAAGTTCATGGATCTGATGATACATAAACATATAAATAAAAGATCTATAACATACCAGTGACCGCATTAGAAGGATTTTCTTGATTCTGTCGGGGCTAAATATCATAGAATCTATTTGGGCATTGCCCACTAATGTAGCTGAAGGAGGCACCCTGATGATTCGGGCGACCAAACTGAGCTGAAGAATGATTACGCTGGCTTTAAGGATCGGGCCTAGGATAGTATTAGACTTTGTGACCTAACTCGCCATATCCGAAATAGACATCACTATCGGCTCTGCATATTCCCTTATGATACTTACCATAAGTCTAACAAAAAGGATGGCTTTGGGCACTACTAATACTGCCCCGAGGTTTAGAACCTGGCATCCTATCTCTAAATTTAGGGATTGGAGTACTGGCCAAGGAAGGAACTTAAACTGAAAACTTTGGGTAAAACTAAAAGTGGTTACCACCCTCTGACTTGGGCTGGTTGAAATTGAGGCTACCTGTTCTAGCTCTCTTATTTTCTCTCTTTCTTTCTTTATTACTATATTTTCCCACCTCGATCTGTTGGGCGCAAATCACATGCCTGGGTGGGAAAATGGCCTACTAATTTCTCTAAGCTACTACTGAATAGGATATAGTAAGAAAGTCAATTTTGAATTTGCCATGAAAGACATGCTCGTTCAGGGAATATGCTTAGAAGGGTAGAAGTACCAACTAGTTCTCGGTCCTTCTTTTGTTAGTCCTTTTAGGAGACATGTTCTGTAATAAAAGGATAGAGTAAATTAGACTGAGCATTCAACTTGAGATAATGCTCACTCGCATGACATAAATACTGAAAGAAGGGAAACTGTTCCTAAAACATCTCATATCCCCTGTACATAAGTGTGGTGGACAGCACACCCATGTACAAGACTCTACTAGATGTGGCTTTTCATACTTCCTAGGATGCTGTTGAACCTTAGGCTCCAATACCAAGTTTGTAATGCCCCAAATATGGTACCCAGAATGCTACACAATGCTCATGACCATGAAGGACCATAAGCTAACTCATGACTGACATATGTACCTGAACACTATATAATATACGTATATAAATGCAAAAACATAAGCTGTAGGGTCAAAAGATTCAAATTTGAAACAGAAAATCTGATAAAACAATGTTTAAATGGGGTATAGAAATACCTAAAACTGAAATAAATGGTCTGAATATACTATAGTTTGAAAGCCTCTAAATTGTCTGAATAAGGAGTTGATAGGACATGTCCCTAACTAACTCCAACTACTAAAATAAACTAAGTACTAAAATGATAAAGTAATGATCATTTCCCCGAACGATAAGGAATCACTGCTAACTCTGATGCTCTACAGCTCATGCTTCTGAACCTATGGTATAAAGTAAAACACCATAGCTTAAATACGTTAGTACGATTGAATATAATGGTATGCATGTGAGGTAGGCTGAATGCAAGGGTTCATATGCATGAACAATACTAAACGAATGTATAACATGAACATGAGAATACATGTATAAACAAGTAACTGTAACTGAGACCATACTGACACTGGGTACTGAGTTCTAAGTACTGATTTACTGACATCTGGGTTTACTGATACTGCTAACTGAGTCTACTGAATACTGGGGAGCTGATGGTATATTACTGATAGAGGAATAATTGTTCTTACAGTTCTGATATGAAGAACTGGTCTAATTGACTGTATCTGACAGTCCTAAAACTGATTACTGGTAACATGAGATACTGACAGTTGACATAATAGATATAACTATGATAACTAGTATAACTAATATAACTGATACTAAATGACTGTATCTGACAGTTTATGTTCTGGTGGAACTAGCTGTGTTCCGTACTATTTTGAGTTAACTGTATCTGATAGTTCTAAATTCTATAGAAATATCTAAGTTCTATTACTGAGACTAAATGATTATATCTGACAGTACTGATTATGTAACTGAAATTGTGGTAAGTAGTGATCTAACTGACATGCCCCAAATAATTGCAATATAGCTGAGTTGGGGTCCAATCTGTAACCCCAATTGGAAGGGTGTCAATACCGCGCCACTGGCAAGGACAATATGTGAGTAACCTTCATATAACCGGTAACTCTAGTGAGAATAGTGGGAAACCTCATATAACAGGTTAAGCCACCTCATATACCCTCATATGATATGCTATGATGTCACAACCTATGATGTCTATGTAGTTCAAGAAAACAAGGATTATTTCTAAGAATCACACCCTTATATAGCAAGTGAGTTCCCATCCTTGTGTTCGCTCAGTGCTAATTCCTACTTCCATCTAAATAGACATTGAACATAATTAACTAAACTAGACTAGATTGATTTCATGGAGTTTCGTTGACTGATGGAATACTACTGAGATTTCTAAATTTACTAAGATTTCCTGAATCACATGACTGACTGAGTTCTATGGATCATGGCTTGACTGAGGATATCGTGAAACATAACACTGGCTCTAGGTACACAGCTATATTTTTTGGGTACAAGTACCCTCAGGACTCGATTGAAGGAAACTGACAAAGCATGACTTTCTTAAATACATGGCCAACATCAACAATTCATACTACGACAGTGGGGATATTTCATGAAGCACATGGTTATCATAATCTTGTATATGGCTTAGAATACACATGATCATGTCTTAACTTCATCATTTTAATATCATAATTATATCATCACGCAATTGTATTACACAACAATCCTCATGAAAATTATTTTAAATATAGGGGAACACGTACATTTATAACTTGGGTCACAGTTTAACTATCAAGCATAATTTCTATTTTCCTTGGCATTTTATCAAACACTTAGATTGCATGATTTAAGGCTTAGGCATTAGTAGGAATTTAATACAACCTTACTTCGCAATTCCACCCAATTTCATGATTTTTGTCCACATATTTGCATAATTTCATAAAGACATAATAAAGGTTCCCTCTTGGAATTCATACAACAACAACACATGAACATAATTCAGATCATAGAATGAATATCACAATTCGTAATTTAAAACTTAATTCTTGGGCTTCATGGATGAAAGGAGTCCATGAATGAACACTATACATACTTAGATAGAAGATTATTGATGATTCACGGAGAAATTTTCTTGAACTTAGATTCCCAATTGAAAATCCTAATGTGTTCTTGAGATGATTTTGAGAGAAAAGGGTGTATTTTGGTGAAAATAAGGCTTAATCCCGTGTTTAAACCTTATATAGGGTTTTGAAAATTACCCCTTTGCCCTTTAAAATGTAGACATTTAATGACTAAATAGCTAGGCACCGACACTATGAGTGACGTTGCATGTCGAGGGCTGCGACGCTATACCCGACGTGGTGTGCCATGAACGTGTCGAGCCTCAGTTGTTTTGGCTCTGGCAGTCTGCATAATTGGTGGCACAGCGCGCCAAGATCACGTTGGCCCACTATTTTGGAATTCCAATCTTGATCTAAACAAACTTCCAAAAAATCAAAAACTTGTCCGGGAACACCTATTGATCATCCTGGTCATGATTCAAAAAAAAATACGAACCATTAATGGACATTAAGGTGGAGAAATGAATTTGCCAACTTTTGAAGGACAAATTTAAGCTAAGTCTAGAATGTAGCTAAAAATTTCTAAGTTTAGGACCCCCTTGACACGATTAAAGGACTGTATTATGCTTTAGAATTTCATGGGGTCTTACAACACTCCTCCACAAGACCACCATAATTCAATGTACAACACTTCTCCTACAGGAAGAACCAATTCAAAATCTTTGTCCAATCTAATGTCTTCCAAGCATGGGTTGCCATTAAGAAAGGACCTAAGCCAATTCCAGGACTCAAGGAAAAGCAGAAGGACAAAGACAAGGATAAGAAATCTAGAAGTAGTGATGTAAAGGATCTAGAAAATTATGAAGTAACCAAAGAATAACAAAAGGTAATTCAAACTAATGCATGAGCTATAAGTTTACTCCTTTATGAAGTAAGTGGACAAGAATACGATAAGATATCAACCTGTGAAACTGCAAAGGAGATATGGGAAAAACTGAAAGTAACCTATGAAGGGACCACCAACGTCAAAAGGTCAAAAATCACCACTATGGTCAATGAATATGAGCTATTCAAAATATAAAAAAATAAAAATATGGAATCGATGTTTCCCAGATTCAGAAAGATTGTATGTAAGTTGAAATTATAAGGGATAATCTATCCACGTAGCTTGTAAGACCATAAGCTTATCAGAGGGCATCCTAAATTCAGATAATGATTGTTGTTATCACTGCAGGAAGCCAGTTCATTTTAAACAAAATTGTCCAGAATTGTAAAGAAGATCATCTAGAAGAAACAAAAGCTTTGGGACTTTGAGTGATAAAGATGACACCGAGGAAAAAATAGAAGTAGCAAACATGTGTTTCATGGCAAAAGGTGAATCAAGTGAGGTAAGATAACATAATTGTCATAACTGTGACATCCTTGAATCAAATATAGATATGATAACTGGTGAACTTCAAAATTTTACTGATGAGTACAATAAACTTGCTCAAGAAAAGAAAAATTGGATAGCTTGACTTAACCGAAACTTGAAGAGGAACGAAGAAACTGTCAAGTTGAAATTGGAGCATGTCAAATTTAAATTTATTTTCTTTAAGAAAAACTTAATGATGTAAAACTACAATTAAATAGCATTAAAAAATCACCAATTCACAGTTTTTTTAGATCAAACTCTTTTAAGAAAAACTCTAGTTCCTCAACAAGACCATTTAAATCAGCCAAAATCTCTTTCTCCTTTCAAGGACCTGTCTGTTATACCTATGGATAGAAAGGGCACAAATCACACAGTTGTACGCAAAGGTCTAAAGATGTGTGTTTTTGGAGGCCTAAAGGAAGTATCTATAACCATCAAGGACCTAAGACTGCTTGAGTACCTAAATAAAATTAATTTTCTTATTTTACTGGAACACATCCACAAAAGCTATAACAAGGGAATATGGGTCATCAATAGCGGCTGTTCTAGACATATAACCATAAAGAAGGAAAATTTCTATTATCTAAGGAAAATAAAAGTAGGATTAATCAAATTTGCTAATAATATGAAAGGTGATGTAATCAGAGTCGACTCAGTAAAGCTCAACTCCTCATGCGAACATATTGAACTGTATCTTATAACAAACTCAAACATTACCTGCTCAGTATCTATCAGTTGTGCGTTTCTGGATTTAGAGTCCTCTTCAAAGTAGAAAGTTTCTACATCAAACATGATAAAAGAGATATTTCTTTTATCAATGAACGTGTTGACAATATTTATGTTTTAAATTGTCCTGGTATTGCCACCTTAACCTACCTCACTGTGCAAACCAATGACACTTGGTTATGGTACAAAAATATTAGACATGCTAGTATGCATATCATTGCGAAACTCTCTAGGAAACCAGTGAAAGGTCTACCAAAACTCAAGTTAGAGAAGGATCATATCTATGATGCCTTCCATTTAGGTAAATAGACTTAGACATCATTCAAATTCAAAGACATTGTCTATACTACTACACCTCTTCAAACAATCCACAAGGATTTGTTTGGCCCCACCAAGACCACAAGTATTGGTGGGAAAAGATATGTTTTCATTATTGTTAATGATTATTCTCATTTTACCGGTGTAATGTTTCTTGCTTATAAATATGAGGATTTTACAAACTTTTAGATCTTTTGTAGAAAAGTGCAAAGCAAAACAGGACACATCATCACCTAGGCTCACAGTGATCATGGAGAAGAATTTAAAAACAAAGATTTCAAGGAATATTGTACTCAAAATGGATACTCTCAAAACTTTTCATAACCTTGGTGTCCTAAAAAAATATTATGGTGGAGCGAAAAAAATTGATCTCTTAAAGAAACCACAAGAATTATGCTACTAGAACAAAACCTTCTAGATCACTTTTAGGGCAGAAACAGTAAGCATAACCTGTCACATCATTAATAGATGCCTCATCAGACCTATTCTAAAAAGGACTCCTTATTAGCTATGGAGAGGGAAGAAGCCAAATATTAGTTACCTTTATCCTTTTGGATGCAAATACTCCATCCACAATAATGGAAAGAGTAGAATAGAAAAATTCAGTCCACCAAGTAACGAAGGTATTTTTCTTAGGTACTCACCCACCAGTTGTGCCTACAGAGCTTATAATAAAAAGACCTTATGTGTTGAAGAATGTATGTATATTGTATTTGATAAAATGAATTATCCTCTTATGAGTTTGATTATTGATGAAAAAGATGTAAATGATCTGTAATCTGGAGCCAATGCCAGCACAACTCCAGACCTTTCAAAAGATGAGTCAAGTAAAACCCCTTCAAAGTCAACTCCCACGGCCAAAATAGCCAAAAAAAAGTGTTCCAAGAGAATGGAAACACAATTCCATCTATCCAAATTATTTTGTCATCAAAAATCCAAATAATAGGATACATATAAGAGCCTCATTAAGAAACAAGAGTCTGTTGCCCTTGTGTCTCAATAAAACCCAAAAATGAATCTTGGGCCGAGGCCATGAAGTAAGAATTGGATTAATTTGACTGAAATCAAGTATAGACATTAGTTGAGAGACCCAAGAACTGCTTAGTAGTTGGAACCAGATAGGTCTATAGGAACAATTTTAATGAAGAAGGCAATCTTATCAAAAACAAGGCCAGACTTGTAGCTCAAGGTTACTCCCAATAAGAAGGTATTAATTATGACAAAACCTTTGCTTCTATAGCAAGGTTAGAGTCAATTCTCATTTTTTAGATTTTGCTGCCTTTAAATGCTTAAGTTATATCAAATGAAAGTCAAAAGTTCTTTTCTAAACGGATTTATTCATGAAGAAGTTTTCATAAAACAACCCTCCCCCTCCCCGGTTTTGAAAATTCATCTTATCCAAACCATGTTTTTAAATTATCAAAAGCACTATATGATCTCAAACAATCTCCAAATGCTTGGTATTAGAGGTTGAGTACTTTCTTGTTAAATAATAATTTTCAAAGATTTAAAATTGATACAACTCTGTTCATCCAAAATCTTGACTCAAATTTACTCATTATGCAAATTTATGTTGATATTATTTTTGGTAGTCCTATTAACTCTTTCTGTGAAAATTTTGCTAATTTGATGAGAGGAGAATTTAAAATGAGACTCATGGGAGAACTCTCATTTTTCTTGGGATTATAAATCAAGAAAACCCCTAAAGGAGCTTTCATTAGTCAAGAAAAATATACGAAGCAACTTATCAAAAATTATGGCATGGAAAAGGGAAAGGCCTATGGAACTCTAATGACTCCATCCATAATCTTGATTCAGACTTGTCTATTAAAGATTTTATTGAAAAACATATAGAGGAATGATTGGGTCACTCCTCTATTTGATCGTCAATCGACCAGACATTATGTTTAGTGTGTGCAAGTGTGCAAGGCTCCAGTTGGCTCCTAAAGAGTCTCATTTGATTTCCATCAAAAGAATCATTTGATATCTCATTGAAACATAAGATATTGGACTATGTTACCCTCGCTTCTCTCATTTTGACTTAATTGGATATCTAGACGCTGACTTTACAGGTGATAAGAATGATAGAAAAAGCACTAGTTGAATATGTTCAATTCTTGTGATGACCTGATTTCATGGCATAGTAAAAAGCAAACTTCAGTTGCTCTATCAACAACTAAAGTTGAATACATAGCCATTGGAAGTTGTGGTACTCAAATTTTATGAATTATGCATCAAATATTTTATGTTAATGTCTTTTTAATCTTTGCCTATAATGTGTGATAACACCAGTGCTATTAGTTTGTCTAAGTATATTGTGCATCATCCTAGGGCTAAACACATTGATATTAAATATCATTTTATTTGAGATCATGTAGAAAATGGCGACTTTTCTCTAATATTTTTTTATTTCAAAAATCAATTAGATGATATTTTTACCTAGCCTCTGTTAGAGGAAAGATTTTGTTTTGTTAGAAAAAGACTTGGTATTATCAGCATTAATGACTCATGATTTTTATTTTTGGAAAAGTCATTTTTACTTCCTTATTATTTTTTTTATACTTTTTTAATTTAGGAAAACTTTTTGATAAAATGGCATCATTACTTCTACCTTTTTTTATGCCACCTTGGTCGCGTCTTTACCCTCTTATCCTCCCAATACCTTCTTTCTTCCATTCTTTCACCTTTGCATTTGCCTCATTCACTTTACCTCTTTTCATCTTTCCCTGGTTCACTCACCTCTCTTCATCTATCCATCTCTTTATCTTTCTCTTCGCCCTTTTAAAACCGTTGTTCCAATATTGCTCCAATGACTAGAACTTGCTCCATGGAAAATCTATCAAAATCCTTTCCATATCCTCTCTCTGATAACTATGTACTTATCATCAAATCTTCTGACAAATCTTTTTTCGACTCTTAACAGTTAATTATTACAAAAAAACATTCTACTCCTAATTCAGCCTTTTTTGTCAAGAAGCCTCGTTCGTAAAAAGGAAATACCACCCTCAAAAGTCGCTCCATTGTACCTGGTTGTGTAGTAAATCTCTATTAATTAAAGGTAGCTCATTGCAATGTCAGTCACTTCATTAAATTTCAAGACCTGTCTATGGTTTTTCATCTATATGGACATGAAGTTTATGAGGATCCTATTCAAACATTTTATGCCAATATATGTCTTTGACAGTAGCAAACTAGATACTCTTGTTCTTGGCACAAGAATCATGCCCAATGATTTTTTATTTGAAAAGTAGTTTGATACAAAATTCTCTGGTGTAATTCTCTTTATGAATGGCTCCTGTCCTGAAGATTTTGAAGTTAGCTTTGAAGAGGTGAAAAATACCTTGTCCGACCTGGACATAATATCTTCCAACATTGGTCCCCTATATCTATACCTCAAGTATTGCATCATGGCCCACATCATCGCCACCATACTGATTCCAAGGAAGGGCTCTCTTAGCAATATAACCTATCAAGATGTGTTTGTCTTATAACGCATGGTGAAAAAGAACAAGATAAATTGGGCTGATTGGTTTTGTGAATATATTTTTGAGAGTTATGTAGATGCTCAAGCTCCACCAGCCTACCTTATGGACTACTAATTACTCGAATTCTAATATTTTACTCTATTGACATCTTTGTATATCCCCCTCCCCCTCCCCCCAATGAAGGTCTCCGCTACTTATTACTCTAAAACTTTCACCGGCATAGGCTACATTTTAGTAGATAATAAATGGTTCAAAAAAGACTCTGCTTGAGAAAAATCCAATCTCTCTAAGTTAAGCAAGTCTGTTTCTAACCCCATGCTTTCTATGTTGAAGTAATTGGCGGATCTCAAGGTTCGCTTAAACACTATTGAGGGAGGAGTGATGCTACTTTAGAAGTCAACTTCTAAGCTGCTAAAGCTTGGGAACAACACGAGCACTGATATATACAAGGTACACCTGACCATTTATGGATTCAAGCAAGTTGGAATCAAGTTGTTCAGCACAGTTTTTACTCGTATGGGCTCCCTCTAGTCTCAAGTTAACTCCTCAAGTGATGACCTTTCAATATCCGTCCAGAACTCCTTCTCCTCCTTCTCTAAAATTGTTCAAAAATCTTATGAATGATTCCGTCATAACATTCATAATAACCTCACATACTTTCTCATCAAATGTTGAATAATGTCTACTATTAAAAAGGGGATCATTTCCATTCTTTTTGGGTTGTAAAATAATTTTTACACACTATCTTCCATACTTTTTTATTTTGTTTATTCCTTTGGTAATTTATCTCCTATATATGTACTTCTTGTTTCTGCTTGTCTATTGTGATATTCTTTTTTATTATGTCACAGGTGCTTGCAAGTCAGGGGGAGCAAGTCGACTATCAAAGGATGAGAGTCAACTAGTGCTCAAAGAAAGGAGGAACATCAAAGATGCTTTCAAGTTAGGGGGAGCATATCGCCAAAAAAAATAAAGAAGTCAAGTGATGTTTATTATTTGTCATTATTAAAAAGGGGGAGATTTTTAACCCCATATTCTTACAATATGTGTTAATAAGGACAAACTAATAAGTAAAATCTTGCAGGATACACTAAAGAGATACAACAACAACAAACCCAGTGTATTCCCACCTAGTGGGGTCTGGGGGGGTAAGATGTACGCACTCTATACCTCTATCTCTGAAGAAGTAGAACGGCTGTTTCCGATAGACCCCCGACACAAGGCACGAGATACCACACAAACACATAGTAAAGCACAGCACAAGATTACATAACATAAATACGGCACCCAAAGTAATATAAAACAGAGGAAAGCACACATATTCGTAATGAAACATGGAACATGGACTCATAACAGGAATAAAATCCCCACCAAGTAATTCCCTACACTAGCGACTCAAACTGGCCCTAGTCCTCTGCCCTAATTCGCGTCCTCCAGACCTTCCTATCTAGGGTCATGTCCTCGGTGAGCTGTAACTGCTCCATGTCCCTCCTAATCACCTCACCCCAGTA
>JAPEIP010000012.1:69892170-69904848 GCA_026120095.1 Capsicum chinense
CCCCAACCCCCTCGGACATGACCCTATCCACCCATTACCGCCCACAGCCACAACTACACGAAAGTATAAGAGAATATAAAGATAATATAAAGATATAAAAATATAAACAATGGTAATAGCAAAGCAGCAGTAAGTAATACAAGGCTCACACAAATTCAAAAAAATACTCCAGAAACAAAACTATACTCAATTAGGGGGCAAACACTACTGGACTCAACACCCACAGTCCCAAATACAGATTCCCAAGCCGATAACCCAATCCAATGCAGTGCAAGAAATGACCACAACAACAGCAATAATAGACAACAGGCAATATCCATAAATCCCACGCAAGTCAAGGTACAGGGCTACTACTAGCATAATACGAAGAATGAAAGAAAGCAAAATGAAGAATGAAATAACAAAGGTTAGAAGTCACTGAATTACGCTTGTAGACCAAGCCGGAAACCAAGCCCAGCGTCGACCTGCTGCCAGGGGATTCTGCTACTGAGATAGAGCTGCGGCTGCTGGCAACCGAGCAGCGGGTGCAGAAGGAGCTACGGTTGAAGACCGAGCTTTGGTTGTTGTGCTGTTGTACCGGCGTCGGAGGGGGGAGGGGGTGGGGGTGGGTGAGGGGGGTAAGAAAGCCGGCACAAAGATTAGAAGAGTATTAGTAACGGAGATTATTGGCTTCCCATATTTATGGACAATGAATCGATCAAGACAAGATAAAAAAGAAAGAAGAACACTCCCTATACATGGACATATTTGATATGACATATATGGTTGTTAAGGCAGAACCACGTATGGGCATATCTGATATGGACATACTTTATGGTCCCATCCTTCAATTAAGGAATTAATTAAATTCCTTGATTGAGAAGAAACCTCTTAAGTTTTCTTATGAATAATAAAGTCAAAGTAGCTGAAGAGTATAAAAGATAAGACTAAAGATTGAATCACTCACGCAACTTCAGGGAGAATCTTAGTGTATCTCAATCTAATTCTCATAAAGCTTTATACTTCTTAGTTTATGATAGTTATAAAAGAATGAACTTGAGTCAACTTTGTCATACCAATTGAAGTTATGTCATAAGATCTGAAAAACAAAATAAGTTTTTAGAACTTGTTTATCATCATTGTACCTAGACTCTACTTTGGAAAGATCTAAGGAAACTTTAAAACCCAAAGGGACTGGAAGTAGGCACTACACTGGTGTTCTGAACCAGAATAAATCTTCATGTTATTATCTTAAATTAGTTATTTATTTACCTATTTGTTTAAATCTAATCCTTTTTTGTAAGTATAGTGTTTTGCAGGTAAGTCGACTGTGAAGGATCAACAGTCAACTCAAGAAACTTTTTTAATTCACCCCCCTCTTGAATTTTACTGATGTGTACTATTTACTTGATACGAGGTATAGCCTTTATTATATGACCCCATTTGTGGCTGTGCATTTTGGTTTCAATCCTAGGTGTATTTAAAATCCCATTTCTATTTCTACCTCGATGGGTGACTCGATGATTGCGACAAGAGTCTATAGGGGTTATGTGGTATCTTTTGGTGGTAGGCAATCTTTGGTGGATTTGATTGAATTAGACATGCTTGATTTTGATGTCATCTTGGGGATAGATTGGTTATATTCGTGCTATGCCTCTTTAGATTATTGGATCCGTAAGGTCATTTTTAAATTTTCTAATGATCCAATTATCGAGTGGGAAAAGAGTTACCTTGTGCCTAAGGAAAGATTCATCTCATATCTTAGAGCCCAAAAATTTATTTCCAAGGGGTGTCTTTATCATTTGGTCCGGGTTAAGGATTCTAACTCGAAGGGTACATCTTTATAATCTATCCTGGAGGTTAAGGATTTTTTGGGGATTTTCCTTAATGACTTTCCTTGTGTCCCTCCCAATAGGGATATTGATTTTGGGATTGATCTTTTTTCAGACACCCATCCTATCTCTATCCCTCCTTATAGAATGTCTTCAGTTGAGTTGAAGGAACTTAAAAAGTACTTAACAGATCTTCTTAACAATGATTTTATCCACACTACTATGTCTCTATGAGGTACACCTATTTTGTTCGTGCATAAGAAGATAGTTCTATTTGGATGTGTATAGATTATTGTCAGTTGAATAAAGTAATGGTGAAGAATAAGTACCCTCTTCCTAAAATTGATAACCTATTTGACCAACTTTAAGGTGCTAAGTATTTCTCTAAGATTAATTTTTGGTCGAGTTATCATCAGCTAAGGATTAGAGAGGTAGATATCTCTAAGACTAACTACCATACCTATTATGGAAATTTTGAGTTCTTGGTCATGTCTTTTGGGTTGACAAATGCCTCGGTGGAATTTATGGACGTGGTGAATTAGGTATTCCATCAGTTTCTAGATTTGTTCATCATTGTATTTATAAATGATATTCTAGGGTACTCTAAGATTGAGGCGGATCCTACCGATCACCTTTGTTTAGTGTTGCAGACCCTAAGGATCAGTGATTGTATGCAAAGTTTTCTAAGTATGACTTTTGGTTGAATGCGGTAGCTTTTTTAGGCCTTCTTTTCTAGTAAAGGGATCATAGTGGATCCACAGAAGGTTGAGGCAGTGAAAAAGTAATCTAGATCCACAATTCCAATTGATATTTAGAGCTTTTTGGGTTTGGTTGGGTATTATAAGAGGTTTAAGGGGAGCTTCTCTTCAATTACAGCTTCGTTGATGAAGTTAACTTAGAAAAAGGTGAAGCTTCTGTGGTCGGATATTTGTGATGGAATTTTTGAGAAGCTGAAGGATAAGTTGACTTCTGCTCTAGTCTTGAGCCTACCCGAGGGTATAGATAGCTTTATGGTTTATTGTGATGCGTCATGTGTGGGACTTGGTTGTGTGTTAATGCAACATGGTAAGGTGGTAGCATATGCTTCTAGGTAGTTGAAAGTTCGTGAAAACAATTATCTAAGACATGATTTAGAGTTACTTCTTGTGGTGTTCACATTGAGGATTTGACGACACTATCTATATGGGGTCTAGGTTTACATTTATTCTGATCATAAGAGCCTGCAATATGTATTCACCCAGAAGGAGTTGAATCTCAGGAAAAGAAGATGGATTTAGTTACTCAAAGACTCCGACATGAGTTTCCACTATCACCCAAGTAAAGTTAGCATAGTTGTTGATGCTCTTAGTAGGTTATGTATGGGGAGCGTCTCTCATATAGATGAAGAAAAGTAGGATTTGATGAAGGATATTCACCATTTGGCCAATCTTGGAGTTTGCCTATAAGATTTAGATGATGTTGGCGTATTTGTGCAAGAGGTGGTGAAGTCATCTTTTGGTGTTGAGGTAATGGAAAAACAAGTGTTGGATCCTATGTGATGAAAATCAAGGATAATATACGTATAAGGTGATGGCTTTGGAGATTAGTGGTGATGGTATCTAGAGGTACCAAGGGAGGCTATATGTTCCCAATGTGGATAGCCTACGAGGAAGAATTTTGGCCGAAGATCATGAGTTGCGGTATATGGTTCATCCTAGTTCGACAAAGACGTACCATGTCTTGAAAGAAAAGTATTGGTGGAATAAAATAAAATAGGATGTGGCCAATTTTATGGCTAAGTGCATGGTGTGTCAATAAGTGAAAGTGGAGCACTTGAGGCCTAGTGGGTTATCTCAAGAGATTGAGTTGCCCATATGGAAATGGGAAGTAATTAATATGGATTTGTTTACTAGTCTTCCGCAGTCTTGCAGTTAGTTTGATTTGATTTGGATCATTGTAGATAGGATAAATAAGTCCGCTCACTTCTTTCCTGTGATGACTAATTATTTTGCTGATAATTATGCTAAGATTTTTATTCAAAAGATTGTGAAGTTGTATGGTGTTCCAGTTTCTGCCATTTCTAATCATGGTACTCAATTTTCATTGCACTTTTAGAGATCCTTCTAGCGAGGTTTGGGGACTAAGGTGAAACTTAGCACAGCTTTTCACCCTTAGACGAATGGACAAACTGAAAGGACTATTCAGACTTTGGAGGATATGCTAAAGTCTTGCGTGATATACTTTGGTGGTAGCTGGGTTGATAATTTTCCTCTCATAGAGAGTTTGCATATAACAACAACTATCAGTCTAGCATTGGTATGGCTCCATTTAAGGTGTTGTATGGTAGGAGGTGTAGATCTTTTATTTGGTAGTTCAAAGTTTGTGAGACAAGGCTATCCAGTCCTGATTTAGTTCATCAAGCTATCGAAAAGGTGATGGTGATTCGAGATAGTCTTAAGACAGACCAAAGTCACCAAGAGTTCTATGCATATGTGAGGCGAAGGGAGTTGCAATTAAATATATATGATTGGGTGTTCCCGAAGGTATCTCCCATAAAGAGAGTGATGGAATTTTGAAAGAAGAAAAAGATCAGTACTGTTATGTTGGCCCCTATTTGATTTTGAAGAGGGTAGGGAATTTTGCCTACGATCTAGAATTTCCTACAAGTTTGGCTTCCATTCACCCTATGATTTATGTGTCTATGTTAAAGAAATATGTGGGTGATCCTTCCTTGGTAGTGCCTACTAAGAGTGTTGGTATTTAGGATTCCCTGTCATATGAGGAGGTCCCAGTGGGGATCTTGGATAGACAAGTTCGTAGATTGAGGACTAAAGATATATATTTTGTAATTGTCTTTTGGAGAACCAAAAGGTGAAAAAAGCCACTTGGGAAGCTGAAGAAGATATGAAGGCTAAGTACCCATTCTTATTCCTTGTGTCGAACAAAGGTGTGTAAGGTATGAATTTTGTTTTACTCCTTTGCTACTATTTGGGTTTATCATTTGATTCTTGTGTAATATTGATATTCTCGTGTGAACAGTGTCCTAACTCATTATTTGGGAATGAATGACCCTAAGAGGGGGATAATGCAACACCTTCAAAATTTTGAGCATTTTAGTTTTGGCACTCCTGTGTTTGAAATGTTGATTTTTGACTTAAATGGTGTTTATGCATGTGAATGGGGTATCTCAGGAGAGTTTCATAATATGTAAATGGCGTTTGGGGTGATTTAAAACCATGGAGGCAGTGAGCCTCCGTGATATCCCTGTGTCACGGAGGCTTCACTCCATGATAGACAGCATGTCACGGAGGATGCACTCTGCGATAGGTAGCGTGTCATGGAATCTACTCTCTGTGATAGGTAGCATGGTATGGAGGTTAACCTCTGCGATAGGTAGTGTGTCATGGAAGTTAGCCTCCAATATAAGCAGCATGCCACGCTGTTTTGTAAAAGTCGTCTATTCTTTATTTTATTTTTCTTGAAATGAGGGAATTTTGGGTCTTTTCACCTGTGTACAACCCTTTCACTTAATGTAGGGTTATTACTTACAGTTTTAAGATATTAAATTCCTCGATTCCACTCTCAAACTTAAAAATCTAAGAGAGCCTCAGGATTTCATTGTACATTCATCTTTTGGTTTTCAAGTTTTGAATTACTTTCCATTTCTTGTGTGTCTAAGGCCTTTATCTCTTTCCCTATACTTGTATTTTTATTAACGGCATGAAATTGGTTTATTGTTCACATGATTTTGATGTTGGTTTTGAACTATAGGTTTAGGGTTTTTGAAATAAATTGTTTCAATATTTTCTCATGATTACTATTGAAATATTATGCGTTGAATTATTGGTTTTTACACTCATTAGGGTGCATGGGAATGGTGGATAGAATAAGGGTATGATGGACTGCCTAAATTTCAAAACTATGGAAATAGGGGTACAATAGAATCTCCAAATAATTGGTTTTGGTATGGAAATCTATAATAACCTCAACCCACTTGCATAATTGATTTTGGAATGTAAATTATCATTTGGTTTGGATTATTCTATTCAAAACTAATGCAAGGCGTAAATGGCTAGTTGGATAATGATGATAATAATCTTGAAAACCATATGGGGTGTAAAAGAATTCCCTAAGTGATTCTTATAATGGCATTTATGGGGTACGAAGGAATCCCCAAAGTGTTGGCTAATGACATTGCTTGCAAGCTATAGTCAGTATGATGATACCACTTAACAATGACTTAATAATTGACTCTCAAAATTGATGGATGGGTTATGTGTTAAATATTTCAATTGGGATTAATAGGGGTTATGTTACCAGGTCATGAAGGTGTGAGTCCCGAAGGATTGATACTGAAAACTCATGTTTGCTGATGTGAGGGTTGGTCTTGATGACCATGTTCTTGTGGGGTACATAGGAATCCCCCTAATGTATATATAATTGTATCATGGTTGATGAAGGGTACAAGGGAATCCTCGACCTCCCATGATATCCCCATTTTGTGCAGATAACACTCACTAGGGAACGACCACGGTGTTACAACTGGACCCATATATCCCATGGGTGATTTAAGCACAGTCAAGATACACAACCCAGGTTAACGTTTTAAACTTTATGTGAAACTCTGTTCCCTCCCCAACATCTTATTTATATATATACACACACACATATATATATATGTATATACACACACACATGGATATGCATGGATGTGTACATGTGCATTGTTTTGACTTGATTTTGGATTGATGGCATTATTTTATCCTATATCCTTAACTTATATGCTAGCGTCCAACCACTAAATGTCTCTGGATGTTGCATCCCCATGAAATACAGGGACTGGCCATACTTCTACTCTTCTTGCACAGTGAATAGGTGGTTGGAGGATAGCTCGTAAGTCAGACTAAAGTGATAAGCTTTCATCCTTCGAAAGACCCCATTTCATGCTTTGGTTGCAAACAGTAGATACACCTTCTTTGATTTGCTTGAGAAAGAAATCAAATATAGTAGAAAGTGAATTATCAACAGGGACTCGGAAATACTTCATTTAATAATCAGCGTTGTAACAAGGTTGGTTAACTTGAGGTAAAATCTGGGCAGTAAATAGAAATTCCCTAAGTCCGAGAGAATTAGGGAATTAAATGCTTAAGTAGGTCAAGAGACATTTAATCATAACATTGATAAAGATAGCTTGTTATCCTACCCACCGTGAGAATCTTGAACCACTTTTAGCATCTGTCATGTACCGAAAGCCCAAGTGAACATAATTCTCATTATTTCATAAACTATTGATATACAAACACCGAAAGTAAAGTGACAAGCAACAACTTGTTAAACCTAAACCCCCCATTTCAGAAAACATTAAACTATCAGTACATTAAATCGCAAAAAACTTGAGTTCACACCATATTCCCTGTGGGATTCGACCCCAACCTAGTTGGATTTTATATTAACAACGATCGTTTACACCCATTTCAAGAGTGTAATCTTCGCGTTATCAAAAATGGCGCCGTTACCGGGGATAAATTTAACGTATTGAGTTGGTTTGGAATTCTAGCCTACTTGCTTGAATTCAAACTTGTAAATATTTGTTTTTAGTTTACTTTTATTTCTTGTGTTAGGTAGATTTTTTTAGTTTACTTACTACTATGGCATCATGGAATGAACATGATCTTGGTGGTTGGAAATCTTATCTTGATGATTCATATCCATATTGTGATGGACCTCACTTTTGGCAAGACTGCAGATATGCTCCTCGGAGAGAGATGTGTGCACTATCTCCATCCTATAGAGAGTATGGTTGTTCTATATGTAGTGGTCAAGATGGATATTAGAGTGATTTTCCAAATGCCCCCTCCCCTCATTGTGCTAACCCAAATTCTAGTTCTTCTTATGATTCTGATAGGTTTTTTGGTCAAGAAAAGGAAGAACAAAGCATCGAAAAGAGTGGCATTGAAGCTATGCTTCAACTAATGTTTGATCATATGGACACAACGAATGATATCATATGTGATATACGTCAAGAAATTAGGGTATTTAACAAGGAAAGAGAAACGATAGGGGAGATAGATATCGAGCTAAATCATCCAAAGCACTCTTCTACATTATGTTTAGATGATATCTTTTCTGTGGAATCATTTAGACTAATTGAAGAGTGTGAATATGAGGAGAAAGAAGCCTATATTGATGACGATATTGACGTTGATCAACCCTTGAAGATTTCTCAACCAACCGAACCAACCATGAGGGATGATGCCAAGATTGGGGAAATGGTACTAGAGGCAAAAGAAGAAATCAAGCACAGTTCTTGTGAAGGCTCTAGTCCATTTCGGGGTAAAGATACTAATAGGGATGCTACTCCGAAATTAATATTTAGTCCTCATTTGAACAACTTTTCAATATTACGCATGGTGGATATGATGAAAGTCGAATCACCCAAGCAACTGATGAATTTTGAAAATGAGGAGGAAAATTCTTACGTTTTGGAGTTTATCTTTCCAAAAGGGTATACCACAACCCCAATCGTAAAATCCAAGAAGCCTAAAGATCGATGTTCATTTAGTGGCTTTTTAAGATCCTTACTGCTTCCCAATGAGCCCACACGAAAGTTTGATGCAAAATTGGGCAAGCCGTTCAAGTCTTCGAAGTGGTGTGATTGAACATTCCTTATCATGCCCTGACCTTTGCCCAAAGGACCAAAAAGAAGTAAAGAGTAAAAGATGGGCCAACAATTCAAATCTTCTAAGTGAAGGGATAAAAGATGACTGAATGATGTCGTACCACGATACTAAATTAGGCGCTGCGTGGGAGGCAACCCGAGGTATTTTTTTTTTTTGTATTCCTATTATGTGATTGACATCAGATCTTCGCACCCATGGTACCACAGGTATATTTCTAACTCTCTTATTTTTTTTTGATGCATTGGGGACCTTACATGATTTTAAGTTGAGGGTGGGGCTACTTGTGGGTGTTGATTTCCTTTTGGGATTTTTGTTGAAGTATCTCTTTTCCCCTGAGTCTTTTTCCTAGTAGGGCCGACATGTTTAGGCGTATTGTGATTTGTTATAAAATGTTGTAGTTGAATAGGAGAAATACAAGTACATTAGGCAGTTAATATGTTTTTATTGATTTTTGAGCACCTTTCTATGGTCTGAAGGTTTGAATGTGTGATTTGCACATAAGTGTTACCATTGTACATCTTTGTATAGAATTAGTTTTAGTAACATAATAATCATTGCTAAACAGCCGCATGAACTGGATAAGTAGTAACTGGTGATATACTAGTTTACCATGTGTGTGTGAGATATTATTTAGTTCCCTCTGTATATTGGATTTAGAATTTGTCCTATTAGTCCTGCCTAGGTTCTAGGATAGGGGTTAGAAATTGATCATAGGCCATTTTTTATTGTAACCCACTTTCTACCTAAATGACCTTCCCAATATGAAAATATCCCTTGATCCCTGATTTGAGCCTATATGTCTGTTGCTTTCTGTGAAACCTCTCACCTTCCCATTTACCTCACAATGAACCTGTTTGGGCTCTGGTCCTCCTTGGACACTGTGCACCTTGACTTAGGCAAACAACCTAAGTTGAGGGTGGCTATCATAGGGGTGCGTGATGCAAAATAAGCATGAAGAGAGGTAGATTAAGAGAAAGGAATAAAAAGTTAGGTGCGGTGAAAAAGGAATAAGAAAAGAGAAAGTTGTGTTAAAGATGATAAAAAGATAATATGATGATTGAAAAGACCATATCCATTTTGAGCATGTGTGATCAATAAAAGAAGAGAAAGAAAAGAAAGTTGAGAAGTGAAACCCTAAGAGTATAGTGTAGTGTCAAGGAGGCATAGTCACTCTAAAATATCCATGAATATCATACCATCCCCTAGCCTATATTACAAGCCTAAGAAAATCCCTAAAGTTATCCTAATTGACCTACCTGAAGATTTGGGTAAGGACTATAAGGGCAAGCCTATGGCATTTGACATGTAGTGTTTGGAACTTCATTCTGAGAGTGAGACTTGTGATTATCCCTACGTTTATGTATATGAATTCTGATATGAGTGAAAAAGGGATTTCTTTGTTTTGAGGGCACATTGAGTATGTTTCTAAGTCACTAACTTGTTCAGATAGTGAGATCTTGGTATGGCATGATTGTTATTGCTGAATTTTTATCGTATCTTGATGCTTGTGAGTTGCATGGTTATTCTTCAAAACATCAACAGTGAGTTTAAAATTGACTGACCTTGGAGATGGTGAAATTATTCTGAACTAATATGAGTAGTTAGCTGCCAAATTGTACTTTGTATTCTCTTAGTTATGTTTTGGTTACTTGAGGACATACAATTGTTTTAAGTTGAGGGTGTTGATGTATGAGCAGATTCTAACACGTTTGAGGGTTTTAACTAAGAATAATTGCAAAGTCTTAAGCAACTTTTTTCATTTTTGATTATTTTATGTTTGATTTTATAGTAGAAGCTGATATGGTAGAGAACCAACAATAATGGAAGCAAAAAGGCTAAAATCTGAAGAAATTAAAAGACAAGTGCAGCTAACGACATTCATGATAGGTCGTCAGCCCAGTGATAGGTTATCAAGTCCATTGTCAGCCTTAAACAGGGAATGAGTTCTAGCTAGTAGAATCGATGACATTTTGTGATAGGCTGTCATAATGGTGATAAGTCGTCAGGAATACCGTCAGACTTAGGCATGACATGAGAATTGGAGCAAAAGTGTGATGATATTTCTGATAAGTCGTCACAGTCCTGATAAGTCATCAGAAATTGCCGTCAACCTAAGACAGGACTAGCGCAGATTTGAAGAAGACCAGAAGACATTCTTGATAAATTGTCAGGATACTAATAAGGCGTCACCAATAATCGTCGCCTATTCCGAGAAAAAGCTATAACCTTGATTTTGTTTCCTTATTTAGGGTAAGATATTTAAATCTTTGTTTTAGGATTTTCTAGACATGATTATTATTATTATTATTCCACACAAGGTCAACACCTTGAGTTTTGGACAACATATTTTGATATTTTCTCTCTTTACTTCTTGACTTTAATAACACAACTATTTTTGAGAGATTATTATCAGTATTTGGGGATTTTTCCTTTGTGATCTAATCTGTGATTCACTATTTATTATTCATCTCTATAAGTTTATATTTCAAATCACGAATTCAATTATGTGTTTCGTTCGTTATATAATGAGTAGCTAAACTCCATTAATCTGAGTTATGGGACCTAGGGTTGGGTCTTGATGAGGTGCTAAGTATTCAAGATTCAAAAAGTGGTAGGATTTCTTGATAATTCTAAAGTTTTAATTAACATTTGTTGGTTGCAAACAGTAGATACACCTACTTTGATTTTCTTGAGAAAGAAATCAAATATAGTAGAAAGTGAATTATCATAGTGACTCGAAAATACTTCATTTAATAATCAACGTTGTAACAAGGTTGGTTAACCTGAGGTAAAATCTGGACAGTAAATAGAAATTCTCTAAGTCCGAGAGGATTAGGGAATTTAACGCTTAAGTAGGTCGAGATACATTTAAGCATAACATTGATAAAGATAGTTTATTATCCTACCCACCATGAAAATCTTGAACTACTTCCAGCATCTGTCATGTATCGGAATCCCTAGTGAACATAATTTTGGTTATTTCATAAACTCTTGATTTACAAACACCGAAAGTAAAGTGACAAGCAACAACTTGTTAAACCTAAACCCCTCATTTCAGGAAATATTAAACTATCAGTGGATTAAATCGCAAACAACTTGAGTTCAAACCATATTCTTTATGGGATTCGACCCCAACCTAGTTGGGTTTTATACTGACAACGATCGCTTACACCCATTCAAGAGTGTAATTTGAGCGTTATCAATTGTTAACCCATACTAGAAGAGAAGTTAACTCAATTTTATTTTTTTCATAACTAAAATTCCCGAATCTTTTACCTATGAAAGTTGAAAAGAAACGATGTAGAACTCGAAGTTGTTGTTGGCAAAAGTCGCTAGAGAATGATGTTGTCGTGTCGATTAACGGTTGAAAGTTTAAAACAACTCAAAACTATTGTTGCCAGAGTTTGAAAATCAGCGGAGATTGAAGGTCGTTGATCTGTAGTCTTTCGATTTGCAGAAATATTGGGAGAAGTTTGAGAGAGAGGGGTAAGAGGGGAGTTTTTGTTGTTGGTTGATTTGCATTTTTAAAAAGATTAAAAAGTTTTAAAAATATTAATTGAGCCTCCAATTAACTTAATCAACTTCTAATTTAATGCTTGACCCTCCCCTTTGGTCAAAGTCACCAATACTTAATTCGAAACTTAAAAGACACTTTTTCTTTAATTTTCTCTAGTTTGTGTTTTAGTAATCCAAAAAGTTGGAAAATATGAAAAAGTTAAAGTTTTGTTTTAAAGGAAAAGTGTTGAGAAAACAAATGCAAAATTTAAAAAAAAAGGATACTATAGACTTTATACATTTGTGGCTATTTTTGGGCCAAATTTTTGTGGTCATTTAACAACTCTCATTTTTGACTGGAAAAAAAAAACAAGTAGCAAACTTAAGTCCATAATTAAGCTAAACAATAATGCTTTAAATAAATTATTTGGGATAACAACAATAGCAATGTTTTAGTGGCTTTTTATCCTTCGTCGTGTTTCTCTCTTTCTCTCTCTTATATCTCTAGCCTCTTTTTTTTTCTCTTTTTAATTTTTTTATCCTTTTATAATCATTTTATTTATTTTTTTCGCTTTTTTCATCTCTTCTATTTCTCTTTTTTTTTCTTTTTGTTTTTTTTTATTTTATTGATTTTTAATTTTTTTCTTTCTCGTATTTTTATTTTTCTTCTTCTTCTTTTTTTAATTCTATCTTTCCGCTTTTATTTTTACCCT
>JAPEIP010000012.1:69909739-69922782 GCA_026120095.1 Capsicum chinense
TATACTCTTTTACTTTGATACATATATCTTTAGCTACATAAGCTATTCTATCTTGCAGTTCCATTCACCTATTTTAAAGTGCGTTTTTGATATTCGACTTGAATCCTAAAAGCTAAACAATTATCCATATCAAATTATTTATGCTTGTTGTCACGATCCAAACTAGGGTCTGACCGTGACGGGTATCCCAAGTCTACCGAGGACCGGAGACCACCTCCTTTGCCACCTAACAGCGACTGAATTACAAATATATAACAAGATAGGAAAGTAAAAAACACAAAGACATCTAAGAATGACAACATAAATGCCCAATCCACAGTAATATGCACAAAGCCTCTACTAATCCGAAAATAACCAATATCAGGACATGCCCCCAAATCTGACAATGATAATAATAGTATTAATTTGAAGTCTTCAATTCTAATTTATGAAAGAAAACCGATGAAATGATCAAGTCTTTCGTAGAATGGATGCTCACTACCTTATCTCAAACGACTGACTAACCGAGCCAATCCACCTAACACTATGCAGGAAAAGTAGAATTGCCTTCGAACCCTACATCACGTGGGAATACATCATCCAAAGATGATTAGTAGGTTGAGCACTAGCATGTAACTTAGGGATAGAGGATAATATAATTCCATAATCCACATTTCAAAATCATTCAAAGCCAATTCACATAATCATATATGTATATATGACATATCATGCCAGGACAAGGAACAAGGTTTAGCATTAAATAAAAATTTATCCTGGACTATGTATCTTAACTGTCATAAAAGATACTCACGGGCTATATGGGTTCAGCCCCCTTGCTAAAAAGGCACTAGTGTGTGTTAGCCGCACGAATCAAAGAAATATTGAGGGAAAGCTAAATCTATAAAGGCAACTAGCCGTCCCAAAATATATATGGTATAACAGATGCACGCGGTCATCAAGACCAAACCTCACATCGACAGCTATGAGTTTCCAGTAAAAATCATCCAAGACCCACACCTTCACGGCTTCGCTACAAAACCCCCATTAAGCCTTATTTAAAGCAAGTTTTACATAACCCATTTATTAACCAAAGAATCAATCGTTAAGGCATACCATGGGTATCGCCATACCCTTACACTTGTTATTTTATCTCTATGCCATAACAATCATATTAACTTGGGGGAATTCCCCTGACCCCCTTTTTTCATTATATGTAAACATAGACAACAAGACCTTCAAAATTTATATTCATTGTTTAACTATTTATGCAATGCAATAATATCGATGAGTAAGTAAAATCAAGTAATAATTGCACAATTCAAAGCCATTTACCCAAGTGGGTTAAGGGAACACAATTATTCAAAAATAATTCCAAGATTAAAGCATCAATTTGGGGGAATACCTTGATCCAGGTTCCAAATCCCACACCCATGTACCCCATTAGTTTAAAACATCAATTTCAAACCATGAATAAATCATCAAAAACATAGGAAAGCTATTCAAGGATTAAACATTCCAAATCCCTCAAACACATCAAAACCTTTAGTTAAATCCATGAAATTAAACTATTTAAAGAACACCCTTTTCAAAAAAATAATATTTAGGGAAGAGTAACATGCCTGGAATACAACAATTCATGGAGAGAAATCCACCCTTGAGCCCTTAGATGACCAACTTCTTGGAAATCCAAAGTATCTTGACCTTGGAGAATTTTGAGAAATTGAGAGAGTGTTTGGAGTGCGAAAGTGTTGAAAATAATATCCCAAGGGTGTTTAATAGTCGTGGGTATAAAGTGATGGAAGAGGAAAATATTCAAAATGCCCTTAACTTTAAAGCTGAAAAATTGTCATTGGTGACTACGGGTCACTATACGACTCATAAGTACTTACTATGGATCATCACCATGAGTCGTAGTCAAGACAGTAGCTGAAGGACCCTTCTCTAGTGACCTTATGATTGATACCATACGACTCGTAAAGTGGCCCTACGACTCGTTGGGTCCAGTTCGTAATAAGGACAGAATACTTTGAGTATCACATTGGTTTGATTATGGATGGGACTGTATGACTTGTTTAGGTCATTATGAGTCGTAATCCCTAGTTGTAGTCATAGTAGAGACTCTAGGCCAACATATGGTCTAGACTATGATTGGATCCCTAATACCCGTAATGACATGTTGCGACTTGTTAGGAAAGTCATAGTCAAGGCAGTAAGTTTAGAAACTCAGGAACTTTTCAAGGACAAAAATCCGGGGTATTTCTTTCTCCCTCTTAGGATTATTCATCCCTGAATATTGGGACACGAAATTTTTAGCCCGATTTTACATGGAAAACATCCACACTTACCTTTAACAAAGACAAAAAACAAAGATATCAATGAAATCACAATTTTCTTTAATAAAGTCAAAAAACAAAGATGTCAAGGAATACACATAACTCAAGTACGATTATCCAAAATGAGAAACAAGAATGGATATCTAGACTTCATGTCCCCTTCGGATCCCCAAGTATCTTCTTCACACTTTTGGTTCCTCCATAGAAACTTCACTGAAGCCACACCCTTAGTTCTCAAATGATGGATCTCTCTATCTAAAATCTCAATTAGAACTTCCTCATATAATAAGGAATCTGAGACACCAACACTCTCCAAACGAATGATTAAAGATGGATCACCCACACAATTCTTCAACATTGACACATGAAAGAACAAATGGATAGAACCCAGACTTGAAGAAAATTCCAAATCATAAGACACGTTGCCCACTCGCTTTAAAATATGATATGGACTAACATAACGACGAATGAGCTTCCCTTTTTTCCAAAACCACATCACTTCCTTCTTGGGAGACACCTTCAAAGAACACCAAATCATCCATGTCAAACTCCAAGTACCTTCACTTTACATCTGAATAGGACTTTTGGTAACTTTGGTCGGACTTAAGCCTTTCTCTAATCACCATCATCTTTTCCATAGCTTGGTAAACCAAGTCAGGACCATAAAACCTATTTTCACTAACCTCAAACCACCCAATGGGAGACCTAAAACTCCTACTATACATAGCGTTAAAAGAATTTATCTAGATGGTAGAATGATAACTATTATTATACACGAACTCTATCAGAGATAAATGATCAACCCAACTACCACCAAAATCGATCACACAAAATCTTAGCATATCCTCCGAAGATTATATTATCCTCTCCGCTTGTCTATATAGGTGAGAGTGGAAAGCGGTGCTAAGGTTCACCTTCGTTCCCAAACCTCTCTAAAAGGAATGTCAAACATGAGATGAGAACTGAGTACCACAATCAGATATAATGGAAAGTAGAGCACCATGCAACTCTATGATCTCTTGAATGAAGAGATTCGAATAATTCTTTGCCGAAAAATTTGTCTTCACTAGTAGAAAATGAGCAGACTTGGTCATCTTATCCACAATCGCCCAAATCAAATCAAACTGATGGCAGGACCGCGGAAGACCAGTGACAAAATCTATATTGATCACTTCCAATTTTTATACGGGCAAATTAATCTCTTGAAACAAACCACAAGGCCTCAAGTGCTCAACCTTCACTTGTTGACACACCATACACTTAGACATAAAATTGTCCACATCCCTCTTTATGTTATTCCACCAGTAGATCTCCTTCAATTCATAGTACATTTTTGTTGAACCAGGATGAACAATGTACCTCGAGTTATGCACTTTAACTAAGATCCTTACTCGCATTCTATTAATGACGTCTAAGCAACACCTCTTTTTAGATGATGATATGGTCGTTGTCAAGATATAGTAACCTAACTAAGGTTGGGGTCGAATCCCAAGAGAACACATGAATTCACTGATCTTAGTGGTTGTAGTCTATCGGCAAAATAGGAAAAGTAAATAATGGGATTTGTTTGTAGTAGTCTCAAGCAAAGAACAATATTAATCTTGGTTGAAAATTAGTCGTAGGTGAACACTAGGATTGTGTTCCTCCTGGAATCTCAACTCTTTAGGCTTATCGTGCATTGTTGAACCGACCTAATACTTTGAATGCAGAATAGATAAGTTATGTACCTCCTACAGTCTTTTGGATAAGTAGGAGGATTTAACCTATTACCTTTTGAGTATAAGGGTGTCATGTTACTAACCCTTATATTTATACTAGTTAACTATTAACTTTTTAGTCTCAAGCTATTAGATGAAAGCTAATGGTCATTCACTATATAGCATTGTGCGCAATGGATCAACAATTAACTCCCAAATTACTGATGTCTTTATTTTTTCCTAGTTACTACTCCTCTTTTGGAGTAAGTAGCAATATCTAGGCGTGATCCAAATGTGTGCACCCATTAAAAAATAAATCACGATAAAGATAAAGCAATGCATGCCATGGGCATTGGTTCAGATCAACAATCGCATGACCCCTACTTTGTCAATTTTTTAGGGTTTCCACAACCCTAGATATGGGTTTTAGCCGCTCATGATTTTTAAGAAATCAATAACATTCATATCAGAAAGAAAAGATGAAATCATAATGATAAGATGAAAGAAAACCCACAGCCGTAAATTAAATAATCATTCAAAGTCAATACACGGGAATCCCAAGATCAAAGATGGATCTTGAAATCAAAATATGTTTCTAAGTGTTAAAAGTGAATAAATCCTACTAAAAAGTACATAAGGGATATTTATGGTGAAAGAGAAAGCCCTAAAAACAAAGCCCGAACGAAATAGGAGAAACTAGGGTCAGTGGCCACGTGCTCTCAACTCTCGGGATTTTGACTTTCTGGTACCCGCTTTGTGTACCTTCTTTCCGTAAGTCCACATTTGGTTCGTAGGTTTGCTTAGTAGGTGTTGGGAGTCATTTTTTTTAGCTCTTTAACTCTTGAACATGCATTGTTCGCTATAAAGAAGAAAAATATCCCAAACGTCCATAATCTCTCAAAAAGTGGCCAAAAAGCCATTTTAATGAACTTATCATCCAAAACATGGTTTCCTACAAAACATACCTAAAACAGATCATATCTAATAAAAAGGCCTCAGAAACTTGCATATTTTCCATGTTTTAATCGTCAAAATTGCTATATTTTTGTAGCACATCAACACCCCCATCTTAGAACGTTTGCATGTCCTCAGGCTACAAAAACACAAAAAAACAAAAATGACTCTTAACTAGGAGAAGCTAAGCTATTTAAGGCAGTCATTCATCACATTAAGTTTAAATCACGACATCCCCTCATATATCTCTTTTGAAAACTAACTGTGTATGAACATAAAGTACAAAAATGTGACAAAAAGGGATTAAGGTATGGTAATTACATTAGCAACAGATAACCACTTGTATATATATAAATTACACTACACGAATAAGCAAGTAGCTAGCAACATGACTCAAGTTCTCTCAAAACAAAGATGTCCCACTTACTCATATAAAAATATGCGCGTCAATGCAGGGATGGTAAAGAGATACTCATACTCAACAAAGAAGTTCCAATCAATGCATGTCAAATACCATAGGCTTACCCTTATTTTCTTTATCTTAGCATTCAGATAGTCAAGTTAGGATCACTATAGGACTTTTCTCGGCTTGTACTGTAGGCTTAGGGGATGGTATGATATATATAGACATGTGAAGTGACTAAGCCTCCTTAGGACTACACTAACATTGGGGTCTCACTTACTAGTGAATTTTCTCTTTTATTCCACCCTTATTTCTCCCTTGTTATTCTTTTATGCACATTCAGGTTGGGTGTGATCTTCTATTCTTTCTTCTTTTTTTCTTTTTCATAATTTTTTTCTTTTTCTTTTTTTTTTTCTACCACACCTATCCCTACTTTTTTTCTCCTATTTTACCCTTCTTCATACCTATTTTACACTAAGCACCCCTATGATAGCCACCCTTAACTTAGGCATTTTATCAGTGTTAAGGTGCACAATTTCCAAGAAGGACCTGGGCCAAAATAGGTAAATTATAATACAAATAGAAAGGTGAATGGTGACAACAAAAAAAATAGGCTTACAAGGCTCAAAGCAGGGATCGAGGGATATACTGCACATATGGATGGTCATTTAGGCTAATTTGGACTAAAATCTAAAATGGGCTATGATGCTTTACTAACCGTATATCCTTCAACCTAGACAAGACTAACCAGGCAAGTTTTGAATTTGACATACAAAGGGAACTAGGTAGTATCTCACACTCATATAACATAGAGTCTATATTAGCACAACTACCTATCCAGTTCATCCAATTGTCAGCAAATAGTTACTATGTACCTAGTCCTAATGCCATAACAAGATCCACAAAGTTCACACATATATACATCAACATAGTTCTAAAACATAAATTTTTAGAGGGGAATAAAAAATCAGTAAAAATATGACTACTGCCTTAAATACTTAAAGATTTCTTAATTACATAAAAACAACATAATACAAAGAAAAACAAATACAATACAACACATAATTATCCTAGACATGCCAATTCTGCAATCATACTGCAGCCAACATAAAATGAAGGATGACAACAAAAACCCGTGACGATATGGTATGCTCACCCCCAACTAAAAACTGTGCACTGTCCTCAATGCACTAAAACAAAACAAAACATAGGGAAGTGAGAACATACCTGGGATACATTAGGTTCTAGAATCAGGAGCATCCCCAAATGGGGGCATATAAGCTAGCGCAGGCGGTGGTGGCAGAGGTTCACTATTAGATGATGCACCCGCTACTTTAGTATCATACATCTACCTATCGATGAATGCAGTCTCTAAAGAATCATGTTTGGCCTTTTTAAGGGACTTATCTTCTGTCATAATAGTATTCTACAAATCATGTAAGTGACCTCTTTTGGTCCCAACTGCTAGGGCCTCCTCATCATTTTTTGCAAAAAAGTCAAATTACCTCATCTCACAAGGAGGTGATATTTGTACTATATGGGGTATCATCAAAGGAGTAGCTGCTACACAACTCTCTATAATAGAGCATACCTCTGCTCCTAGGATATCAAAATCCTTCCTTATCTAAACTAGATCTAGCATACCTATCTCTGTATTTCAGGATGTAACCTACCTCTCTAATTCATTAATCTCTGTCAAAAAATCAACATGCAGCTCTAACAGTGTGGCCTTCTAAGAAACCTCCCATCTAGCCTCAGCCTACTCGAATATAGTCCTAACCCCTAATCTCATCTGCCAAAAGAGGGTAGTCATCTCGGTCTCGACAACCTTCAACTGAGTGGTTGTGGCCCTTTGGTTGGCCACTAGGATCTGTAAAACTCACTAGATGCAGTAATCATACTTATCATAGAAGATATAGTTGATGGGCGATCAGGCTCTATAGATGCACCAATTGGCTCTGAGGTCGAAGTTGGGGATGAAGAAAAAGTAACTTGTGTCCCCTCTCTTTATGTAATTGAATCTAGATCATCTCGCTGCTCCCCTATCTCCATGTCTATACCAATACCTACATTACCTATATGTATGTCATTAACCTCTACACATACTATCGGGCTCTCAGATTGTGTATATGGTACTGCTGCTTATTGTCTAGATCTCCTAGATGTGCCTTGAGGTGCCATACCTTTTCTAGTCATTATCTGTGTAGCCATAGTCGTAATTACCCTTTCATTAATACCTAGTAACTTAGGAACACCTGCCTCACTACATAGTCTCTAGATAATATAAGGAAATGACATGTTAATTAGCTCACCAAAGGTTTGATCATGTAACTCATACCTGAGAATTGAAAAAAATCAATGTCATAACCAACCATCAAGCAGACAACTAGTGCATCTCCCTCCCACGTTAATATGTTATCTAAAATAGTGGGTAGTAGGCGGTATCTAATTAGCAACCACCAAAATTTGTCCTCTAGTGTTAACAGGTCCTTCTTGGTCATAACTTTCCCCTCAATTCATAGGGTCTTATCACCTAGTAGTGAAATGTAATTGGCTATCCACCTAGTTATCTTAACCCTCTCAGCTCTATGCTCAGCATCCCATATAATATGACGATCACGTGAAATCCTAAATCTTTGATTGAACTCAACTATAGATGAAAGAGTAATATAACCTAGGCTAAATATGACTCTATGAATAGGCTTTTCTCTGATATCAACTTTGACTCTTCTGACTAGTGTATGATCAAGATATAGCTCCTGTACAAATTTGATAAAGCCTAAATAATGGCACATAAGAAGGGCTATGGTGGCTTAAAAATATGAATAAAACTCCCACAGCCTAGCCGAGCTATAAGAATCGAGGCCCTAGTCATCCACCCTAGCTGATATCTATCAAATGCTGCCCATGGCCGTGGTAATAGCTCTAGCCTTGATAAGTCAGTCCAATATTTCTCATAAATACATCATGTAGGCTTGCGTATCTTCTATATGTGGCTATCAAGATCATATATATGTCACATCCCTTCTACACACCACATCCGATGTCCCTCCTTAGGAGGTACATCTGGGGCTTGTACAGGTATGGGTGTCTACTTCTAATGTGCATCATGGGAAGCTTATGTTGTACCCTCCTCAGACTAGAGTACCTCTTTCTTCTATGTATGAGTGGCGGTACCCCTCTTAGATTGGGGCACCGCTGATGACTACTCTTGTTTAACCTTCTTATAAGAATTTGGGACCCATCCTCAAACTGAGGATCTTGGCAACCTATGGTGTAGCCTAAGACTCTGTCTTCTCCTCCTCATCATCATCAGGTGAAGGACTATGTAGTGGTGATATCCTAGATGACTTCATCCTCGATAAGGATACAGTTGATTGAGTAGCCTGGCTAGGTTGTCCTCTCGTGACTCTGCGTGTCACTACAACTATAGCATCCATATGATGCTACCTTGGATACTCCTCCACTAAACTGCTAAGATCGGGTGAATCTTCTTATTTCCTTAAAGTACTAGCCTTCTTCACTTTAGGTGCCATATAAACCTGAAAAATTAGTTGTCAGTTTCCAATAAAAGTGAGAGATAGCAAAAGTTGAGAAAAAACCTAAAATTTAAAAAGTTTAAATTTTTCCTCAATTTTCACACCCCTATAACCTATTTGAAATCCCAACAAGTCCAATGTATACACACTAATCAATAATCATGAATTTCAAAGCAAAGAAACATTCTGAACCCGTGGTATTACTTTCTTTCATTCAAGTTCAACTTCCGATTAGGACCTAAACTTAGAATTTAGCTCAAAACAAGAACTTACATTATGATGTTAGTATGCTTCAACACTCCCTCATACAATCATGATAGTTTCTACATATTTTACAATGAAATATACATATCAACATGTTTTAACAGTAGATAAACCAATATATAACCATTAGGAGCCAAGAAAGGTACCTTTTATATGAAAATCTGGAAGAGAATAATGAACTCAAGAAAAACCAAGGTTGAAACTTATTTTTATCTTGTTGGGACAAGTTTCTATCTTAAACAAGTGTCAAATTAGCCTTTTCTTAAGTGTGGATTTGGTTTATCTACTGTTAAAACATGTTGATATGTATATTTCATTGTAAAATATGTAGAAACTATCATGATTGTATGAGGGAGTGTTGAAGCATACTAACATCATAATGTAAGTTCTTGTTTTGAGCTAAATTCTAAGTTTAGGTCCTAATCGGAAGTTGAACTTGAATGAAAGAAAGTAATACCACGGGTTCAGAATGTTTCTTTGCTTTGAAATTCATGATTATTGATTAGTGTGTATACATTGGACTTGTTGGGATTTCAAATAGGTTATAGGGGTGTGAAAATTGAGGAAAAATTTAAACTTTTTAAATTTTAGGTTTTTTCTCAACTTTTGCTATCTCTCACTTTTATTGGAAACTGACAACTAATTTTTCAGGTTTATATGGCACCTAAAGTGAAGAAGGCTAGTACTTTAAGGAAATAAGAAGATTCACCCGATCTTAGCAGTTTAGTGGAGGAGTATCCAAGGTAGCATCATATGGATGCTATAGTTGTAGTGACACGCAGAGTCACGAGAGGACAACCTAGCCAGGCTACTCAATCAACTGTATCCTTATCGAGGATGAAGTCATCTAGGATATCACCACTACATAGTCCTTCACCTGATGATGATGAGGAGGAGAAGACAGAGTCTTAGGCTACACCATAGGTTGCCAAGATCCTCAGTTTGAGGATGGGTCCCAAATTCTTATAAGAAGGTTAAACAAGAGTAGTCATCAGCGGTGCCCCAATCTAAGAGGGGTACCGCCACTCATACATAGAAGAAAGAGGTACTCTAGTCTGAGGAGGGTACAACATAAGCTTCCCATGATGCACATTAGAAGTAGACACCCATACCTGTACAAGCCCCAGATGTACCTCCTAAGGAGGGACATCGGATGTGGTGTGTAGAAGGGATGTGACATATATATGATCTTGATAGCCACATATAGAAGATACGCAAGCCTACATGATGTATTTATGAGAAATATTGGACTGACTTATCAAGGCTAGAGCTATTACCACGGCCATGGGCAGCATTTGATAGATATCAGCTAGGGTGGATGACTAGGGCCTCGATTCTTATAGCTCGGCTAGGCTGTGGGAGTTTTATTCATATTTTTAAGCCACCATAGCCCTTCTTATGTGCCATTATTTAGGCTTTATCAAATTTGTACAGGAGCTATATCTTGATCATACACTAGTCAGAAGAGTCAAAGTTGATATCAGAGAAAAGCCTATTCATAGAGTCATATTTAGCCTAGGTTATATTACTCTTTCATCTATAGTTGAGTTCAATCAAAGATTTAGGATTTCACGTGATCGTCATATTATATGGGATGCTGAGCATAGAGCTGAGAGGGTTAAGATAACTAGGTGGATAGCCAATTACATTTCACTACTAGGTGATAAGACCCTATGAATTGAGGGGAAAGTTATGACCAAGAAGGACCTGTTAACACTAGAGGACAAATTTTGGTGGTTGCTAATTAGATACCGCCTACTACCCACTATTTTAGATAACATATTAACGTGGGAGGGAGATGCACTAGTTGTCTGCTTGATGGTTGGTTATGACATTGATTTTTTTCAATTCTCAGGTATGAGTTACATGATCAAACCTTTGGTGAGCTAATTAACATGTCATTTCCTTATATTATCTAGAGACTATGTAGTGAGGCAGGTGTTCCTAAGTTACTAGGTATTAATGAAAGGGTAATTACGACTATGGCTACACAGATAATGACTAGAAAAGGTATGGCACCTCAAGGCACATCTAGGAGATCTAGACAATAAGCAGCAGTACCATATACACAATCTGAGAGCCCGATAGTATGTGTAGAGGTTAATGACATACATATAGGTAATGTAGGTATTGGTATAGACATGGAGATAGGGGAGCAGCGAGATGATCTAGATTCAATTACATAAAGAGAGGGGACACAAGTTACTTTTTCTTCATCCCCAACTTCGACCTCAGAGCCAATTGGTGCATCTATAGAGCCTGATCGCCCATCAACTATATCTTCTATGATAAGTATGATTACTGCATCTAGTGAGTTTTACAGATCCTAGTGGCCAACCAAAGGGCCACAACCACTCAGTTGAAGGTTGTCGAGACCGAGATGACTACCCTCTTTTGGCAGATGAGATTAGGGGTTAGGACTATATTCGAGTAGGCTGAGGCTAGATGGGAGGTTTCTTAGAAGGCCACACTGTTAGAGCTGCATGTTGATTTTTTGACAGAGATTAATGAATTAGAGAGGTAGGTTACATCCTGAAATACAGAGATAGGTATGCTAGATCTAGTTTAGATAAGGAAGGATTTTGATATCCTAGGAGCAGAGGTATGCTCTATTATAGAGAGTTGTGTAGCAGCTACTCCTTTGATGATACCCCATATAGTACAAATATCACCTCCTTGTGAGATGAGGTAATTTGACTTTTTTGCAAAAAATGATGAGGAGGCCCTAGCAGTTGGGACCAAAAGAGGTCACTTACATGATTTGTAGAATACTATTATGACAGAAGATAAGTCCCTTAAAAAGGCCAAACATGATTCTTTAGAGACTGCATTCATCGATAGGTAGATGTATGATACTAAAGTAGCGGGTGCATCATCTAATAGTGAACCTCTGCCACCACCGCCTGCGCTAGCTTATATGCCCCCATTTGGGGATGCTCCTGATTCTAGAACCTAATGTATCCCAGGTATGTTCTCACTTCCCTATGTTTTGTTTTGTTTTAGTGCATTGAGGACAGTGCACAGTTTTTAGTTGGGGGTGAGCATACCATATCGTCACGGGTTTTTGTTGTCATCCTTCATTTTATGTTGGCTGCAGTATGATTGCAGAATTGGCATGTCTAGGATAATTATGTGTTGTATTGTATTTGTTTTTCTTTGTATTATGTTGTTTTTATGTAATTAAGAAATCTTTAAGTATTTAAGGCAGTAGTCATATTTTTACTGATTTTTTATTCCCCTCTAAAAATTTATGTTTTAGAACTATGTTGATGTATATATGTGTGAACTTTGTGGATCTTGTTATGGCATTAGGACTAGGTACATAGTAACTATTTGCTGACAATTGGATGAACTGGATAGGTAGTTGTGCTAATATAGACTCTATGTTATATGAGTGTGAGATACTACCTAGTTCCCTTTGTATGTCAAATTCAAAACTTGCCTGGTTAGTCTTGTCTAGGTTGAAGGATATACGGTTAGTAAAGCATCATAGCCCATTTTAGATTTTAGTCCAAATTAGCCTAAATGACCATCCATATGTGCAGTATATCCCTCGATCCCTGCTTTGAGCCTTGTAAGCCTATTTTTTTTGTTGTCACCATTCACCTTTCTATTTGTATTATAATTTACCTATTTTGGCCCAGGTCCTTCTTGGAAATTGTGCACCTTAACACTGATAAAATGCCTAAGTTAAGGGTGGCTATCATAGGGGTGCTTAGTGTAAAATAGGTATGAAGAAGGGTAAAATAGGAGAAAAAAAGTAGGGATAGGTGTGGTAGAAAAAAAAAAAGAAAAAGAAAAAAATTATGAAAAAGAAAAAAAGAAGAAAGAATAGAAGATCACACCCAACCTGAATGTGCATAAAAGAATAACA
>JAPEIP010000012.1:69928968-69957630 GCA_026120095.1 Capsicum chinense
TGCCATAAATTTGGAGCTGATGGTCAAGGATCTGTAGAATATCTCTAAAAAACTCATCCTTGATAAATGATGATTTGGCACCATGCTCAACTTCTTCTTAAACCTAAACCAAGCCTCTTACATGGACTCTAACTGCAGCTTCCTGAAATTATAAATCTCTTCCTCCAACTATAACATCCATGATGGAAGGAAAAATCTATTTAAGAATTGCCTGCGTAACTCATTTCAAGTCATGATAAAGCCTTTTGGAAATTCCCCTAACCAAAATAATGCTTCTCATGTAAGTGAGAAAGGAAAAACCTCAATGTAAATGCTTTTGTATTTACCACTGGATTGGTATACGAGGCATAGATACCAAGGAAATTTGCAAGGTGCAAGTTTGCATCATTGGTGGGTAGACCTGAAAATAAACCTTTTAAATTTAGAACTTAGATCATGGCACTCGTAATGACAAATTTTATGCCTGGGGGAAAAATAGGAGGTACTATGGCTCCAGCCTCGGTCGGCTCAACATATCCTAGATCTTCTTTATCATCTATGTATGGTTGAATGTACTGATATGTGGGGATTACTAGAACAACGACACCTTTAGCTCTCTTCTGGCTTCCACCAAATGCTGCTCGATGGTCTGTTGTTTCTCTCTGCTTAGCTAGCTCTATCTCTCTAGCTACTCTCTGAGCTTTATCCATTGCCCTTTTCTCTTCTTTAGCTTTAGATAAAAGCTCACTAGTCTAACGATCAACAATATCTTGTACTCCATTGGCAGGAATTACAATATCACAAACCTTTTCAGGATTTTTAACTCTTTTTGGACCAGACATCCTACCAGGTGTTTGTAGGATCCTTTCTAGATTTAGATTGACTGGAGTAAGGGATTGCCTCTACTTCATGAGCTAGGAATACACCAACATATTACAAACTAAGAACAAAAACAAGAACTAAAAACCCAAAAACTGCAACGACTTCAATCAACATATCAACACCGTGCTCCCCGACAATGACGCCAATTTATTGATGATGCCCAAGAAATACCTCCTTTTAGATGATAGTAGAGTTGTGGTTAAGATATAGTAACCAAACTAAGGTTGGGGTCGAATCCCAAGGTTACACGTGGCTTTGCAGATCTTATTGGTTGAAGTCTATGGGCAAAACAAGAAAAGTAAATGGGGGGATTTGTTTGTAGTCATCTCGAGCAAAGAATAGTATTAATCTTGGTTGAAAATAAGTCGTAGATGAATACTAGGATTGTGTTCCCCTGGCATCTCAACTCGGTAGGATTATTGTGCGTTTTTGAACTAACCCCAATACCTTGCATGCAGAAATTATAAGTTATGTACCTCCTACAGTCTCTTGGACGAGTAAGAGTATTTCACTCTTTACCTTTTGAGTATCAGGGTATCGCGTTACTAACCCTTAACTTTATCCTAGTTAACTATTACCTTTTGCATCTCACGTTATAAGATGAAAGATAATAGTCATACACTATATTAAGCTGTGTCCAACAAATCGATAATTAACTCCCAAATTACTATTGTCTATCTTTTCCTGGTGACTACTCCTCTTTTAAAGTAAGTAGCAATATCTTGGCGGAATCCTAATGTATTAAGAAATCAGTCATGACGAAGATAAAGCAATACATGCCATGGGTATTGGTTCAAATCAACAATCGCGCTTCCGCTACTTCATCAATTTGCTAGGGTTTACACAACCCTAGCTATGGGTTTTAGCCGGTCATGATTGTGAAGAAATCAATAACATTCATATCAGAAGCAAAGATGAAATCACAATGATAAGATGAATGAATACCCACAACCCTAAACTAAATAATCAATCAAAGCCAATACACGGGAATCCCAAGATCAAAGATGGATCTTGAAATCAAAAATATATTTCTACGTGTTAAAAGTGTGTTGTTCCTACTAAAAAGTACATAAGGGGTATTTATAATATAAGAGAAAACTCTCAGAACAAAGATCGAACAAAATAGGATAGAATAGGGTTGGTGGCCACCTGCTCTCTGTACCTGTGGTCTGGCAGGGCGCATGTGGCACTGTGGTCTAGCATAGGGCACAGGTGCAAACTGTAGGTTGCGGATAGATCACTTCCTGCAAGTCAAATCTTGGGATTTTGACTTCCAAGTACCAATTTTATGTACTTCCAGTCCATAGGTCCATATATGGTCCGTAGGTTGACTTAGAAGGTGCCGGGAGTCAGTTTTTGAGCTTTAGTTCGACTTTCGAACATCCATTGATCATAATCAAGATGAAAAACATCCCAAACATCCATAATCGCTCCAAAGTGGCCAAAAATACCTTTTTTCAACTTTTTCACTAACTTATCATCCAGAACATGGTTTCCTATAAAACATACCCTAAAGAGATCATATCTGACAAAAAGGACTCAGAAACTTGTATATTTTCCACGATTTAAGCATCAGAAGTTCTATATTTCTATAGCACATCACCCATGAACATTGGGAACACATAGTCTACCATAGTACCTCAACATAACATTACCACCAATCTTAAAAACCATCACCCTCTAGTGAACCACATCGCCCTTGATCTGCATAATGATAGGATTCAATACCTTCTTCTCCTTTACACAACACCCATAGATGACTTCACCACCTCTTGAACAATCACACCACCATCCTAGAGTCCAAGAGATGAACTCCAAGATTAGCCAACCGGTGAACATTTTTCACCAAATCTAATTTTTTCTTATCCACATGAAATAAGCTTTCTATGGACAACCTATGAAGATCATTAACAACTATATTAGCTTTACCTGGATGATAATAGAGACTCATACATAGACTTGGAGAACCTCAAGCCATCTCCTTTACCTGAGATTCAACTCCTTCTATGTGAACACATACTGCAAGCTATTATGGTCTGATAAGATGTCAGCATGAATCCCATACAAATAGTGATGCCAAATATTTAAAGAAAAGACAACAACCAATTATTCCAAGTCATGCGTTGGGTAATTCTTCTCATGCACCTTTAAATTCCTAGAAGCATATGCAACTACCTTCCCAAGCTACATCAAAACACAACCCAATCCCATACGGGACACATCATATGAAACAACTCAAAACCGAGCCTTATCGTATGGGCATCTCAAGACCAACAAGGACCAGAGATTACCTTATTAACCTAACCTAACCATCACATCAATTCAGAAGTGTCATATAAACTCTAATTATATAATCAGGATAGCGGAAACAAGACTAGTAAATATAACTTGAGAATGTCTAATCATTCCATTAATTCCAACATATTTAAGTCCACATTCGTCCACAAAGCCTTTACAAATGTGACGTCTAAATATGATGGGACATGCCCACAACAATAGCCAAAAACCATGTCTAATACAAGTCTATGACATAAGATAGAAAGACTATGAACTGTATGCCTTCCAAAGTATCCAAGATTACCACTTCAAAGACAACACACCATCCGCTCCAACACCTAGTCACTGCATAGGAAGAGAAAAAGAAGCTCCGACCTCTATGTCGCATGGGCATGCAACATTCGGTGACGGTTAGCGGTTGGAACGCTAGCTTGTAACTCAAGGGTAAAGATAAAATAGTGCCATTATTCAACTCAAAGTCAAACCATCATAAGTAACCACATTTATATACGTAGGCACATATATAGATATTAATATACATCAAGTATCGGCAAATGGAACAAGGCCTTAGTATGTATCTCAAGACATCCAATCATAAACATGAAGTGGAGGACTCCAACCTTTTACTCGCGTAACTTAGTAAGTTTGAACTTCCCGATTATATTAAGCAAGAGGACTCTAACCTCAAGTCATCTTATGAAGCATGTGGACTCTAACTATAAGACATTTTATTAGGCAAGGGACTCTTAACTCAAGCCGTTTCATTGGGAAAGGGACTCTAACCTCAAGCTGTTTTATTAGGGCAAGGGACTCTAACCTTAAGCCATTTCATTAGGCAAGGAACTCTAACCTCGAGCTGTGTTGACCATTATTTGTCAATATTGGGACTTTAACCCTTTGTCCATGTGTTACCATCCATTCAATTCAACATTCGAGAACTCTAACCCACTTAGCCAATTCAAGCCATCAGGGCTATAATTCAATATCACACATGACCACAAGGTCTTTATAAACCATTTACCCATCAATCACTTTAATAGGACAGTGTCATAGTTTCAACTACCATTTAAGTTAAATTATGGTCATAAAGTCCTTTATCAGACCATTCATTCTTCATTAGCATTCTTACACCAAGTTTTCATTTGAGACATAATTCAATTTCATGTTAGGAACTCTAACCCCCCTTTAACCAAGCAATCTACCCAAGTCACCAACTAAATCATTACATGGACAACAAGGTATGTACAAGTCACTTACCAACTATTCTTACTCATTAATTCATTAGTTATTTCTCTTAGACATTTTTACAAATACCTTAAGGTCATAACTTTACCATGGCAATAACCCAAGTGAAAATCATCAAAATTAGGGTTACTTATGACCCATTTAGTAAACAACAATCAACAATAAACCACATGAGTAATCATCACAAAAAACATGTATAGACACAAGGTAAAGAAAGAGTAACCAATACTCATCACTATGCATCAAAACCCTCAACATTTTGGTTTCAAAACCACCATTTACAAATCATAATCAAGGTTCAAAACACATGATATATGAGAAATAATAGTAAGAGAAGAGTAACATGCCTTGGTCTTTAAGCCCCTAAATGGCCTTCTTAATGAACCCTAGCCCCAATCTTGTGAGAGAAGTTTTGGAGAGTGTTTTGGAATGTTTTAATCTTATTTTAGTAATGAATAAAAGGCTTAACAATGTTATAAGTCATGGGCCTTAAGGGTGGGAAATGTCTAAAATATCCTTAGCTTAAAAACTTAAAATTGCATCCAGGAGTGTATGACTCACCCCTTGATCCGTACCCTAGTGTATGAGTGGTACCTAACTCGTACCCTAGATCTCTCCTTGGACCCCATACTGATCAATGTACAACCTCTCATGTCCAAGTTGTATCCTAAGGTGCAAATAGTACCCTCTAATTCATACCCTAGGAAAAACACTTTGGACAAGACTCAAGATATCGTACGACTTGGCATCTTACTACTAGTACCCTATCATATGACTTAGAAAAGGAAAAACCATACCTTGGACAGAATGCTATCAATCTAAATTGATCATCATATAAGAGGGTTGGTACTAGTTATAACCTAGCATATGAGTGGTATGCCTAAACCGTACCCTATCCAGAAACTCAATCTTAGGGAATTTTTCTAAGGGTTCAAAGCTAAGGTGTTTCAAGTATCCCTCACTTGGATCATTCATCCTCGAATGATGGGTAAGGCAAGAACAAGCACAATTCAATATATCATAGCACATCAAGCTAACCTTAAACCAAGTTAGAAAGCAAAGACACACAACAAGGATAAGAGACATTCAATGTTATTATCAATTCACCATTCATTCAATTGACTTTGGGACTCGAACCCATTTCTTATCAAAATACTTGATCAATTCAAAGTTTATGAACTTGAACCCTTTGCCTATCAATGACATAAATCAAACTAAGAAGATTAACATATACCTCAAGCACGAGTTTCCAGAACGGAAAACAAATTTGGATACTTGAATTTCATGTCCTCTTTCACCTCCCAAGCAGTTTTTTTGGACTCTTGGTTCCTCCATAGAACCTTCACCAAAGCCACCTCTTTCGATCACAATCGGCAAACTTGACGATCTAAGATCCTCAACGGGACCTTCTCATAGGACAAAAAGCCTGAAATACCAACATTCTATAAAGGAACAACCAACTAAGTATCACCTATACATTTCCAAAGCATGGACACATAGAATACTGGATGAATGGAGCTCAAACTAGAAAGAAACTTCAATTCTAGGCAACAATATCAACCCTCTTAAAAATCAAGTATGGACCACTATACCGGGGACTAAGCCTCCCTTTCTTACCAAAACATATCACTCCTTTCATGGGAGATACCTTCAAGAATACCCAATCGCAAGCATTAAACACCAAATCCCTATGACTCATATCTACATAGGACTTTTGGCAACTTTGATCGGCTTTTAACCTATTGCAAATTATGTTCACCTTATCCAAGGCTTGGTGAACCAAATTAGGGCCAAGAAACTTAGCTTCACTAACTTCATACCACCCAATAGGAGAACGACATCTCTTACCATACGATGCCTCAAAAAGAGCCATGCCAATTCTAGAATGATAGTTATTATTATAGGCAAATTCAATCAAAGGAAAATAGTCATACCAACTACCACCATAATCAATCACACAATCACAAAACATATCTCCTAATGTTTGGATAGTCCTCTCCGCTTGTCCATCCATCTGCAGGTGGAAACTAATACTAAGACACACCTTAGTTCCTAAACCTTTCTGAATTGACTTTCAAAAATAAGATGAGAACAGAGTACTATGATTTAAAATGATAGAAACTAGAGCACCATGCAAGTTCACAATTTCCAAAAAAAATAACTTAGCATAATCCTCCATCGAATAAATAAGTCCTCACAGGCAAAAGGTGACTGGACTTTGTTATTCTATCCATAATAACCCAAATAGAATCACATTGATTCTGAGACCGAGGAAGGCCAGTAACAAAAACCATATTAATCACCTCCTACTTCCATTCGGGCAACTCAATCTCATGGTACAAACCACCGGGTCTCAAGTGCTCAAATTTCACTTGTTGACACACTATACACTTAGCCACATATCTAGCCACATCATATTTCATATTATTCCACCAATAAAACTCCCTAAGATCGTGATACATCTTCATAAAACCAGGATGAATAGCATAATGAGATCCATGAGCCTCAGCCATGATCCTTTCCCTCAATCCATCAATATCGGGAATACATAACCTACCTTAGTACCTCAAGATACCATCGCCACCAATTATTAAATCAACGGCATTTTGTTGACCCATAATACTCTTTATTTTAATCAAATCAGAATCCAAAATTTGCTTTTTCTTTATCTCAACCACAAGAAACATGGCGATACCAGATGCACGAATATACCACCATTCTCAGAGTTTGTGAGACGAACTTCAAGATTAGCTAGATGAAAAATTTACTTCACTAAATCTTGCTTATCCTCATCTACATGAGCTAAACTCCCCAAGTATAATCTACTAAAAGCATCAGCAACTACGTTAGCCTTACCTTGATGGTAATTGAGACTCATATCATAGTCTTTTAGCAACTTAAGCCATCTCTTATGCCTGATATTCAACTCCATTTAAGTAAACACATACTGTAGGCTCTTATGATCAGAAAATATATCAACATGAACCCCATACAGATAATGACGCCAAATATTCAATACAAATACCACGACCAATAACTCTAAACCATGAGTAAGGTAGTTCTTCTCATTAGTTTTTAATTTCCTAAAAGTATAGGCCACCACCCTAACATGTTGTAGCAATACACAACTAAGCCCCATATGAGAAGCATCAGAATACAACAAGAAACCATCATTACCATCAGGCAAGGTCAAAACTAGAGCCGAAGTTAATTTATCCTTCAACTTCTCAAAACTACCGTTATACGCATCTGACCATAAGAACTTGACCTTCATAAGGGTCAACTTAGTCAATAAAGCAACTACCATTGAAAAACTCTCCATAAATATCTTATAGTAACCGGATAGACCCAACAATCTTCTAATAATAGTTGGATTCATAGGTCTAGGACACTTCTTAACTGCCTCAACTTTTTCTGGATCCACCATGATCCCTTTACTAGAGATAACATAACCAAGAAAAGTCATAACCTTCAACCAAAACTCACACTCAGAGAACTTGGCATGAAAATGATGATCCTTCAAGGTTTACAACCCTGGACGAAGGTGATCGACATAATCTACCTCACTCATAGAATAAATCAAGATGTCATCAATGAAGACAATAATAAACAAATCTGAAAATAGATGAAAGACCCTATTCATCAAGTCCATGAATGCCATCAGGGAATTGGTCAACCCAAAAGACATAACTAGGAATTCATAGTGACCATATTGGGTCCTGAAGAAAGTCTTAGGGATATCTACTTCCCTAATCTTAAGCTGATGATAACCCAACCTAAGATTAATTTTAGAAAAACACTTCACACCCTTAAGCCGATCAAACAAGTCATCGATCCTAGGAAGAGGATATTTATTCTTTATGGTCACCTTATTCAACTGATGATAATAAATGCACATTTGAAGGGAACCATCCTTATTAGTCATAAACAACACTAGAGCACCCCAAAGAGACATAATAGGATGGATACAACCTTTATCTAAGATACACTTCAATTGCTTCTTAAGCTTTTTTAATACCGTCAGAGCCATTCTATAAGGAGGGATAGAAATTGGACGAATGTCCGAAACAAGATCAATCCCAAAATCAATTTTTCTATCAGGAGAAATATAAGGAAGGTCATCAAGAAATACCTTGAGAAACTGATTAACCACAGGAATAGATTCTAGAGAAGGACCCTCTGACTTTGAATCTTTAACTAGGACCAAATGATACAAACACCCTTTCAAAATCAACTTTTAGGCTCTATGATATGAGATGAACATCCCCTGAGGCACAAAAGAACTCCCTTCCCATACAATGATAGGCTCATTAGGGAATTTAAACATGATCATATGTGTTCAACAATCTATGGAAGCATAGCTCGAATACGACCAATCCATTTCCAAAATAACATCAAAATGAACCACGTCCAACTCAATCAAGTCTTCAAGAGTTTCTTTACTACCAATAGCTACCACACCCCCTATAGACTCTTTTAAAAACCACAGAGTGCCATGACCCAACTGGGGGCCTTATTATAATGGGCATCCTAAGTCCAACTAGGATCTGGGAACATCCACTACTACCCAACCTAACCACCATTAGCATACCTTGAGTCGGCTGAGTACCAAACAAATAGAAAAATAGCATAACTGGACAAGGACTGAATATGGGATGGGCTTATTCCTAAAATAACCCTACTAAGTCATCCCGTCACGTCAAACTATACCAAATAAACCACCAAGAAAAACCAATATCGAAATAAAGGCCATAAACCAGGCCAAAACCAAATGAGATCCAAAACATAATATTACTAATCTCAATATGAAATATGATGGAATAGTGAGAAATTATGTCCAATGATGTCAGCCCTAATTCCAATGCCAATATTAAGGCCAACGATAATACTGTTCTTGCCCATTCCAACCTATAGCAATACCAAAACACCTCTAACCAAAAGAGTAAGAATATATGGTTGGGACATGCACCTAACCATAGCCAAAATCAATATCCAGAAATAAATTAAAATGCATAAAAATATCCACAACATAAAATGGAGCCTGTAAGAAGGATGGAAGCTCACCACTTTAATCCAAAAACTATCCCTGAGTCAATCACTATGTAGGAAGAGTAGAATGGTTGGCTCCTGCATAGCATGGGTACACAATTACCCGAAGATGGGTTAGCGAGTGATCACTAGCATGAAATCAGGATAAGGATAAAATAATGACATTTATAAAACCAAGTAAAACCTTCTATATACATAAAACCATACATATATATGTATATAACCATGCTAGGAAAGGGGACCAGTTTTAGCATGTCGTTAAAACCTTTACCTTGGCTATGTAGCTTTGTTATCCTAAACTACCCATGGCCTATTTGGGTTTAGCTCTCCTTGCTAAAAGGGCCTTAGAGCATGAAACCACACGACTAGGGAGTAAAAACCTGAGATAGATAGTACATCCCCCAAATATAAAGTATGACATCATGCATATGGTCACTAAGACCAAACCTCAAATCGACAATTACGAGTTTCCAATTTTTGTCCCCCTGGGACCTCCACCTTCCATGGCTCAGCTACATACCCTACCATTATTGCCCAGTTAAAACCATTACCAAGCAACCAACCAATCCATTAACCATTTATTAACCAAGGCCATTAGTAGTGTTATCATCATACTGACTATACTTTCAAGTTTTGTCCATAGCCCACCATATATAGGTTTAAGGGATTCCATGTACCCTTCATGATTTCCAATTAACTAAAACTATGGCCACCAAGGCCTTTTTATTCCATTTAAAACTATTTGAACTATTCATACCATTTAGGGTTCCATTACCAAGTTTAAACTATACATAAGTCCCATTGAAAAACCAATATTATAATGAAAACATTGTTAAAGGCGCTGCATAAATATGTACAATCTAGAAGACCCTGGTTTTACAGGTAATAAATTTACATAGTGGAATGGGAGAATAGATGAGTATTGAATATTCAAAATATTAGAATCATGTGTAGTGATATAACAAATGATATATTTCTAATAATTTAAGTTGAGCATTTTTTTGAAGTTGTTCTGACCACACACTGTTGCAGATTAACTTCAATACTGTTAATGAGTAGATCACTAAATCTTTCATATTTCTCAACCTTTGCTTGAAAAAGGTGTCTTTCTTTGAGGTTATAAGGCAGAATAGGAAAACAAAAGTGTAAGGAAATCCTTTCATCATGTTTTCTCATAAGTTGAAGCAAGTTAAATCTTCTTTAACTAATTTAACTAAAGAAAGCTTTGGCAACATTTTTCATGAAATTGCCACCTTGGAGGAGGTTATTAAGGTTAGGGTGAAGTAGTTTGAAGATCAACCTTCAGGTATAAATAGAGAATTATTCTTTAAAGCACAAGCAGATTTGAATGTCCATCTTAGGATTGAAGAAGAGTTTTGGAAGCAAAAAGTAGGTTTAGAATAATTCAAATATGGTGAAATAAATACCAAATTCTTTCATAAAGTTGTCAAATGAAGAATGAGTAGACTAAAGGTAAAAATCCAAAATGAAAAAGGTGTATGGTTAGATGATCAAAATGAGATTACTGAAGCAGTAGTGAAGTTCTTTCAGAAGCAATTCTCAAAAGAAAAGGGAAATGAAGTGTTTTCAATGTTGGAAGAATTAACAACAATAGTGAATGCAGAGAAAAATGTGGAGTTGAATAAAATTCCTAACATCTAGAAGGTTAAGAAAGCAGTGATGGATTTGAATAAACATAGTACTGGAGGCCCAGATGGAATGACATGAGCATTTTTCCAGGAAGCTTGAGATATTATTAGAGTAGATATACATCAAATAGTGGTATCTTTCTTTTGTAGTTATAAATTACCAAGATTTGTTACACATACAAACTTGGTTCTTCTATAAAAAAGGTTAGTGGTGAATATTTTTTTAGATAGAAGGCCAATCTCTTTAAGTAATTTTGTAAATAAGATTTTTCTACAATTATTTATAAGTGAATCAATAAGTTGTTACCTGAAATCGATCAGAAGAACATACTGGTTTTGTCCAAGGGAGAAGCATTGTAGAAAATATTTTAGTGATGAAAGAAATCATATTAGAAATAAGAAATAGAGCTAAACCCCCTAATATGGTTATCAAATTGGATATGATGAAGGCTTATGACAAGGTGGAGTGGTTGTATCTCACTAAAGTATTCAAAAAAATGGGGTTTAATAAAACAATTATAGACATGGTGTACAAGTTAGTTGGCAACAACTGATACTCAATATTAAATGGACAAATCAAAAGGATTTTTTAGATCCTATAGGGGTTTGAAACAAGGCGGTCCTTTATCTCCCACTCTCTTTATTCTGGCTGTAGAACAGATGTCTAGAGCCTTAAAATCTTTGTCTCTTATAAAAGAATTTAAGATGTTTGGCATGCTAAGAGGAAGTCCAAAGATTAACAACCTTGCATTTTCTAATGATATAATCATATTACACAAAGAAGATTTGGTTACTTTGCATCGGGTTATATCTACACTACAGAGATATAAAAATGTTTCTAGGTAGACGATAAGTAAGGAGAAAAGTGCAATCTACCTACACAAGGGACTGTTCTAAGGAGTAGTTGTGATGGTAGAAGTAGCTATAGGGATCCTAATGAAAGAATTTTCCTTTAATTACCTTAGATGCCCTATTTTCCACATGAGAAAGAAAAAGGATTTCTATTAGCCTATCATGAACAGGATTAGCAGTAAGTTGCAATGATGGAAAGGGAAAATGTTATCATATGGATGAAACATTATTATTATCAAGCATGTGTTACTAAGTATTCACATCCATTGCCTACCGGTTATGCATACTCCAAGAAATATAATGATGATAATTAAGAAAATGTTTGCTCTGTTCTTCTAGAGTAGTCATATAGGAGGAAGAAGCAGGTATTGGGTAAAATAGATGGTTTTATGCTTACCTAAAGAAGAAGGAGGGCTTGGTTTTAGACAGTTGCAAGATATGGCTGACTCTCTTTTGAAAATTGTGGTAGAATTTTAGAACTAAAGAATCTAATTGGAGTACTTATATATAATAAGTATTGTAAAAGAGAGCGTCCTAACATGGTAATGTGGAAGACAAGGGCAAGGTCTCAGGTTTTGAAGAAGATGTTGCAGTCCAGAGACTTAATTGAACACCAGATCTTGTGGCAAATAAGAAGTGAAAATTCTAGTATATGGGTTGAAATTGGATAGCTACAGGAGACTTATACACTATTATTTAGAGTAGTAGAGAGTGGCATAATAGGTATCAAAAGGTGACATATTTAATCCAAGGTGGAACATGGAATTGATAACTGATCACTCAGTTATTTCCTCAAGAGATTGTTAATTATATTATGGACAAAAAATATGTTTCCCAGTCAGTACAAGAGGATAGGATAGACCCATATGGATTCTTAAAGCTAAAGGAAACTTTAAAGTGACATCAGCTTGGCAATATATTAGATAAAAGAAGCATAAACGCAAGACTTTCAAAGAGATGGATAAACGGACTGCAATTCAAATGTCCTTCCTTGTGTGGAGAATATGGAAAGGAAAGGTTCCAGTTGATGAGAATATAAAAGGATGGGGAATAGAAGGTCCTTCTAGATGCTGTTGTTGTATAACTCCAGATCAAAAACCCCTATATCATGTGTTTATAAGATCACACATTGCTAATAGGACATGGACCTACTTTTTTTATTTTGCAAGTATTAACATACTTGGTCTAAGCTTTAGGAAATCTATAATGGCATGGTGGAATGTTGAAGTAAGGAGCAGAGAAAGAGCCTATTATCAAACTATACCTAGTGTGATTATTTGGGAACTATAGAAAAGAAGGAATAGTATAAAACATGATGGAAAAAGTATATAAGGACAGAGAGAAATATTCAATATCACTAGGAATACTGGAATGTTACCCAAGGTCGGGAAACCAACTCAGGAGTATCCTTATGCATGGCCGGATATTCTAAATAAATTTCAGCATAGCAGATCAAAGGTGAATATTACCAAAGTTCACTGGAAGTTTTCTTATGAAGGATGCATTAAATATAATACTGATGGAGTATCTAGAGGGAATCCTAGTATTAGCTCCTATGAATTTTGCTTAAGAAATGAATAGGAAAATTAGATTTATGCACAAGGGGGTACCATAGATGACACTTCCTATATGGAAGTAGAGGCAAGTGTTATTCTAGAAGCAACAAAACATTGTTGTCACACACATTACAAAAAGATAATATTTTATACATATTTTTTTTTATTCAGAAAATATTAATTACAGAATAGAGTTGTCCATGGACCATAACAAAGTCATCCGAGAAAATTTTGTCATTGTTGGAGCATAAGCAAGTTTAGTTTCAACATATTATGAAGGAAGGAAATCAATTAGCTGATCATTTAGATAATGTAGCCATTGATATAGGGGATTTCATAATCACAAGTTTCCAGCAGTTAGAATTATAGGCATGAAGATAGTTAACAGTGACAGATTACAATGTCCTTACTTAATATAGTCACCAATAACTGAACGGGTCGAGAAGGCTATAACTTAGTTTGTTCACATATAAATATTTACAAGCCAATTAGGCATCAAAGAGAGTTAAAAAGCTATCTAGACTACACTATAATAGCCAACCAAAAGGACTCGCAGCAAAAGAGGAGGGTTACTTAGATAGTTTGCAATTCGTACACCTGAAGAGTTTATTACTATCTGAATACTTGTGGTTCTGAGAATCCCATTATCTCCATACTAGTCATATATATAATAAGAAAGGATAAAAAATTTAATTTATGACTGGAAAAAAAACAGAGTCTAGGTATTGAGCTTACTCATAGAAGTAATAATCTTCAGGGTCCTAGAATCTTCAGCAGAGCACAAAAAGAAGATGTACTTCCCATCCACTGGAGAGAACATCTAGGAGAAACAAAAAAAAGGTAAATAAATTTAAAATGTAAGAACTATTAATATAAGATAATAATCAACACTAAATTCTGTAAGATGAAATAAGAAAGAACAATAATAATCCATGGAACGGAGTTGATCACTCAAAGCTGGTACAAGAGAAAGCTATGATTCAATAAAGAAAGAGGTAATATTTATTAGGTGTCTTAGGGTTATTATGGCAGAAGAAAGAGGAGAATGGTTTCGAAAACCCTAAGGATTTAAATATATGTAATAAAGTAGTTGGGTTTGGGTTGGGTCAATAGATATCAGATAAGAGTAGGGCCTTTTATTTTTGTATCAGATAAGAGTCCCTCGAATTGGTGCAGAAATGTTTATATCCTATCTTTGGGAGGCTACAAAGTATTTTAGGGAAAAATCTCATTTTCTTTATCAATTTTTGTGCATTCGGTCCAAGACGGTTTGTAATATTTATTGGTTCATTATTTATGCAAATGGTGAGTATGTGAGGTGGATGAGCTAGGGATCATGACCTCGAGCCTACTGCTAAAGTTTCAGTCAAGATTTGAGATTGACACAGAGGTTAGGGGTAGGATAGAGGAGCATCCACTAATTGAGATTAGGCTAGGGATCCATCACCCGATCCTGTCATAACTCATAAGACAAAAAGAACCCCAAGTATTCGACCACCACAGCAGCAGGTGGGTCAAAGAGGCAGTCCAGAATCCACCCATTTTATATTTTCTCTTTGGTCCTTCAGGATATATTGGTATAGTTATTAGGATTATCTTGGGGTCTAACTGCTGAGAGATATCAACTATCAACATAGAGTGGTATCAATTTAGGGGCACAACCTATGATAATGATGCCTAGGGTAGAGGTATCACCAGCAATAGTAGTCCCATAACTAACAGTAGCCCAGCCAGTCATGTCTTCAGAAGATCAAAAGATGCTGGGATAATTTTAAGATTAACTCCACCTAAACTTGCTAGGACCCTAGGAGAGGATGCTTATGAGTTTATATCTAGCTACGAGTAGAGGTTACAGAATTAGGGTTTGTTGAGTTGTATGGAGAGAAATTTGCTTCTTATCATATAGACACGACAATGAGAAGGTGGTGGAGAGGTTATCTTTATTCCATACCAACTGGATACCCTCTAGTGACTTGGAATAAGTTTTTTTAGGCTTTCTTAGGGAACTATATACCTCAAAGTATGTACGGTCATCTTCGATAAAAGTTTTCTACTTTGAGAAAGGGTTCTATGTATACAGATGTGTATGAGGCAAGATTTCATGAGTTATCCAAGCACACGACTATGATTTTTTCTATGCTGTATGAATGTACTTGATGCTTTCTTAGGGGATTGAGATTACCTCTTCGTAAGGATACACAGAGTTTGGTGACTTCAGGGGAGTCTCTTTTAGATGGATTATGAGGACCAAAGGGACAACGATAACAGAATTTATTACCAAGGTAGTTATAGTGGGAGACACAGTAGTTCATAGTTTACAGGTTGAGGGTTTCATGGTAGGTACCCTCAGTAGTAGCCTTATCAATATTAGGGTCACGCTAGTCAGCCAATTTAGGTATCACTTTAGATATTAGATAGGGATCAACCTAATTTTAGTGATTCTAGTGGCCAAAGAAGTCTTCAACCATAGAGGTATGTTCAGTTAGGATTGTCGAGTTGGGATAGTTGTTTTAGATCAGTCGTACCTTCTAGCTAGAATAGGGTGATTAAGGTATGTTATGACTAGGGGGTTACTGGTCACTTCACCCCTGAGTTTCCCTACCATAAGATGATTGAGCCTTTAGTTTAGACTATATAGCTACTTAGATCAGTGCTGACTCCAGTCAGGGGTGGTGCATAGGTTCATGGAGATAGTACCTAGGGTTCTAGAGGTGGTCTGCAGGGAGATAGGATAGGTGGTCGAACAGGAAGCCAGTCTAATCATGGATAGTGTTATTTGTATGCTATACCAAATAGACCATGGGTTGAGGCTTCGGATGCTATGATCATAGGAATAATTTTTGTATGCCATTAGCCAACATCTATTTTGTTATATCTCGGTTATACATTTTTATATGTTTCTACTTATTTTGCATCATGGCTAGGTTTATGTTTGGAGTCCTTATCTATTCCATTATGTGTAGCTACCTATCATGATGGCAACTACTAAATCCTGCAAGTAAGTAAGACAAACCATAACCTGGAGCTAATGCAATGGGTTAATTCAGTAGGAATTTCCCAACATGGGCAAAATTTCAAGAATACCATTTATAAATAACAAGAGTTCTAGATAGAATAAATATTCAATACAAGATACCAATCCCACAACCTAGTAGAGGCAGTAAAAGAGCATCTTATAGTATCTATACAACTCAAAATTCTAGAATAGTCAATACATCTATCTCGAAACAAAAGACTAAAATAAAGATAGATGGAAATGGGTAAATCAAACTCCAAGAGCTTACCCTATCTATAGAAATCAATCACCACATAAACAACAATCAATGACAATAGCTAGTACTCAAATTTTCACTAAAAAAGTATAGAAGTGTAGTATGAGTACCAAAATAATGGGTCAGTAGTCATTATTGATCGACAGAGCTAAATCATTATATAAGTATGATAAAATCCAAGATAATCATAGACTAAGTCAAGGTACAAAAATGAAGTAGAATCATCTCCAATACCATTGTACATAATAAGTAATTAAAAGGAAATAACAGTATAACATAAGGCATCAAGACATACCAATATCACCATGAAAACATACTTAAGAAATTTGGAATAATAACGTATTAATAAGCATCATCACAAGCAAACATAATTAAAAAATTGGCTCCCATATGCCAATTGGTGAAAAAAAGTAAAGAACTCATCACAGCCTCCCATACAACTAGTTAGTACACTTAAGAAGAGAATAAATCAATCAGCCAATATTATAACTATCCTTCATCATCATTTAGCCATCATTTCACAATTTACAAACATTTGACAAAGTACCCACATTTCATAATACTACCATTATTAACAACTTTATCACTGCTACCCATTAGCCACTTTTTATTATCTAACCACTTCTTATTAACTAATTCATTAAGTTAATAGTCATCATATGACCTCTAGTCAGTAATTTAGCAACTATTCACGACATATTCCCAATTTACCATTTATTAAATAACCAACCTTTATGAATTAGCATCATTATTACTAATCATTATTTACCAAGTAATCCTAATTTATCAACTAGTCATTACTTAAATAATATCCGCCACTAATCATTAACTATATCACTTTATAGTTATTTATGACTTCCTAGCTACAACCGGCATCCTAATATCAAGATCACCCAAATTCCATAAGTGTATATAAGAATATAATTGCCATACATAGGTCTAGCTGAACTTAAAACGGTAGATGTACACATATACACATCAATATAATTATCCTCTAGCATTGTCAGGTATTAATGCATTATAATAATCATCCTCCGGCCTTGTCAGGTATCAATGTATCATCATAATATCTTTTGGCCTTGCCTAGTATCAATATATCATATAATCCTCTGACTTTGTTGAGCATCAATATCATCATAGTATCCTCTGACCTTGTCAGGTATCAATGTTAACATACTGTCCTTCAACCTTTTTGGGCATTAATATCATCATAGTAACCACTAGCCTTGTCGGGCATCAATATCATCATAGTATCCTCTAACCTTATCGGGTATCATATCATCATAGTCAATGGAAAAATTAATAGTATGAGTATCCATATAATCAAACATCATGATTTATAGTATAATTTCTAAGTATGATCATAATCATAAGAAATATCATGAACAATGAATCATTAATCGCCTATTCAATGGCCTATAATTAGCATAAAAGATAGTTTCTCAATAGCTTGAGCAATATCTAGTCCATGGCATAATCTATCGCCTATTCATAGCATAGTCCATAACATAATTAATGTCTTCAACAATATCATAGTCAAGGGCTCATTAATAGTATATTCGATAGCCAAATCAATAGCCATAACAATAGCATAATCAATGGATCATTATAAGTCTAACCAATATATCATATATATGGCATAATCATTTATGTATTACTTATAACATCATTCATCATGACCAACAAGTACCAATGTTCCTCAATGTTTCCTAAAAAGGCATTCTCTAGGCATTTAATAAGCGTACAAAGGGTTTCAAGATAACTAACATTAATCTTGACTTAAGGTAGGTTAAAGAGCCCACTTCTAAATCCTCAAAATACATTCTAAGTCAATTTCTATATAGTACTAGTCAATTCCTTTGGTAGAATTCGACATAAGTACTTTAACTAAGTCCAAAGAAAACTAAGGCAGCCTTCATTAGTATTGGCAACCAAGGAAAAACTTACCATAAGCATGAGTAACTAGGGAATTTTACTCCATTTATATCAAACTAAGGTAGTCTCGTGTTAACCATGAGTAATGAAGTCTAATCCACTAAGGTTCAAGGCAACAAGCTAAGTATTTTAACTCTATAGTTTCAAATTAGCCTAAAAGTTCAACTAACCCCAAGTCTTGCCTTTAATCAATCCAACACCTAAAATCTATCCAAAATACAACAAGATATCATAAGAATACTATGACATAGCTCAATCTAACAAGGGATAAACCTATTCTACCTCGAAACTAAAGAAAGCTCAACGAATTACTAAACCTTTGCTTTTTCCTTCCATGAAGCCTCCTAAAGATTTCAAGCTATTAAAAACACATTATACACATCAATTCAATAATATAAATATCCATATCATGCCATTGTGATTTGGGTTTAAAAATTACCTCAAAACCCCACATTTAGGTCCTACTCACAGAAATCACATTTTTGAGACCAATCCAGCATTCATACAAGATTAATGAATCATTACCCTCATATTTGGGTGAAAATAAGCTAATTTAGGGCAAAAATCAATCCCTAAATATTTTTAGGTTTTCAGAACTAAATCAAGAAATTTCACCTAAAAAAAGGGTGAATTCTTACCTTAAATTAGATGATAATCACAAAAATAGATGTTATTATAGCTTCTCAAGCTCCCACAAGATTTAATTTTAAAATAACACACTATTCTAGGGTTTTTAGATCTTAAGACATGAGTGAAAATAGGAACAATTATAGATGAAGGGATCCTTTTATACCCAGTCCAGTCCCTCAGAAGTCGCTATCATGACTTGCAGGTATGCGATCACAACATCTTGTATTCTGAACAACTTATTATAATTGTGATGCCTATGTGCTATATCACCACCATGATCACGACCCAAAGATGGTGATTGTGGTTGCATCAGTTGACAGCTAAAAACATAAAAATCTTCCAAGCCTACTCCAAAGCCTCAGGATTTATCATAAATCTTGTATACATAAATGAACTATGTAATCACACCATATTCAATGTTTTGAACATGATGGGGCACTCAAAATTTCTATCCAAGATTATTTCGACTAAATGTTGGTCCCACACCCATATCTTATTTTCTTAACTTGTCGACCAATAGGTTGAAATAAGATTAGGTGCCTCACGAACAAAAAACAAAGGTCTACCTAGAGTAGAATTGATATTTCGAAGCTACTAGCGTAGTCTAAATTTAAAGTCAAGTTTTTTAGCTAAAGTTTTTTCCTGGTGGACATTTGGAACTAACAAAGACTTCTAAATAGGAAAATGGCTCTAAACACCAAAAAAACTACCCAGTAACTAAATTTTAGCTCCAGTAAGTCATAAATGACTTGGGGCAGTTATAAAAAAGCTCTAACAATGAAAATAAGTAGAAATATGGTAGATTTTGATACTCAAATTGATCTCATTATCCTAGATATGGTAGATTTTGATGTGATTTTGGAATTGATTGGTTATCTCCTAATCATGCAGTCTTGGATTATTTTCTAAGATTGTTACTTTATCTTTCCTACGTACCCTTGATTGTGTGGCAAGGTTTGTTAGTCGCGTGCCAATGGGGATTATTTCTTGAATTCAGCTAGGAGACTAATATCGAGGGGTTGTAAGACATTCTTTGCTTATGTTTGGGATGTCAGTGATAAGAGTCCATCATTTGACACCATACTAGTTGTATGTTAGTTTTGTGATGTGTTTTTGATCAACCTACCTGGGTTTCCTCCTAAGGATAATATAGATTTTAAAATTGACCTCGAGCTAGGTACCTGACCTATTTCTATGGCTCCTTATCATATGACTCCTACTGAGCTGAATAAGCTAAATAGTCAGCTTCAAGTTCTTCTGGGTAAGTTTTTTATGAGACCAAGTGTATCGCCTTGGTGTATTCCAATTCTATTTATGAAGAAGAAAGATGGCTCTATGTATATGTATATCGACTACAGGTAGTTGAATAAGGTGACTGTGAAGAATAAGTATCTTATTTATTGTATCGATGATATATTTTACTAGGTTCAAGGTGTAGTAGTGAATTCTAAGATGGATTTAAAATCTTGTCACCATTAGTTAGGAGTTAGGGTTGTAGACCTCCCTAAAACAACTTTTAGGACTCGTTATGGTCATTATGAGTTCCTAATGACTTCTTTTAGGTTGACCAATTCCCCAACAACTTTTATGGATCTGGTGAACTATGTGTTCAAGCCGTATTTGGAGTCCTTCTGATAGTATTTATTGATAAAATTTTGGTATATTCAAAGAGTAAGGATGAGCAAGCATTTTCCGCTTCAACCTCACATAGCAGATTCTTAAATATCTAATCTTATAAATCAAACTATTTGGTCAAACCTATAAAACTTAGAAACTATTAAAAAGATTTAAACCATAAGCCTTATCCTTGTACTTTGAACATGTTTTCATTATGAGAATGGATTGAGTATATTGATAATGTTGAACTATCGGTCACAACTTTATTTGATCTCCTTGAATCTAACTCCTCCTATATGTAAGTATTATGCCCCACACTTTGAGAAATCATCAACTTTATGCCAAGTTCTCAAAGTGTGAGTTCTGGGTTGAGTCTATAGATTTTTGGGGGCACATAGTATCCAAGTATAATATTATGGTAGACCTAACAAAGATTGAGGCTATTCATTGTTTGGCTAGTCCTACGTCGCCTACTGAGGTTCATAATTTTGTTGGGTTGGAAGGATATTATAGGTGGATCATTAAGGGTTTTTCTTCCATTTCTATGCCTATGACTAAATTGAGTATGAAAGAGGTTTCATTTCAGTGGTCTGTGAGTTCTGAGGCAAGATTTTAAAGCTCAAGGAATTGCTTACATAAGCTACTATTCTGACTGTTCCAATTGGGGATGAGGGTTTTATTGGTTGGTGTTGGTTTAGGGTGTGTTCTGATTTAGTGGGGTTGTGTTATTACATTTTCATTGAGTCAGCTGAAGGTGCATGAGCGCAACTACCCTACTAATGACTTAGAGTTTTAAGCAGTAGTATTTATACTTAATATTTGGAGACATTATTTATATAGGGTTTGCTATGAGATGTTTACTATTCACTACAGTCTTTAGTATATTATGACCCAACAAAGCTTAATTTAAGAAACGTATATAGATTGAGTTGCTGAAGGACTATGATATCTTTATTCTTTAACACTCGAGCAAAGCGTATATGGTAGCAGACATGTAGAGCTGAAAGTTAGTAAGTACAGGTAGCATAGCCTATACTTTAATTTTTAAATATCTATTGACTTTGGACATCTAATCCTGAGATAACTTAATGGCCGTCTAGATATTTCTGATCCTTGTAGGATCACTGCTAGTGTTGAGGCTAGATCTACCTTGTTAAAGTAGATTTAGAGTCGTTAGTTTGAGGATAGCATGCTTCATAGCATTTGAGGGCAGGTGTTGAGAGGTGAGTCTAGCAGGGCTACCTTAGTTTAAGACCCCATAAAATCCTAATCTTAACCTAGTCCCTTGTAGCTTGATAAGAGGTCCCAGAATTAGAAAATTTTAGCTAATTATTTATACTTAGTGTTATTTTTGCCTTTGGAAGTTAGCAACTCTTTTTCACAGCCCTTATGACCTTAAAGTATTTGGAGACATTATTTATATAGGGTTTTCTATGAGATGTTTACTATTCACTATAGTCTTTAGTATATTATGACCCAACAAAGCTTAATTTAAGAAACGTATATAGATTGAATTGCTGAAGGACTATGATATCTTTATTCTTTAACACTCGGGCAAAGCATATATGGTAGCAGACATGTAGAGCTGAAAGTTAGTAAGTACGGGTAGCATAGCCTATACTTTAGTTTTTAAATATCTATTGACTTTGGACATCTAATCCTGAGATAACTTAATGGTCGTCTAGATATTTCTGATCCTTGTAGGATCACTGCTAGTGTTGAGGCCAGATCTACCTTGTTAAGGTAGATTTAGAGTCATTAGTTTGAGGATAGCATGCTTCATAGAATTTGAGGGCAGGTGTTGAGAGGTGAGTCTAGCAGGGCTACCTTAGTTTAAGACCCCGTAAAATCCTAAGCTTAACCTAGTCCCTTGTAGCTTGATAAGAGGTCCTAGAATTAGAAAATTTTAGCTAATTATTTATACTTCGTGTTATTTTTGCCTTTGCAAGTTAGCAACTCTTTTTCACAGCCCTTATGACCTTAAAGTATCGATCTTTAGGTTGATTCATGATCAGGAATGTCATTAGGTGTTCTTGAACAAGTGTTGGAATTTTTGAATATCATTTGAGGAATGTTTGGAAGTCCAAACTAATGGATCAACAGATCTCGACATGCCGTATCACCTATTGCATTGATGAATATTTTTTCCCAGCTCCCAGTGCAAATTCTAGTGAACCAACATGGATTTAATGCGGCACGGCAGCCATCGCATCAACCCCAATAATGGGGCACGTCGCTAGACCAATTTTTAGTCATTAAAAAGCCATGTCCACAGGGGTATTTGGGTCTTTTTCCCACATCTATCAGCCCTCCAAACACGAAATAACCATTCTAAGAGAAAAATTTGTTCATTCTTCACAAGTTTCTCTCAAGAAAAAAACCCTAGGAGATTTAAATTCAAATTCAAGACTTAATAACTTACCATCAATCTTTTCAGAATTCAATCATTAAGGTATGTTAAGTGTTCATCCAAGGGTTCCTTCCACCCTTGGAGTTCAAGAAACCTTTTTAAACTACAAGTAAATGGATATGATGAATTTCATGATTAAATTTGATTATGTTCATGACTATCATGTTAATGGGGTTTCTTGTTGATGATTTATTTGCAAGATTTAGGTGAAATTATTTATCATGTGTGTTGTATCATGTGGAGTCTTGCTAAAATTCTAAGTGCAAGAATGAACCTGTCTGCTCTACCTTAGGTCAAAAACAAGTATCCACTTCCCAAAATTAATGACTTGTTTGACCAACTTTAGGGTGCTAGTTACTTCTCTAAGATAGAACTCAGATTAGGCTACTATCAGCTCAGAGTCAGAGAATATGACATTCTGAAGACAACTTTTAGAACTCGGTATGATCACTTAGAATTCTTAGCCATGTCATTTGGTCTTACCAATGCCCTAGCAGCTTTCATGGACTTGATGAACCGTGTGTTCAAGCAGTACTTGTGCATGTTCATCATAGTCTTTATATGTGACATTCTTGTCTACTCCTGCAGTGAACATAATTATGCAGATCATCTTACAATAGTGTTGTAGACTCTCAGAAACCATCAGTTGTTTGCCAAATTCCGCAAGTGTGAATTTTGGCTAAGATCAGTAGCTTTCCTCGGCCATATCATTTCAGGTAATGGAATTAGATTTGATCCCTAAAAGATGGAAGCTATGATAAAATAGCCCAAACCCATCTCTCCATCAGATATTTGGAGTTTCTTGGGTTTGGCTAGGATTACCAATAGTTTGTTGATGGATTTTTATCTATTGCATCCCTTATGTCTAGATTGACTCAGAAAAAGTCAAATTTCAGTGGTCAGACTCTTGTGAGAAGAGTTTTCAAGAGTTGAAGACTCAACTCACGACAGCTCTAGTCTTGACTCTACCAGATGGTTCAAATAAGTTTATGGTATATAATGATACTTTCAGAGTTTGTTTGGGGTGTGTTTTTATGTAGAGAAGTAAAGTCATAGCCTATGCCTCTAGACAGCTCAAGCCCCATGAAAATAACAATCCAACTCATGATCTTGAGTTAGCAACGTTGATGTTTTCATAGACCATAAGAGCTTTCAGTATGTGTTCTCTCAGAAAGACCTAAATCTCTATTAGAAAAGGTGGTTGGAGTTGTTGAAATACTACGATATGAGTGTTCTGTATCATATGGGCAAGGCCAATATAGTGGCTGATGCTCTCAGTAGGATGTCTATGGGTAGTGTTGCTCACATAGAATATAATAAGAATAAGTTAGCTCAGGAGGTTCATCAACTTACTCGACTAGGTGTCCGCTTAGCGTATGGGTACAGAGTGGATCAAAATCATCTCTGGTATCTGAGGTAAAGGAAAAGCAGGATAGGGATCCCAACCTAGTTAAGTTGAAAGAATCAGTCAGAGATCAAAAGATAGAGGTTTTCTCCCAAAGGGGAGATGATGTTTTGCATTTTTAGGGTTGGCTATGTGTGCCAGGTGTAGATGACCTGAGGTAGTGGAATTTTATAGAAGTGCATGGTGCACGTTACTCTATTCATCCTGGGGCCATTAAGATATACCACAATTTACGGAATATCTATTAGTGGAGTAGGATGAAGAAATATATTGCAGAGTTTGTAGCTAAGTGCTTAATATGTCAGCAAGTTAAGATTGAGCACCAGAAGCCTACTAGGTTCATACAGGAGTTTAGTATTCCCACTTGGAAGTAGGAAGAAGTGAATATGGATTTTATGATGGGTTTGCCTCGTACTCGTCGTCAGCAAAATTTAGTTTGGGTCACTGTAGACAGGATGACCAAATCACCTCATTTCCTACTAGTCCATACCTCCTATTAAGTCGAGGACTATGCTAAGCTCTATATTAGGGAGTTGGTCAGATTGCACAGAGTTCCGTTGTCCATTATTTTAGATAAAGGTACCAAATTTACCTCTTATTTCTGGAAAGTATTTCAGAAGGGTCTTGGTACCCAAGTCCAACATAATGTAGCCTTTCACCCTCAGACATATGGTCAATCAGAAAAACCACTTAGACTTTAGAGGATATGCTGAGAGCGTGTGCGATTGACTTTACGGGTAGTTGGAATGACCATTTTTCACTGGTTGAGTTTGCATATAATAACAGTTACCATTCTACTATTTAGATGGCTCCATTTGAGGCTCTCTATGGGAGGAGATGTAGATCTCCCATTGGTTGGTTTAAAGTGGGTGAGGCTGCAATGGTAGGTCCTCACTTTGTATTTGATACCTTAGAAAAAGTTTAATTTATCAGAGAAAGGCTTAAGATAGATCAGCTGACAGAAATCATATGCTGATGTACGTAGAAAGGATCTCGAGTTTGAGGTTGGTAACTATGTGTACTTGAAAATCTCTCCTATGAAAGAAGTGAAGAGGTTTCGAAAAAAGGGGAAACTCAGTCCCTGATATGTCGGTCCTTACAAAATTATCAGCCGTTTTGGAAAGGTAGCTTATAAGCTCGAGTTAATTTCAGACTTAGTTTCAGTGCATCCAGTGTTCTATGTCTCCTTGGTAAAGAAATGCATAGGTGACCCAGTAGTCATGGTCCCCATAGAGGGCATAAATATTCAAAATAGTCTCTCTTACAAAGAGGTTCCAGTCAAAATCCTTGAATATCAGATTCACAGACTGAGGAACAAAGAAGTCCCTCTAGTCAAAGTTCTTTGGCAGAGCCAGTCCGTTAAGGGAGCTACTTGGGAAGCAGAAGTAGATATGAAGACCAATTACTATCACCTTTTCTCCGAAAACTCAGACTCATCCCAAGGTAAAAGTTTTTACTTGAACTACCTAGTTCCATGCTTAGATTTGCCTTTCTAGACTTCGTATCAGTTTTTATTGCTCATACAGTTGTGTATTCATGCATCAGAAATGCATTTTCAGCATTAGAAACTCAGCTTATCAGAAATCCCATTCATGTATTCAAAAATCATGTTCGGCTACATACTCCTACATCAGATATGCATGTTCAATATGAAATTTCAACATATCAGTATTGTCAGTCATGAAATCATGTTACAGTTATGCATGCCCAGTAAGAAAGTTCAGTCTGTTAGTATTCCTATCCTGGTCAATCTCATTCTAGTACGAATGTCACCAAGGAAGAGATATTATAATAACCCACAAAATCCTAAGCTTAACTCAGTACTTTAGAGCTTGATAAGGGGTCCCAGACTTAGAAAAATCTTGCTAAGTATTCACACTTAGTGTTATTTTATCCTTTGGAAGTTAGCGACTCTATTTCACGACCATTATGACCTTAAAGTATCAATATCTAGGTTGATTCGTGATCAGGAATGTCATTAGGTGTTCTCAAATAAGTTTTAGATTTTTCGAACATCGTTTGAGGCACGTTTAGATGTCCAAACCTATGGATCAGTGCAATCTCGATGTGCCACATCTCCTATTGCGTTGATTAATATTTTTCCCCAGCTCCTAGTGTAAATTCCAGTGAACCGACGTGGAGTCGATGGGGTGCGTCGGCCATCGCATCGACCCCATTGGCGCGGTGCGCTAATTTGCACATCGCTAGACCAATTTTCAGTCATTAAAAAGTCGCATCCACAGGGGTATTTGGGTCTTTTTCCTACATTTATGAGCCCCCAAAACACAAAATTAAACCCTTCTAAGAGCAAAATTCATTCATTCTTCACAAGTTGCTCTCAAGAACAAACCCTAGGAGATTTAAATTCAAATTCAAGACTCAAGAACTTACCATCAATCTTTTTAGAATTCAATCATTAAGGTATGTTAAGTGTTCATCTAAGGGTTTCTTCCACCTTTTGAGTTCAAGAAACATTTATAAACTACAACTAAATGGATATGATGAATTTTATGATTAAATTTGATTTTGTTCATGACTATCATGTTAATAGGGTTTCTAGTTAATGATTTATTTGCAAGATTCAGGTGAAATTATTTATCATGTGGATTCTTACTAAAATCCTTAAAAATTGTGAAATTGGTATTTGAAATTATGATACTCACCTATTGTCTAGTGTCATGTGCATATACTTGGCCATCCAAGTGTTTGATGAATTGTTTATGTGAGTTGAATAGTGAAATCATATCATGTTAGCATGTATATAAGTTAATGTCATGCAAGTGTTTGTCAAAATGCCCCAATGAATGAATGGTGACCAAGTAATTAGTTATCTTTTTTTAAGATGTTGCTATGTCTTTTAATTTATGCTATCAAGTCCTGGGGGTATCTAATATCCGAAAATCTAGTTGTTACCTAGAGCTATAATAGTTACGAAATAGACATGGTAGTATTATGATCAGTAGTATAGTAATCAGTTCATAATTCAGTCAGTAATCAATTAAGAACCCAGTGAAATCAATTTAGTTCAGTTTAGTTAAACAGTATGATTCGTAACAATTCAGTCCAGCTTAGAACAATTTAGAAATTAGTCTACTGTCTATTCAGTTGGGAGTAGGATTCAACACCGAGTAAACCCAAGGATGGGGACTCACCTGCCAGTAGAGGGTGTGATCCTTAGAAGTAGTCCTTGTGTTTCAAAACTACATAGACAACGTAGGTTGAGACATCAACTTGCCAATTGAGGTTACCACCATTCTCATTCAGAGCACCTTCCAGATGAGGGTGACTTAGCACTTGTCTTTACCCATGGCTCGGTACTAACACCCTACCAACTGGGATTACAGGTTGGACCCTAAATTAGTTTAGTGAATAGGTATGTCGATTAGATGATTACCTCCCGCAGACTCAGTTTTAATTCCAGTCTCAGTATAGAACTCAATTCAGTTCTATAGAAAATTAGGACTATCAGACACAATCATTCAGCTAATAGTATTTTAGTTATCAATAAACTCATATATTAGTTAATCAGTACATAGAACTCAGTATTCAGTGTTATCATGATCTCAGTTACAGTTTATGTATTCATACATGTACTCTTATTCAGTTATCTTTATGTTATTTAGTCAGTTATTGTTCCTACATATGAACCTATGCATATCAGCCTACCTCATTTAGCATACCATTATATTTAAAGTACTAACACATACCCTTCTTTTGCGCTATGATGTCTTATATCATAGGTTCAGATGCACGGACTCCTGACCGCTCTTAGCAGCCCAGATTATCAACAACAGGTTTAGTGGTGAGTCCTCATAATTCATGGACAAAGTTATCATTTCAGTTGCCAGTATTCAATCTTTCTTAGTAGACGGAGTTAGTTGAGGACTTGTCCCATCAACTCCAT
>JAPEIP010000012.1:69964969-69975111 GCA_026120095.1 Capsicum chinense
ATATATAGGACCTGTCCGATTTTGTTATCCCAGAAAGTTACGTCAACAAACTTATTAGAATTAGAGATGACCGATTTTGATTTCATTCTCAACATAGATTGGCTTCATTCATGCTACACCTCAGTTGAATGTAGAAAAAGAATTTTCCATTTTCGGTTTCTGAATAAACCTGTCATAGAGTGGAGAGGTAGTACTTTAGCACTTAGGGGTCAACTTGTTTCGTACCTAAGAGTAAGAAAAATGATATCTAAGGGATGTGTCTACCATCTCGTTCAATTCCAAGACTATAGTTCAGAAACCCCTAATCTTAAATCAGTGTCAGTAGCATGTGAATTCCTAGATATATTTCCTGAAAATCTTCCCAGATTTTCTCCCAAGACAGAAATTGACTTTGGAATAAACCTTCTCCTAGATACTCAGTCTATCTCCATTGCACCATACAAAATTGCTCCAGCAGAACTCAAAGAATTAAAAGAGCTATTGAAGGTCTCCTAACTAAGGCATTTATCAGACCTAGTGTATCCCCGTCTGGTGCACCAATTTTATTCGTACGTAAGAAAGACAATTCTCCCATAATGTCTATAGACTGTTGTTAGCTATATAAAGTCACTATAAAAAACAAGTATCCACTTCCCAGAATCTATTACTTGTTTGACTAACTTTAGGGTGCTAGTTACTTCTCTAACATAGACCTCAGATTAGGCTACCATCAGCTCATAGCTAGAGAATATGACATTCCAAAGACATCTTTCAGAACTCGTTATGGTCACTTCGAATTATTAGTCATGCCATTTTGTCTTACCAATGCCCCAGTAGTTTTCATGGACTTGATGAACCATGTGTCTATGTTAGGTGACAATCTTTATCATAGTCTTCATAGGTGACAATCTTGTCTACTTCCGCATTGAACATGATCATGTAGATCATCTTAGCATAGTCTTTTAGATCTCATAAACTATTAGTTGTTCTCCAAATTCAGCAAGTGTGAATTTTGGCTAAGATCAGTAGCTTTCCTCGGTCATATCATTTCTGGTGATGGCATTAGAGTTGATACCTAAAAGACCGAAGTAGTAAGAAACTTGTCCAGACTTATCTCTCCATCAAATATTAGGAGTTTCTTTGGTTTAGCTTGGATTACCAATAGTTTGTTGAGGGATTTTCTTCTATTGAATCCCTTATATCCAGAATGACTCATTGTTTAGGTCATTGTAGATAGGATGACAAAATCAAATCATTTCCTACCAGTCCATACCTCTTATTCAGCCAAGGACTACGATAATTTTTATATCAGGGAGTTGGTTAGATTGTATGGAGTTTCATTATCCATTAATTCAGATAGAGGTACCTAGTTTACCTCTTATTTTGCAAAAGTATTTCCGAAGGGTCTTGGTACCCTAGTCCCCCTTAATACAACCTTTCACCCTCAGACAGATGGTCAAGCAGAAAGAACCATTCAGACTTTAGAGGATATGCTACGAGCGTGTGCGATTGACATTAGGGGCAGTTAGGATGACCATTTGCCATGAATTGAGTTTCATAAGATAAAAATTACCATTCCAGCATACAAATGGCTCTGTTTGAGGTGCTCTATAGAAGGAGATATAAATCTCTTATTGGTTGGTTTGAAGTGGGTGAGGCCGCAGTGGTAGGGCCTGACCTGGTATTTGATAGCTTACAAAAATTTCAGTTGATTAGGGAAAGGCTTAAGACAGCTCAGCCGACAAAAATTGTATGCAGATGTGCGCATAAAGGATCTTGAGTTTGAGGTTTATAAATTTGTGTACTTGAAAATCTCTCCTATGAAAGGAGTGAAGAGGTTTGGTAACAAAGGGAAACTCAGTTCCCGATATATCAGTCCTTACAGAATTTTCAACCTTTTTAAAAAGGTAGCTTACAAGCTCGAGTTACCTTCAAACTTTGTTTCAGTGTATCTAGTATTGCATGTCTCCTTGATAAAGAACTTCATAGGTAACCCAGCAGCCGTGGTCCCTATAGAGGGCATAGATATTCAGAATAGTCTCTCTTACGAAGAGGTTCCAATCGAAATCCTTGATTATCAAATTCGTAGTCTATGGAACAAAGAAGTCTCTCTAGTCAAAGTTCTTTGGCGGAGCTAGTCCGTTGAGGGAGCTACTTGGGAAGTAGAAGTGGATATGCAGACCAAATATCCTTACCTTTCCTCCACAAACTTAGACTCAGCCCAAGGTAACAGTTTTTCCTTGAACTACTTAGTTCCATGCTCAAATTTCCCTTTCTAGACTTAGTATCAGTTGTCATTGCATATTCAGTTGTGTATTCATGCATCAGATATGTGTGTTATGCATGAGAAATTGTAATATCCCATGTTTTGGACTAGAATGAAAGTCCGTCATTCCTATGCGTAGATGTGTCAAAAGCCTTAAATCCTATGTAAATTTAGTGTGTTAATCAATTATGTAGTGTGGAAATCTATTTGAGCATGAATTTAGATCATAGACGTTCCCTAACTCAAGTACAAGTTGAAATCTCTCCTATTGTTCAAGTTTTAGTGAGCATCAAAACTTGGGTCAACTTTATTTGATCATAACTCCTTGTATATATTTAATTAGAGGGCCTAATATATATCAAATAAAAGATCTTTGATTAATCTTTCCAACGATACTAATTTGGTCCAAATCTGATACCCAAGCAAGAAGTTATGACTTTGTAAAGTGGAGTACGTCGCCTGACATAAGGTGTGCAATAAGGTGTACGATACACACCTTAATATGTGCGATAAGATGTGTGACGCATACCCTAATATGTGCGATAAAGTGTGAGCCGCACATGTGGATGTCCAGATGACTTAAATAGTCTATTTTGGGGTAAAATGGTCCTTTTTCCACCTCTATGTAATGCCTAAACACGGTATTAAGCCCTTATTTCACCAAAACATATTATTTCTCTCAAAATCCTCTCAAGAACACAAGCTAGGGTTTTCATTGAAGATTCAAGTTAAAGGAAATTCCTCCATCAATCATCAAGAATCTTTCTTCTAAGGTATGCGTAGTGTTCATCCACGGATCCCTTTCATTCGTGGAGCTCAAGAACTATGTTTTAAATAATAAATTATGATCTTTATGTTGTTGTGTGATTATGTTCATATTGATGGTTGTTAATTGTGTTTCAAGAAGGTATCTAAATATGTTTCCAAGAAGTGTATGGGCATGTTAGTTGGAAACCCATGAATTTTGGTGCTTCAAGATTTCTAAATTTGTTTACACCTATGCTCAATATTATACATGTAAGGTGTTCGATAAAATGCCTAGAATGATAAAAATCATATATTATAACTTAAGGGTGAACTATATGATAAATTCATGCTAGTCTATTATGTTCAAAGAGCTCACTTGTCATTTTTGTGCAATATATGTGTTAATGGAATGTACATGATGATTGGGGAATGGATTTATAGTGTCTATATGTCTTCCATTCTATGAACAAGATCATGATTTTAAATTATCACATGAGCTATCCCCAAATTATTACAATATGAACTAAAAGTTACATATTTGCCATTCCCTCATGGTTAAATAGTTTCTATGCCATTGTTATGAATAGTATACGTTGTCGAAATGCCCATGATATTAGAATATGATCATTCCTATTCATGTTAGATATTATGATGACCATTTACTTCATGAAATCCCTCACTCATGTATTATGGATTGTTATTGATGGTCACGTACTCAAGAAAGTCAAGTTGTCTCAGTTTCCTTCCATCGAGTCCTAGGGGTACTTGTACCCAAGCCATGGCATGTTGTCACGATACTCTTAGTCAAGCCATGATCTATAGAATTCAGTTACTTATATGACTCAGAAATCTCAACAATCTCAGTAGTTTAGTAATATCATTTATGCTCAGTTAATCTTTGTAATCTCAGTTATGCTCAGTTAATCTTTGTAATCTCAGTTATGCTCAGTTAATCTCAGTAATCTCAGAAAGTCAGTACTCTAAAAAATCTCATGAACTCAGTAGTATTCCATCAGTCACGGAACTCAGTAAGTTTAGTTAATTAGTTCAGTTCAGTGTCTTTTTTATGGGAATAGGATTTAGCACTGAGCGAGCCTAGGGATGGGGACTCACCCGCTAGTAAGGATTGAGATCCTTAAAAGTAATCCCTAAGTTCTAGAACAACGTAGCCAGCGTAGGTACGAGATGTCACCTATTAGATAGGACTGACATACTCAGGGGTCACCCGTTAGAACATTTATATGTATATGACTAATCCCAGGAGTCACCCACTAGATTAGGACTGACTCCACAATAGTTGTTTTTACCGGTGTACAGTATTGACACCCTTTTAGTTAGGGCATAGATTGGACCCCAGTCAGCTTAGCATGGGGAATGTCAATTACATAAATACATCCCAAAGTTACAGTTTCAGTATCAATCTTCAGAGTAAAAATTAGAAATCAGGACTATCAGATACAGTCATTAATCTCAGTAAGGAACTCAGATAGTTCCACAGACTTAAATACCACCCGTCATATAGGCTTGGTCTCTCATTGAGATATTCAGTATCAGTACTTCTAGAGATATCCCGTCAAATAGGCTTGATCTTAATATCAGATTCAGTTGAGTATTCTCATTATTAGTTTCAGAGATTACCCGTTATTTAGGCTTGATCTCAGGATTCGTCACTTTTAATCATTATTAGAAGATTTAGACTGTTAGATATAGTCACTCAGTATCAGTTACATTGGTTAGGCTGATCATCAGAGTTATATTAGTTAAATTAGTTGTCATAGGTTATGTTATTAGTATTCAATTTCAGGACTGTTAGATAGGGTCAATCAGACCAGTTATTTATAATTCAAACTATCAGAAATAGTTATTCATGTATTTAGTATCTCAGTATCAGTAAAGTCATGATGTCAGTATTCAAACTTAGTAGTCAGTATCTCCACAAGTTCAGTAGCAGTTATATATGTATATATGTATTCTCACGTTCATATTAGTCTGTATGTTCATGCATAGAAACCCCATGCACTTAGCCTACCCCCATGTATACTCAGTACTTTAGTTGTACTAACGCATTTGAGCTATGGTACTTTCTTTTATGTTACACCATAGGTTCGAAGGCATAGATTTTGGACCAGAAGTAGCAATTCAGTTAGCAGTGAGTCCTCATCTTTTGAGGACATGATCATTACATTTATTATTCTAGTATTTTAGTTTATTTTTAGTTTAAGGAGTTAGTTAGAGACATATTCCTTCAACTCCTTATTCAGATAGTTTAGAGGCTTTTAAATAATTACAGACTTTTTAGATTCAAACTTTAGTATTTTTAGTTTTGTTTTGGTACTATGGAACCACCTTATTCAGACGTTTATTGTTCAAAATTGAACCTTATGGCCTTTTAGTTCATGTTTCCACATTTTTATATGTGTATTATGCAGTTACAAGTATAGATATCAGTCATGGGTTAGCTTGTGGTCCTCTGGGGTCATGAGCACCGTGTAGCATTTTGTTTCAGAAAATTGGGGCGTTACAGAAACTAAGCTTATCAGCAACCCCAGTCATGCATTCATGAATCATGTTTAGCTACATACTCATGCATTAGATATGCATGTTCAATATGAAATTTCATTATATCCGTAGTGTCAGTCATGAAATCATGTTACAGTTATGCATGTCCAGTAAGCAATTTTAGTCTGTTAGTATTCCAAACCTCACCAGTCTCATTCGAGAATGAATGCCCTCAAGAGGGAGATATTGTACGACCCCACAAAATCCTAATCTTAAATCAGTCCCTTAGAGCTTGATAAGGGGTCCCAGACTTTGAAAATATGAGCTAAATATTCATACTTAGTGTTATTTTAGCCTTCAAAAGCTAGAGACTCTATTTCATGGACCTTATGACCTTAATGTATCAATCTTTAGTTTGATTCATGATCAGGAATGTCATTAGGTGTTTTTGGAAAAGTTTCAAATTTTTTTAACATCGTTTGAAGCACGTTTGGAAGTCCAAATAAATGGAGCAATGCAATCTCCATGAGCCACATCTCCTATTAAGTTGTTGAATATTTTTCCCTAGCTCCTAGTGCAAATTCTAGTGAACTGATGCGGAATTGATGCGGTGCATCGGCCATTACTTGATCCCATCAATGTGGTGCATCGATCTGCACATCACTACACTAGTTTTCAATCCTTAAAAGCTCATCCGTAGGGGTATCTGGGTGTTTTCCCCATGTTATCATCCCTCAAAAGATGAAATTAAACCCTTCTAAGAGCAAAAACCATTCATTTTTCACAAGTTGCTCTCAAGAACAAACCCTAGGACATTTAAATTCAAATTCAAGACCCAAGAACTTATCATCAATCTTTTCAGAATTCAATCATTAAGGTATGTTAAGTGTTCATCCAAGGGTTCCTTCAACACTTGGAGTTCAAGAAACCTTTTTAAACTACAAGTAAATGGATATTATTAATTTCATAATTAAATTTGATAGTGTTAATGATTATTATGTTAATGGGGTTTGTAGTTCATGATTTATTTGCAAGGTTCAGGTGAAATTATTTATCATGTGTGTTGTATCATGAGGATTCTTTCTAAAATTCTTAAAATTGTGAAATTGGTATTTGAAATATGTTATGCTCACCTATTATCTAGAATTATGTACATATGCTAGGCCCTCCAAGTGTTTGATGAATTGTTCATGTGAGTTGAATAGTGCAATCATATTATGTTAGCATGTATACAAGTTAATGTCATGCAAGTTTTTGTCAAAATGCCCCAGTGAATGAATGGTGACCAAGTAATTAGTTATCATGGTTCAAGATGGTGCTATGTCTTATAATTTATGATATCGAGAACTGGGGGTATCTAATACCCAAAAATCTAGTTGTTACCTAGAGCTATAGTAGTTATGGAATTGAATCGGTAGTATCATGATCAGTAGTATAGTAATTAGCTCCAGTCTCAGTCAGTAATTAGTTTAGAACCCAGTGAACTCAATTTAGTTTAGTTCAGTTAAACAATACGATCTGTAATAGTTCAGTCCATCTTAGAACAGTTTAAAAATCAATCCAGTATCTATTCAGTTAGGAGTAAGATTCAGCACCTAGTAAACCCAAGGATGGGGACTCACCTTTCAGTAGAGGGTATGATCCTTAAAAATAATCCTTATATTCAAGAACTACGTAGCCAGTATAGGTTGAGACATTAACCTGCTAGTCGAGGGTTGATGAGGTGTATTAACCTACTAGTTGAGGGTACCACATTTCTCATTTAGAGAACCTGCCAGATTAGGGTGACTCAATACTTGTCTTTACCCGTAGTACGGTACTGACACCCTTCTAACTGGGGTACAATTTGGACCCCAAATCAGTTCAAAGAAAGGGCATGTCAGTTAGATGATTACCTCTCATAGTCTTAGTTTTAGTTCTAGTCTTAGTATAGAACTTAGTACAGTTCTACAGAAAATCAGGACTGTCAGACATAGTCACTCAACTCAGTATGGAACTTAGCACAATTCCACAGAATCAGGACTGTCAAAAATAGTCACTTAGCTAACAGTATTTCAGTTATCAGTAAACTCAAATATTAGTTAATCAGTACTTAGAACTCAATATTCAGTGTTATCATGATCTCAGTTATAACTTATGTATTCATGCATGCACTCTCATTTAGTTATCTTTATGTTATTCAATCAGTTATTGTTCATGCGTATGAACCCATGCATATCAGCCTACCTCATTTAGCATACCAGTACATTCAAAAGTACTAACGCACACATTTATTTTATGCTATGATGTCTTATATCATAGGTTCAGATGCAAGGGCTCCTAACCACTCTTAGCAGTCCAGATTAGCAGCAACAGGTTTAGTGGTGAGTCCTCATAGTTTGAGGACAAAGTTATCATTTCAGTTGTCAGTATTCACTTTGTTTCAGTAGTCGAAGTTAGTTAGGGACTTTTCCCATAACTCTATGTTCATATAGTAGAGGCTTTTCAGACTAGAGTATTTTTCAGATAAATGTTCAGTTTTAGTATGGGTGTTCAGTATTTATTTTTAGTAATGAACCTTATGGAAATTTTAGCCTACTTTTCGTATTTATTTCAGATATATTGTTATCACAGTGTGAATATTATACATTGCTCATAGCAGGTACCCATCATGGGTTAACTGGTGGTCCTTTGGGATCATTAGCACTGTGTAGCATCTGAGGTACAGACTCGGGGCGTTACACTTAGATTTTGAGGGTGTCCTAAGGTTTGATGGTCATATTTTTGTTCAATGAGTTGGGGTTTGATCAAATTCATTCTTCGTGAGGTCTCACAGCTTCAAATACTCTATTCACCCTAGGAAAAGTAATACGTATAGGGATTTGAGAGAGCATTACTGGTAAAGTGGCATGCGGAGAGAAATAGCAGGGTTTATGGCTCGATGCAGAGCACCGAATGACTGGTGGATATCTTCAGTAGCTACCTATTCCCTAGCAAAAATGGGAGCGATTTACTAAGGATTTCATAGGTGGATTGCTTTCACTTCCTGTGCTTTTAATAATATTTGGGTCATCATGGATCGATTGACCAAGTCTGCATATTTTATTCTTGTTCAAGTTTTCTACAGTACCAAGAGGTTAGCCCGTGTTTATTTTTAGGAGGTAGTTTGCATACATGGGGTACCTGTGTCCATTATTTTAGACCAAGGCTCTCATTTCACGTCTAGCTTTTAGAGGACATTTCAGGAGGACTTGGCCACACAGGTTAACCTTAGAACAATATTTAATCCTAGACTGATGGGTAGACGGAGCAAACTATCTAGGTCTTAGAGGATATGCTCCGCACTTTTGGGTTGGATTTTGGTGGTCTGTGGGACCAATTTCTACATTTGGCAGAGTTTTCATATAATAACAACTTTCATTTGAGAGTTCAGATGACACAATTTGAGGCATTGTATGGTAGATAATGTCGGCCTCCTACAGATTGGTTTGAGACATCAAAGTCTAGGCCTTGTGGAACAGATTTACTTTGCAAGTCATTAGACAGAGTTTGGGTGATTCAACACAGTTTACAAGCAACTTAGAGTATAAAGATAAGTTATGTTGATGATAGATGTCATCCATTGTGGTTTAAAGTTGGTGATAAGGTCTTTCTATGAGTATCGCCCATAAAAGGCATGATGAGGGTTGGGAAGAGGGGCAAGCTTAGCCCCAGATATATTGGACCCTTTGAGATCCTACAGATAGTTAGGGAGGTAGCATATGTGTTGGCATTACCTCCTACCTTTTCATCCATCCACCGAATATTTCATGTATCTATGTACATCAATATATTCTAAATGAGTTGCACGTGCTTTGGTGAGACTCGGTTCAGTTGGATGAGAGGTTGGCTTTTGTTGAGGAGCCAGTGTCTATTTTGTCCAGTGATGTCAGACGATTGGGTTCCTGGGATATCCTAGTAGTAAAGGTTTAATGGCATCACCGTCTAGTAGAGGAGGCTACTTAGGAGCTCGAGCTTGATATGGAGGCCCAATAGCCCTACCTGTTTGACCCTTAAGGTACTTCCTTAACCTTTATTTTTGCGGATGAAAGGGAATTTATTAGTGGATGTTATAATTATCCTCATGGGTATTTTCATTGATTTCATACATTTTCGGTATCTAGAGTTTTCTATAACTGGCCCAAGTTATTTATGACTTGTTGTGAATGACAGTTCAATTTTCAGGTTGTTCGTTTGAGAACTTTAGTGATACCAAAAATATTTTGGAATATTTCATCTAAATTAGCATTTGGTAGAAATATAATTTATTTTCCTTTTAAAATATTTTTGATATGTATAAAAATTTTTAGTTATGATATATCTATATTACTTTATAAATAGTTTTATAACTTATTAATATTTTAAGCGGGGATAGTGAATCTAGATAAGTTAAAATATTTTTATTATATAATAGAGATTTTGTTAGAATTTTTTTTTTATTAATTATGATATATTCAAAATATTATGTTTATTTTATCACAAACCTACACAATACCCGAATATATACATAATAGAATAAATTAAATTCACTCGGGTGGACAACAAGTTTTCTTTTTATATTTAAATATTGATACTTGTTTAGTAGATGTTTAAAATGCTGCCACTTAACCACTAATTGGACTACCATATAATT
>JAPEIP010000012.1:70002150-70019349 GCA_026120095.1 Capsicum chinense
AAGGCATTTTGGTCATTTCCTATTATATTATGGATGGTAATATGTGTATATATACATGTATATGAGTTCAAAAACTCATTTTCATCATCAATCATTGATAAATAACAAACCCTAGCCAAATTTGACCTTTAAATTACTTTTGATTCAACCGCAGAAATTTCAAAGTAATCCGATAACTGTGTTTGTCATCTCGAGAGCTTTGAACGGCATCTATTATTTGTGCAAATAGTATTGCATAATAAAGAGGTGAATTCTAAGGTATTAATATTTTTTGCCTTTATTCTTTTCCATATGTATATGTGTAATAGAGGATTATATGTATTGGTTGTTATTGAAAGATGATGGAAATAGGGTTATGGACTATTTTGCATGGTTTTGTTCTATTGAATTATGGAAGGTGGATATGGTAATTGAGTTATGGAAGGCGGATATGGTGATAAACTATTGAATTGATGATTATTTATGTCTGTGGCTCAATTTGGTTTAATGGATTGGTTGGAAGGATAAATAAATCCAAACTTGATATTGGAGGATGTTAAATAAATATGCATGGCATGCGAATGTAATTGGAATATAAGAGGGTTAAAGTGACACCCTTTATGTTGTAATTAAGGCTTACTACTTAACCACTAGTTTGGTGAATTCAAATAATTGAGTGGTAACATTTGGTTGCTAATACTAAATTGCTAAATATGTTCATTGTAGATAAGTAATTAGAAAAGACGGGAAGTCCATTTCGGACTAGTATTGAAGGTTGACAGTCAGGTATGTAAACCATACTCTATACCATATCTTTAGCATGAAAGTGAACAATTGTTCTATTAAGAAAGCTTCCAAAGTTATTCAATAACATGTGATCCATAATGGTTTTGTATGATGTCCTCCGTTACCAATAAACTTGTTTCCACCCTACAAGATGTCAAGACATTCCAATACTTACTTGTTTTCCAAATCTTACATGTTTATTACAATAATGAATATCAGAAGGTATCCGGTTACTCAAAAAAGATCCATGTGCTATTAATGACTCCAAAATGTTTCATTGATATACCAATAAGTTTCTACTTCATTGTTATGGCATTGATGACTTCAAAACACTTTATTAATATGCCAATGAGTTCTTACTACATTGTTATTTCATTGATGGTCTATTTATATGTCTCTTATTGATGTATTATTATTTCAAAGTATCAAAAATGCAGTGGCAACTGAAATAACAATCTCAAAGATTAATTTAACTAAGTGATGGAAGTTCTCTCTTATCGGGTGGTATCCCAAGGGCATAAGCCTATCATGGGTCGATCCCTATTTATGTGTGTATGGGTGGTATCCCAGGGGCATAAGCCTATCATGGGTTGATCCCAATTGATATGTGTTGGAGGCAGCCTAATGGTCACAGTACAGTACAGTAATAATTACAAAAATGATAAGAATGAAGGTAAAGTGATTGAATAAATACAATGTACAGGTTATCACAAGTTCTAGTAAGTATGGTCCATTCCTATTGCGAATTATTCACTTTTTCTGATTTCTATTGAGCTCCTATATCATATGTGATTATATACAACTTTACATACTTAGTACATATTTCGTACTGACGTCCCCCACGGGGGACCTGCATTTTATGCTGCAGGCAAAGGTACCTCAGCTCATACACCACATAAGTAGGAGCCAGGATATCCAGCGACTTTTGGTGATCTTTAGTTTGCTTTGGGGCTTTTCGTGTCATATCCAGTCACTTTTCGTATTATATAGAATTTAGTTATATGGCAGAGTGTGTCCCGACCTTAGTTAAACTTTGTGTATTATCTAGAGGCTTTGTAGACCTAATGTACAATCAAGGTGGTATTTTGTTAATAGACGTGATAGCTCCAACGGCCAAGTATTGTATATACATATATGTGTGCTCGAGCTTATAAAGGTGATTATTTCCTTTTATATGCGACATGATGCTATAAAAATTTTGGGTTATCATAGAGGTATGCATGGGAAGTATAAGGTTATGAGCTGGTTCTCCCGGGCCTCCTCGATTACGAGTGTCAGTCCGCCCTAATAGGATTTGGGGCGTGACAACTCGGTGCTAAATACTACTCCTAACTGAACTGTCACTGGTACTGAACTAAACTAAGTTTAACTAAACATTATTTCTGATAGTGCTCATCATGATCATAAATATTTGAGTATATTGATAAGATTCATGGATTAATAGACTTATTAGTTAAAAATTTGAAATCATGTAAAACACATAGGTATTGAGTGTTCATAACCCTCTAGTACTGAATGATCATAAAATACAATATCAAAGATCAAAACTATAGTATGGAATCATAGTTCAAAGACCCCAAACATAAAATTTTCCCCAAATAAGTGAGAATCATGAACTTGAAAATAGGAATGTGTTAAACATGAGAAATAACATGATTACATAGCTAAATTTATAATTTGATATTGCAACATGAAATTCACTTGTAGGGCACGGGGAATTATAGTTTAAAACATGAATTAACCTAACCTTTCATGGAATCATTCATGGATATGAAATTGAGTTTAATTACTAAGTAAAGACATGAATTTAACCCATATTAAACATATAAAACTTCATAGTAAATCAAGAGCCTATATTTTAATCAAAGAGAAGGTTTTTAAGCTCAATGGGTGAAAGGGACCCATTAATGAATACCCCACACACATCAATTGTTAGGTTATTCAAGATTGCTTGGGCTTGGGAGCTTGAATTCTTGGATTCTTCAAGAAATAGCTTGGGTTTTATACTTAGGAAAGAGGAGGGTTTTTCTTGAGAGTAATTTTATAGAAAGGGACAAATAATGCCCCTATGGATGCCGTAAATCTTGTTATAGACGAATTGGGTTGAGGGTAAAAGACTTACTTGCCTCTTGATTTCATTAATCAACGAGCTTTAAGGGAGAGAGCAGCGCACCACGTCCCTCTCTCCAGGGGAGAAAGCAACGCACCGTATCACTCACTCTAGGGGAGAAAGCAACCTGCCCCGGACCCCATCCTTATGGGATAGACCAACGTGCCACGGGCTTAATGCATTGGATCACTATTTTAGCTATCGAAACATATTCCAAACCTCATCCAAAAATTCTGAAACACTCTCAAGACATATTATTAACCTCCTTTAACATTAATCAACTCAGAAACTAATGTTTTGAGGTTTGGAAAACCAAAATAAAAATCTGTAAAATTTAGAGGTCTTGAAAATGACTAAGTCCTTAACACTTAGTGAAAATTTCAAGCCTTGGACCCCTTAAGTATGTAAATACAACTGAACCGATCTTAGGAACTTACGGGGTATTACACGTCTAAGGAAAGTAAATGATGGTTTGATATCATATGTGTTAATCGCATGTAATGAACATATCTGAATAAATTATTGGTGTTTAGAAGTGTTGTTTCTATTACCATTATGGATGTGATTGTTATGATATCTATCATTATTAAGGTATGTATCAGTATTTGAACATCCTTATAAAATTTATAATCCCTACGTCCCATTTTATGTGTCACCATTTCCTTTTTAGTCCGTCCCAAAAAGAATGTCACCTTTCCTTATTTGATAACTATTTAATGGCTTCATTTAAATTTTATCCTTAGTGGGTCGCACTTATTATGAAAAGTTAACAAAAAAGTAAGAATTAAAATATCTTTAAAAGGGATAACTTGGTAAACCTTACAAAGTCATCACTTATTTCTTAAACTCCGTGCCCGGTCAAATGCCGATACATAAAATGGGATGGAGGTAGTATTTATTTTTATGGAATGTATCAGTATTTGGATATCTTCATAAGATTTTTGTGTATCAGGTTGGTATACACTACATGTTTGGGATTTTGATACATGGATAAGATATTGTTCCCTATCGATTATAGCTAGTGGGCGACTATAAGACCCTTAGCATATGTGTATAGTTATTGGTGAGTGTGACAGTTCTTTGAGTGAACTGGTTGTTTGATTAATTGGCATATATTGTGCTATATTGGTTCCTTAAGTTAACCAAGAATTTATGTGCTACTTGTCATCTTGGTTCCTTGAGTTGACCGAGGATTATATGTTCCTTGTTATATTGGTTCATTGAGTGGACAGGGGATTATGTGTTACTTGTTGTATTGGTTATTTGGGTGGACCAAGAATTATAAGTTGACCCATTATATTGATTCCTTGAGTGAATTAGGACTACTTGTTGAGCTATTTTATTTGGTTTTTTGATATAAATTGGAACTCATGACTATTATCACTATTGTTGTTGGGTGGATCCTTGAAATATTCAGGCTTAATTGCAAGTTTTGGTGTAATTATATTTTGCCTTCATACTTGTGTAACTCTGACATGGTTGATATATTTGATGAGGTCAAGGGTTGTTGTCTTGAAGTGTTGGTATGACTTGTTATCCCTGTTAACTTATATTAACTGAATCCCTTGGTATTGACAAATAAGTTTAAGTTTCATGAACTTGATGAAAGGCTACTTGGTAGGTGTTCATGTTTGTAAATATGGTATGAATGTGGTTGGTGTTCTATTAATTATTGCCATTGAGATCAAAAAGACGGGGTGTTACTATTTTGCTATTTAGTTTGTATAACCTTAAATGAACCTAAAGATGATAGGGTGTTAATACATAACAAGATTAGTGGAACAAAGTTATGTATTATGTAAGGATCTTAAACAATGAATTGTTAAGGTAAGAAACTTTGGGGTTTGAGTATTCTAAAACTCACAAGAAATTAGAAAATAAGGTATGACTCAGCGACGTAGTGGAAAGATGGTGATTAAGGCTGAATGTGATAAGGGAAAGTTGTTCTCAGTGATAAGTTGGTAAAAACCAAAGGTGTTAAGGAATTATTATAAGGAAAGATCTTTGACTAATAACTCTCAATTTGCATGTTTTTTGGTTATGTTTGTGATTTTGATGTGAATTAATTCGAATCAATCGATGATACTTAGTAGTACATATTGTTTGTACTAATAAAACTTTTGTTATACGTTTTTGGGGGTAGTATTATAGTTGAAGGATTAATAGGTGTTTCCTTCTTGATACAGTAAAGATCTCCAAGAGCTTCTATTTTTTATTCTAATGGTGGAAGTTGAGTCGTCTATACTGTTCACTATTTTCTCTAGAAGCTCTTCAACCTATTTAGACTAGTTACATGGGAAACATTTTCAGTTATATTAAAAGTTTGTAATTTGGTTGTAATAAATATGGTGTTTTGTAGTTTATTATTAACTTCTACATATATTTTTCAAATGAGTGGCAAGCGTTCTCCTATCTAGGTATATTGGAGTAGGTGCCTACATGGCCTGGGTAGTTGGGTCATGACGGTATTAAAGCCCAGGTTATTGGTTTTCCACTACAAGAGCAAATGTCATGAGAGTCATGTGGATTGGTCTGTTGACATCCACACCTAATTTTTGAGGATCTATGAGGCATTCTAGGAAATTGTTTTAGTTCTTTCTATCCCTAATGCAATGTGTATTCTTGCCTGTATGAGTTCAACCCAACTGGTATATCCGAATTCTAATTGGTCTTGGGATTTCATTAAAAACCATTGTGCAGTTTCATGCTTATTTGCTAGGAACGGAGTAGGGGAATGAATGAATTTGCAGAAAGTGTAAATATTTTGGGTTGTTGCTCTTAGGGCCTCCATTGCGGCTCTGACCCATTATAGTGAACCCGCTACAGTGGAAATTTTTCGTTATAGTAGTATCGCCTTGGCGGCTTGCAATTTGCTATAGCGGGATGAGTAGGGATAGAATCCCTGCCTATTTTCCCTGTTATTCATTCCTGGCTTGTATTAATCATTAATTTAAGATGCGACCTATCACATGAATTATAGAATCGCATAAGAAATGGTAAAAACATGCATTGAATATAAAATTGTTAATTACTAGCATCCACTTGCAATAAAATATAGGGGAAGGAAGGGAGAAATATTGTCTGTTACATGTCCTAAATAGGGGCAAACTAGATCAATAACAATGTATATGAAAAGAGGAGAAATTAATCTGGCATGCACCAAGGGGCCTAGCTGGATGCCCTATCACCATCACGGGATGCCAGGGCAGGGCCTTCTCCCACTACATCATAACGGAAGGAGAACTCCTGTATGTCATCTAGCTCTAGCTGGGGAAACTCCTTATCAAGAACTAAGCACTTCAACATGACTTCATGGTCTTCCACATTCGTGCAAGCATATAGTCTTGGGAGTACCTCCTCCTCTTCTTATCATTGATTTCTTTATGGAGCACTATCATGACCGAAAAACAAGGATCATGATGGTACTCATCACGGCGAAACTTGACAAGTAAGCATATCACCCAAACTGATACACAAGGGGAAAAAGATAGAAACAACCCTTGGAAAGGCTTCTAAAACAAAGTCAAACCATACAAATATAATAAATATGGAAAGGAATATAGCCAATGACAATTCATAACTCACAAAACCTGATGTAAACACTGTAAGAACATATCTAATACAACTTGAATCCAAATAAAATACATAAGATGACCACAACAGATAAACCCTATCTTTGAAATACAAGCAAAGACATAATATGACAAATAAAAGGTAGTAGAAGACATCCATACACCTGAAAATCGACCACTACCTTAAGAGATCCAAACATCGATAGAATTAAACAATGTGGGGTGCACCAGAACCTGAATCTGCAACAAAAGGGTTTAATTAAAGTGAGTATCGTCCACTTGTACTCAGTAGATATCATATTCCAACTGAGCAAAGTAAAAAATAAAGCATACAAAAATACCCTAAGGGCATATCACCTGCAATGAAAAATGTCCCACAATGGTAGCCCACACCACTTGTACTAACAGTTTTAATATATCACATATATTGCAACAACACCAGAAAAGCTTCACAAAAATATAGTAAAACCCAGACATGTAGAACAAATAAGGGAAACACATACAAGATTAACAAGTACAAGTAATGGCAGATATAAAAATTAGGTAAGTTACAAGCTAAGACAGAAATACAATCACATCACAAGCATAATTAAGTAAATACAATGAGAATAATGATGATGCACAAGGTTGTCGAATAGTATTCGAGACAGTCACATAGTCTTCATATAAAACCATAGAACTAAAGATTCTGACGTAAGAACTATGGAGGGCTCATCAACCCGTATACAATCCATATATCCATATCTCTTTCTCGACACATCCCTCGGGGAGGGCTTTATAAGATGCCATATTTTCTATCATAAAAAGGTGTTTCTAGTGTTTCTTAGTATTTCCACGGTGGTACTATTGTTTCATGAATGAATATGAGGGTGTAATGCTTACAACCAACCACATAGAGTATTTCCACAACAAACCACAATGAGTATTTCCACAACCAACCAATATACCATCACGTGAGCCAAAAATCCACTTATTATTTCAAACCATTCATGAAACCCAACATGGGTCATATGCAAGTAGAGTACGAATACATCACATCACAAGCAATTGGTACCACAATAGACTTTTTCATCAAACAAGGTACAATTATCATCATATGTACGGGGCTATCAATATTTCATAATTAGTTCCCACACCATTAACATGCTTTTGTATACAATTTAACTTTTCAGCCCAGTTTGAAAGAGTTAAGCCATAACCTACCTCGAAGGCCAAAAATCATAACAAAACCCTTCAATCCACTATCTTAATCCTCAAGAATAGACCCAGAATCAACTAAAATATCAAAATATAGAATCTATGCATCAAAAGAAAGCCAACGACATTTATATTGCCTATTTTCAAATTGGGGTCAAAACGGACCCCTAAATTAAGTTTTCAAAAAAAAGGGCAAAATCATAACTTTGTTACAAAAACATGTTTCCCATATTTTTAAAAGACTACAATTGATAACCCAGGTGAAAACGAGTTTAAAATGAGGTTCAAATCGAAGGAAAATTATTTTTAAACTGTACCGGGTAAAATTTTCAAAATTCATTTTAAAATTAAGAATTGAAGTTGTTTTTAAGATGAAATTGAGGAAAAATGGATAATTATAAGATTAGAAACTCATTCAATAAAAAAAGAGAAAATTTGGGGTTTAAATTAGTGAAATACAGTTTTTAGGCCTCATAGGCTAAAATCCCCAAATTTTATACTTAATCCAAGGTTAAAACAAGAATTTAAAGTTAAAGGTAGAAGAAATTAGTTGAAACGAGTGTAATCGAGCTTGCTCAAGCATAAAAATGGAGAAAGTTTCTCAAAACCATGAAACCCTAAGCTCCATATCTCAAAAATGGTGAAAATCAGGCATTTATACTCGACATTTGCGATCGCTGAACTTAGGTCGCGATTGTAGGATCAGACCTAGAAGAGGTACCATGATAGCATAAGGGATTTCACAATCGTGACATCTCCTCCTCCTGCCCAATCGCGATCGCGGCATCTAGGCCAAAAAGTGGGTGCACCAGAAAATAGGTGCACCAGCTAGGGATTTAGTTAAATCCAAGTCCCCGCGGGCCCCTCGGGATTCATTCAAAATCCCATGAATGCAAACAAACTATGCTACACTATCAAATTTGATACTTCGGACTCAATAGAGATATCATATTCTCAAAAAGATGTCGTGTTTATAAATTTGACCCTGGAAACCCAAAATTATAACTTTCAAACCAAGGGTCGAAGTGAGATTTAAAAGCCATGAAACCACACCAACCATCTTACCACCCTAAAATTGATGTTTCGGATCTGCTGGTTTAGTTGTTCTTCCATCTGTCGCACGGATCAAAAGATATCACCTGAAATTAGTTATAAGGCTCTCAAAGCTGCCAAAACCACAAAATCACATAAATGGCACAAAAATGCATCGGGAACTATGTCATTCACCCTCACATCCCTGAAATACCATAATGCTACTATTGGGAGGGGTAACATATTCAAATAACACAAAAACACATTTTTCACATAATTCATCAAAAATTCAAGTCGTTCCATCATCCACCACAAAAAATATAGTTCGTCCTTGAACAAAAGTAAAGAGAAATACCTGAATCAACAAAGAGCTGGGGATAAGAATTATGCATACCAGACTCGACCTCCCAAGTAGCCTAATATACATGTCAATATCGCCACTGAACCTTAACCACTAGGATAACTCTAAAATTCAACCGTCTGACATCCCTAGCTAAAATAGAGATTGGTTCCTCAACAAAAGATAAACCGCTCATCTAACTGAACCAACTCCCAATGAATGACATGGGACTTATTAGGAATATAATTGAGAAGCAAAAAAACATAAACTAGATGAACATCTGATAAATCTGAGGGCAAGGCTAACTCATAAGCCACATCACACCATACATAGAGTATAGCTTAACCCACCTCCCAAATCTCATCACACCCTTCATGGGTGAAACTAGAAGGAAAACATGATCACCCAAAACAAATCTCAAGGCACAAATTCTTCGATTCGCATAGAACTTTTGTATACTCTGGGATGCACGAAGCCTATCCTGAATGATCCAAACTCTATCCAAAGACTCACAAAGCAAGTCCTACCTCAAGTTCTAACCTCAAAAAAATCAAACTAACCAAATAGAGAGCAAAAATTCCTACCATACAAAGCCTCCAATGGAGCTATACTGATACCCAAATGGTCCGCTAAAACTAAATACTACTCCCACTGGACATCAAAATCCATCACATATGCATGGAGCATATCATCTAAGACTTGAATAGTCTGATCTGACTGAGCTTCAGTCAGGGGTAAAATGTCGTGCTAAGGTCAAACCGTGTATCCAACTCATCCTGAAAAATCTTTCAAAAGAGAGAAGTGAACACAGAACCTCAATCTATAATAATAAACACTGATACACTATGTAGTTACATAATCTCATAAATATAGATAAGAGTTAGCCTCTCAGCACTGAAAGAGGCCTGCACAAGAATAAAATATGCATACTTTGTGAATCGATCCATAATAACCCAAACACTATCATATCCATGGAAAGTGCAAGGAAACCCAATCACGCAGTTCATAGTGATTTGTTCTCACTTTCACTTGGGAATGGGTAATATCGAAAGTAATTCATTAGTCTCAAATGATCGGCCTTCACCTACTGACAACAAAGGTAATGGGCTACAAAGTCTGCTACATCTATCCTCATACAACCCCACTAGTAATGTTGCCTCAAATCATGATTTAGCTGAGTCACCCCTGAATGAATGAAATACTTGGAATAATGGACATCCTCCAAAATCAATCTAATCCCATCACCCACTCTTGGTACACAAACTCCACCCCCAATCCTTAAAACAACATCAGAATCAAGTAACACTTTCTTAGACTTACTACTTAACATCTTATCCCAAATCTCCCCCAATCCAACATCATTTAATTGATGGGCTGGAATCTGCTCCATCAAAGAAGATGTAGCCTCCACAAATTCCAAGAAAATATCAAGCCTAACCATCTAGTTAGCTAAAGACTAAACCTCTAAGACCAAAGGCCTCTCCTGGGCCAAAAGATGCACCAAGATACCTATGCTAGTCAACATCTGTCTCAAGGCATCTGCAACCACATTCGCCTTGCCCAAGTGATAAAGAATAGTCAAGTCATAATTTTTAAGCAACTCAACCTAATGATGCTTCCTCATATTAAGATCTCGTTGGGTGAAGAAGTACTGAAGGCTACGATTATTTGAGAAAATATCACAATGGACTCTATACAAGTAGTGCCTCCATAACTTCAAAGCAAAAATAACCAAGTACAACTCCAAGTCATAGGTAGGATAATTCCTCTCATAGGGATATAACTAAAAAGAAGCATACACAATCACCTTACTATCCTGCATCAACACAGTACCCAACCTAACACTTGAAGCATCACAAGAGATGGTGAAACCTACTAATTTCTTGCGCAACGTCAAGATAGGAGCTGAAGTCAACAAATCCTTGAGCTTTTGAAATATCTCCTCATAAGCACCAACCACTATAAAGAAATCTTTTTTCGAGGCAATTTGGTCAATAGAGCTGCAATGGATGAGAAACCCTCAATAAAACACCTATAATAACCTGCCAAGCCAATAAAACTCCAAACCTCGATTGGCAAAGTAGGCCTAGCCTAATCACAAACTGATGCAATCTAGGCTAGATCAACCATAATATCCTCCTTAGTCACCACGTGACCCAAGAAAGAAACAGACTCTAAAAAAAAACTCACACTTGGAGAACTTGGCATACAACTTCTCATCCCTCAAACTGTGAAGCACAATCCGCAGATAATCCTCATGCACAGCCTTACTCTTGGAATAAACCAAGATATCATCTATAAATACAATAACAAAGGATTCAAGATATATTTAGAACACCGAGTTCATCAACTCCATGAACGTAGCAAGGGCATTGGTCAACCTAAAAGACATGATGAGGAACTCATAATGATCATATCGAGTCCAAAAAGTTGTCTTCAAAATATCCAAATCTCTAATACTGAACTGGCCGGTGGTACTTGGATCTCAAATAAATTTCCAAAAACAACATAACACCCTAAAGCTAATCAAATAAATCATTAATACGAGTAAGAGATTACTTATTCTTAAATGTTACCTTGTGTAATTGTCGATAATTAATACACATACGCATAGACCCATCCTTCTTCTTCACAAACAAGATAGGCTCACCCCAAGGTGATACACTAGGTCAAATAAATCCCTTATTCAACAACTCCTTCAATTGATCCATTAATTCCTCTAACTAGGTTGGGTCCATCCTATAAGAAAGAATAGAAATGGGCTTGGTGCCCGACTCAATATCAATGGCAAAATCAATATCACAATCAGGAGACATACTAGGCAAATCCATAGAGTGATCCATAAAATCGTGGACAACATGAACAAATTTTGAAGAATAAGGTAAAATAACACTAGTATCACAAATATGAGCCAAATAAGATAAACATCCCCTCTCAACTAATATATGAGCCTAAACTTAAGATATAATTCTCTTAGGACCTGAATGAAGCACTCCTTCCAAGCTATATTCAATACACCCAACAAAGCTAAAGTCACAGTCTTAGCAAATAAATATAGGACGGCATGATAAAGAGTCAACTAAATCCATACCCAAAATAAATTCAAAATCCACTATATCTAACACAAGCAAATTTACCTAAGTCTCGCACCTTGAGAAAGTTATAACACAAGATTGGTACACCTGATTCACCACAAAAAATCTCCTATAGGGATAGATACACAAATAGGTATGGAAAAAGGGTCACAAACAAAATCAAAACCCAAAGCAAAATATACAAAAACATAGGAAAAAGTCAATCCAGGATCAAATAACACAGATGTATATCTGAAACAAATTAGGATAATATCTATGATCACAACATCAAAAGCCTCTACTAATATCCTATTATTTATAGCATAACACTGACCACGATTGCCAACTGTTTGAGTAGCCCTACGACCACCACCATGGGCTTTACTACCTCTGCCACCCAACCTCTTATATCTACAATAAGAGTAGTTCTAATCACAAGGTGAGGATAGTCCTTGGCCAAATAGCTAATCTTATCATGCTAAAAGCAACTTCTACTGCCCAACTTAATAGAAGAAGGTACCACTAGGCTTGGACGGCAAACCTAAAATGATGGACCAGAATACCACTACTAGAACTCTGCAAAGCTACCTACATCAGTCTACCTCTAGAATCCTAACCTCTGAACTCACCAAAATGGCACATCTTCTTAGCATCTTCCTGAGATGCTCGTAGAATACCCTCAGTCATCTTAGCGTGTTCTAATATACTCCAAAAGGAAACTTTAAATACAACCATCTAAGATGTAGCCAACTAAAAAAAGATATCCAAACCCTTTATAAACTTTAAAATCTTCTCAGACTCGATGGAAATCATGGCATAAGAATAATTGGACAAGGCATGGAAGTACGTCTCATACTCTCCAACTGCCATAAAGCCTTGCTCAAGGAAATCAAACTCATCTCTCATCCGATCACTCAGACTGTAAGGCACAAACCTCTCCAAAAAGATATCAGCATATTGATCCCAAGTCATCTTTGATGAATTAATAGGTCTACAACCAGCAAGCAATATCCATAAATCTCTAGCTGTATCTCTCAACTGATATGTAGTATAAGAGACCCCACATGACTCAACCAAACTCAAATTATGCAACTTCTCTCAACAATCAATTAGGAACTCATAAGAATCTTCATTCACAAAACTACTAAATCTAGAAGGACCCAAATGAGTCAATCTCTTAAACTTTTTCTAAACCATAGAAGATATAATTGTATATGCAGTAAAAGGAGGCATGGTAAATCTGGCAGGCCGTGATCCCATCTAAAGAGGTAACATAGATAAAGGGCAAACTTTTAATCTCAGAGTAATATACTTATATGTTGGTGCTGATGGAAGAATAGTACTTAGGGTCTGAGGAGTACCTAAAATAAAAGTAGGTGCCATAGGAGGATCCACACAAGTGGCTGGAAAAACACCCAGTATAACCAAAAGAGAACTCTCTAAGTGTGATAACAAATGCACCAGCAACCTCTCCAAAACTAGGGCAGGAAAACTCTAAGGAACTGGAGTAGAACCCACACCTCTAATCTACTCAACATGAGGCTCAGGGGACATTTCCCTAGCACTCCTTCTAAACGGGGATGATCTATAGGCTTATCCACTCTCTCAAGCCTATTTATGAATTGAGGCCCGCTCTCTAGGTAAAGTGTTTGCATATCTACACTTGTGGGACCTAGTTAACACCATTTACATAGAAAGAGTAAAACATAACTAAGATCACATGGTATAAAATAAATTCACACAATAAGGGATAAAATGAGATAAGTTTTCCTAAATGCATCTTATAGCCTCTTGAAGATAGATATAGATGTCTATGTACCGATTCTTGAGACTCTATTAGATATATCATTCTTACGTTAAGACCAATGAACCTAGCTACTCTGATACCAATTTATCATGACCCCAAAACAAGGGTTATGATGGAACTTATCATAGAAAACCTAGATAAGTAAGCCTATCACCCTAACTTATACACAAGAGAAAAAAGATAGAAAGAACCCAAGGGCGAGGCTTTTAGAACAAAATTAAAACATAAAAATATAATAAATATGGAAAGAAGTATAACCAATAACAATCCATAAATCCCAAAACTTGATGTAGGTAGTGTATAAACATATCTAGTACAACTCAAATCCAAAATAAAATACATACGATGACCACAATGAATAAACCTTGTCTCTAAAATACAAGTAAAGATATATTATGGTAAAGAAAATGTACTAGAAGATATCTAAACACCTGAAAATTAAACAATACCTTAAGAGTTCCAAATATCCCCTAAATTAAACAACGTGGGGACACTCGAACCTGGATCTACAACAAAAGGGTATAGTAGGAGTGAGTATGATCCACTTGTACTCAATAGGCCTTATAGGCCAATCAAGCAAAGTAGAAAATAAAGAATACAAAAATACACTAAGGGCATATCACCTACAACCAAAAATATCCCATAATGGTACACCATGCTACTTGCGCTAATAGTTCTAATACATCACATATATTGGAACAACACTAAAAAAGCATCATATAAATATTGTAAATCATAAACAAGTAGAACAAAAAAGGGAAACATATACAAGATTATCTAGTATAAGTAAAGAAAGATATAACAATTATATAAGTGACAATCTAAGATAGAAATACAAACATATCACAAGCATAATAAAGTAAATACAATGATAATGATGATAATGATGATGATGCATGAGGTTGTTGCACAACCTTTAAGATCATCACACAGCCTTCGTATACACTTATGGAGCAAAAGATTCTTGACGTAGGACCCATAAGGGGTTCGTTAACTCGTATGCAATCCATATATCTATATCTGTTACTCGACACAACCCTCAAGGAGGGTTTTATAAGATGTCACATTATCTATTATAAAAAGGTGTTGCCAGTGTTTCTCAGTATCTCCACGATGGTACCCTTGTTTACTGAATAAATATGAGGATGCAATGCTTACAACTAACCATAAAGAATATTTTAACAACCAACCATAATAAGTATTTCCATAACCAACCAATATACCTTCGTGTGAGCCAAAAATCCACTCATTATTTCCAGCCATTCATGAAATCAAACATGATTCATATAGTAATAGCGTATGGATGCATCACAACACATATAATTGGTACCACGACACACCTTTTCATAATACAAGGTACAATTCATCAGTTATAAAAGGCTACTAATATCAAAGAGGACCCTATAGGGTCACACATAACACATAAAGTTCCAAAATCACCACATAATATCACACATAGGCCTCCACATGAACACAACATAGTAAGATAAATGTTTTTCATAATTAGTTCCCAAACCCTTAACATACTTTTGTATACAAATTAACTATCCAGAACAGTTTGAAAGAGTTAAAACATAACCTATTTCGATGTCCGAAAACCATAATAAAAGCCTTCAATCCATATTCTTACTCATCATAAACAGACCCAAAATCAACTAAAACAAAAAAATATAAAATATACACGTCAAAAGAAAGCCAATGACACCCATATAGCCTACTTTAAAATTTAGGTCAAAATGAACACCCAAAATGGGTTTTCTAGAAAAGAAAAAAGTCATAACTTTGTTTCAAAAACATGTTCTACATATCTTTAGGAGTCTACATCTTAAAACTCAAGCAAAAATGAGTTAAAAATGAGGTCCGAATCAAAGAAAAACTATTTTTAAACTTTATCAGGTAAAATCTTTGAAATCCATTCAAAAATCCAGAATCGAATTCGTTTTGAAGATAAAGTTAAGGTAAAATGGACAATTATAGGATTAGAAACATATTCATGTGAAAAGGAGTGAATTTGGGGTTTAAATTGGTGAAATTCAATTTTTAGGCCTTACGGGCCAAAATTCTCAAATTTCATACTAAATTCATGGTTAAAACAGGAATTTATGGTTAAAGATAAAAAAAATTAGTTGAAATAAGTGTAATGGAGCTTACTCAAGCTTGGAAATAGAGAAAAATGCTCTAAACTATGAAACCCTAAGCTCCAAATCTCAAAAATGGTGAAAAACGACAAAAAATAGGTATGTATACTTGGCATTAGCGATCGCAAACCTTGGGTCGTGGTCGCTAGACCTGACATGGAAGAGGTACTGCAATCACGAAATGGGTGTCGTGATCATGACATCTCTTTTGCCTTCCCAATCATGATCGTAACATCTAGCCCATGATCATGAGTGCACCAAAAAATGGTGCACCCACTTGGATTTAGTTCAATCTAAGTCCCTGCGAGCCCCTTGGGGTTTATCCGGAATCCTATGAATGAAAACAAACTATGCTAAGCTATCAAATTCGATGCTCCAAACTCAATGGTGATATCAGATTTTTTAAAAGACGTAGTTTTCACAAAGTTGACCATAAAAATCCAAAATTACAACTTTCGAAATCGAGGGTAAAAATGAGATTTAAAAGCCATGAAACCACACCAACTATGTTACCACCTTAAAATAAATGTTACAGATCTACTGGTGTAGTTCGTTCTACCATTCATTACTTGAAACAAAATATATCAACAGAAATTAATTATAAGGCTTTCAAAGCTGCCAGAAACCACAAAATCACATAAATGGCACCAAAAGGAATCAAGAACTATGCCAATCACCCCTTACACCCTAGAAATACCCTAATGCAACTATGCGGAAGGGTGAACTAGTCTAATCACACAAAAACCGATTTTTTTACATAATTCGGCAAAAATTCAGATTATTATAACTATATAATCCTAGAAAATTAGAGGTTGGGATGTAAATATGGAAAGGAATATTCCATGTATACCCTAACTACAATTAAGTTTGCCGCTTGGAAGTCTTTAGAAATTAGGGGCTAGGGTTGAGGTTGGGAAGAGGGGGCACCATCATCCTATGTTGTGGTCTGGCTACTCTCGAGCTCACCCATATTTCTCTTATTATTACCTTTGTACATAACCACATTCACCTTGAGAAGATAAGAAGGGATTTTTATCTCTAACTCAATGTCAATATTCTTATCGAGCACCCCCAATATACCTACATAGTGTATGGATTAGACCAGCAAGATAGGGGCCTTTTTTTGCTACTTTGGTAGAAGTTCTTCCACTTCATAACTATCGA
>JAPEIP010000012.1:70047302-70109849 GCA_026120095.1 Capsicum chinense
TAGGCTTGAAACCCTGGTTCTTTGGGACATCAGTTCAGTGGATACACACAGCCATTGTTAGTACCAGTGGTACAGTACTGACACCCTTCCAACTAGGTTTATAGGTTAGACCCCAATTAGCTCATATTGGGGCATGTCAGTTAGATGATAGCTCTCACAGTCTCATACTAGTATTCAGTACAGATTTCAGTTTTAGTTTTTCTTGACCATAGTATACAATTACCAGTTAGTCAGTTATCAGTATGTCAATATTTTGGTTTACAGACTATTTCAGAATCAAATTATATGCTTGGTCATACATTCTCAGATTTCACAGATTTCATGCATTTATACTTAGCTACCTCATGCTATTTATTCAGTCAGTTATTATTCATGCACATGAAACTCTGCATATTAGCCTAACCTCATCTAGCATATAAGTACATTCAAATCATTGATCACATACTCATTTCTTGTGCTATGATGTTTAATATTATATATTTGGACGCTCAGGTTCCCGATCGTACTTACACATTCAAGCGTATCAGCAGCACAACAGTGGTGAGTCCTCATCTATCGAGGATATAGTTTTTATTTTAGTTCATCTCAGTATTCTATTTTAGTTAGATAATTGGAGTTAGTTGGGGCCTGTCCTATCAAATCTCTTTCAAATAGTTTTAGAGGCTTTTAGACATTTTAGACAGTCAGTTAGTTGTTGGTCTTTCCAGTTAGATTTTTAATAATTTCGCATATGTTTCAAACTTTTGGGTTTTCAGTTGTATTACTTTTAGATTTAAAACCTTACGTCGTATTCATTTATTCCACACATATGTATTTTGCTATTATTATTCAATGCTCACAGTAGGTACCAGTTCATGGGTTAGCTTATAGTCTTTCGGGACCGTAAGCACCGTGTGGTGTCCAGGGTGTATTTCAGAGGCATTACACATATTTTTTGTTATCTTTTTGGTTTTGGTATGGTTATTGGTTGGGTACTGTATGGGTGGAATTGCGTGGGTTGGTCATGGTTATGGACCTATCCCAGAGTCTAGATTGGTACATTTACGCTATCTTGGTATATGTTCAGAATTTTTCTGACTCAAGGTATGTGTTTGGTTGGTCGGGTTGGGTAACGGAGGCAGTCCTCGATTCTGGTTGGACTTGGGATTCCCATTATGACTAGTCCCTAATTAATGTCATGTCACATGCGCTGAGAAGTACGTATGTTATCCTGATCCTCTCAGTATCGGGCAAGTAGATCTAGTCCTTCTTTTTTTACGTAATCAAAGTATCCTACAGCCAATTAATATCTATCTTCCAGGACTTATATGTGTACCCAGCATTGGAGATATATGGTATCCCAAGTATTTCATTAATAGTACCAGTGTCCATGGGGATATCCACACCCCTAATACGGATGGTGGATTTGGAGTCGATCCAAAGAATGACAGGGAGTATGTCATAGAATTCCCTAACCCGGGCCAAGACCCCAAATGGAGGAGCCTCTACCAGTGGCATCGAGCCAAATTCCTGGAGCCGATTGTAGAATTTGGGATCCTTAGTTGCAACCCCCTTCATCACAAAAAATCACTCATAGAAGAATATTTTACTCCGACACTCGATAAATCTCTCTTGATAGTTTTAATCGAGAAATCTCTTGAAATTGGGGGAATCCTCTTGGTTTTTGTCCACCGGGGTGTTAAATCTACAAAATCTTTGAAAAAATACAAGTTAGAGCTCATAGAAATGTCAAGGAAATTGAATTTTAGAAAAAGGCCCAGCCTGGGCCTGACTGGGAGGCTATTACTTGTAGTCTCCCGCTATAGCGAGTTGTACCCTACTATGTCCATGATGCTATAGCGGGAGTTTTTCTTCTATAGAAAGGTATTCATAGTGGGACAAGGTTTCTATAACGGCCTTCATTGTCCCAAGAATTCAAGAGATGTAACAATGACGCTTCTTGATGAAAAGTTCCACTTTTGGCAGTTCAACCCCATATCAATGTTCGTAAGTCAACCTAACACTATTTTATGCAAAAATATGGGCATGGTGACCCCTAAAACATTCACAAATTATCAATACCAAACAAAGGGAAACTCTTTATATTTCATAATTTTTCAAGCCCATTTTGTCCATGAACTTCGTAATTCTTATGCCCAAAAATCTATAGAAGTGTTGTAAATGTAAAGGAAGCATCCATGCTTTACAATTTTAATCAAATCAATACCAATTTATAATATATAAAATAATCCCAAAAATTATTCTATTTCTACGAATTCAAGCATAAAACATGTAGAAATACGAGTAATGAAGTAAAGGTAAAGTACATCGATTATTACCATGACAAAGCAAAGTGATTGGGGAAAAAGGGAAAATTTATTGAGTGAAAGTAGGAGAAATCAGAGGGAAACCCTTTTCTCACCCCTTAAAATAGTTGGTCCCTATTATAGCATCCCTCTTCCACTATAGTGATGTTGCTATGGTAGGAATATTCTCGTTATAGTGGGGTCTAGTCTCTCAGAGTGCAGAAAAAATTTTATTCATTATGCTTTTGAACTCTTTTTGTTCCTATATATTGATGAGGCCCCAGTTACCTTGGACGCTCAAAAAATAGTTTTCTCCAATTAGTCTCGTGCGACTCATAAGTAAGAAAGATTCTTTGATGGAGTGGAATGGTAATAAGTATGATTTGAAAAATTTTGTACCCTATGGGAAAATAGAAATTTAGTGTTCCACTAATATCTGTAAATTTGTGAAAGTGGTGAGGGAATTATGGTTCAATTTGGACTCATACCTGTCATGGCCCTATTTACAAATCATGATGGTACCTACTCTATAAGCAAAAATCTGCTACACAACTTAAAAATAAGCATAGTATTTTAAATAGACAAAGATAGTCAACATAGATACCATCCCACGACCTGGTCGAGCCAGTACAATAGCACTTAGTAATAATAATACACCCCAAGTATCTAGAATAGTCAAAAATATCTGTCTCAAAACAAAATGTAAAACATCGAAAGATAGAAGAAAATAGGTGACTCTGACTCCAAGAGCTCACCCTATCTCCGAATATCAACATAGTATGAACATCGATAAATGGTGGAAACTAGTACTCGAAGTTGCACCATAAAGGTACAAAAGTATAGTATGAGTACCAAAATAACAGGTACTCAGTAGGTATCATCGACCGACTAAGCTAAATCATGATATAAGTATGATAAAATACAAGATAACATAACTAAGTCAAGGTAGAGACAAACCTAAATCAATTCAAACATCATGGTGCATAGATAAGTAAATAAATCATGATAACAGTGTAACATGACATAAAGTATCGAAAACGTGCAATCATAACTACAAAATTGGCTCCCATACACCAATTATTGCATAAAAGTAAATAACCCATCACAAGCCCCCATTAGCTTGGAAGGCACAAACAAGATAGAATAAACCAACACCGTCATTTATTAACTCTCATAATACAATTGAAATTCATTCAATTCATGCCATACTATAGCTATCGCTTGCCCATATTCAGCATTTGTCAATTATTCAACACCTATTATCTAATCATTCTTTCACTAGAATCCATGTATATCATACCACGTTATAGCCATTTCCTTATTTTTGACTTAGCTAGATTATCAATCTCACACTCCAATGTCATCATATAATAATGAGTATATCATCATAGCATAATATGCATATCTAAACTTGAATCGATAAATATATAATCAATATCCAAACTTGAACCGATAAATATAATCAATAGCCAGACTTGAATCGATAAATATAATCAATAGTCAGACTTGAACTGGCAAGTAAATCATCAAAGTCATATTCATCCTCCAGACTTGAACTGGGTATATGCATAATCAATATCATATGCATCTTTCGGACTCAAACAGGTAATTATAACTATATCAACATAATCAGTAGTATCATCAATAACATAAGTAAAAACATAATCAATAGGCATCAAACCTCATATAAACCAATATATCCATCAACTGTCAAGGTTTCTCAATATTACCTCGATAAGCATTCCTAAGAGTCTAACAAGTGTATAAAGGTCTACATAAGCTAACATGTGTCTTAGACTAAGGTGGGTCAAGGGCCCACTTCTAATAACGAAGTTATATTTTAGATAAATTCTACTCGAACTAGGTTTAAGGTATCTAAATCTAATTTTAGATGTCAAACAAGCCTCAATTATCCCTAATATAGAAAATTCACCTAAAATATAAGCAACTAGGTCTATCATGCCTAAATTATAGTTTTTAAATAGCCTAAATAGTCCAACTAACCCAAGCATCTTAATTCATCATACAACACCTAAAACCTATCCCAAATCTAACACAATATCATGAACATACTATTAATTATCTCAATCTAAAAAGGGGTAAAACCTAGCCTACCATGACATTGAAGAAAGCTCAAAGATTCGCTAAATCACCATTTTTTCCTTCCGAGAAGCTTCCACAAGATGCCAAGATATAAAATTCACATTCTACACATTAATATGAGAATAATAATACCCATATTAGACAATTGTACTTTGGGTCCAAAATTCACTTAAAATCTTATGTGGGTCTTATTTACGGAAAATTATGTTTTCGAAGCCAACCAAATGTTTCCACATGTTCAAGGAGTCATTACCTTCTAAAATGGGTGTCATCCAAGTTAATTTGGGTCTAAAATCAAGCCCCCAAGCTTTTGAGATTTTTGAACAAGAAATGGTAATTTCTATCAAGAAAAGGGTGAAAGTTTACCTCAAATTGGTAGATAATTGCATAAATATGTGTTAGACAAACTTCCAATTCACCCACAAACACCAATTTTGAGATATCTCCAATTTTAGGTTTTAGTCTCAAGAGAATGGGTGAAGAATGAGCAACATTAGGCTAAAATGGGGTATGTATACCCTTACCAGATACTCGGGTATCGCAATCACACTTGATGTTCATGATTGTGGTACATAGTGACAGGGTCATAAGTCGCTATTGCAACATCCCCTTATCGCAATCATGGTTTGGTGTGCTATTATGTGAGTTGTGATCGTGACATAATCATCACAATTGCGACTTTCTAGTAAATTCTAAGGGTATAGCAATCATGACCCTTGGCACCACATACAGCTAAGACTCGGGAAATTTTCTAGGTCTCCGCCAAGCCCTCGGGATTCATCTAAAATTTTGTATACGCAAACAAACTATATAACCATACCAAATTCGATGTCATGGACTCAATGGAGTAGTAAAAATTTCCATCAAACATCATTCTAGAAAAAAATGGGTCCCACACCTAATTTGTATTTTTTAAAATTTTCGACCAATAGGTCAAAATGAGCCTGGCTCCCTTAGGAACCGAACTAAAAGTCCATCCTGGTCTAAAATTGATATTCTGGAGCTGTTGGAACGATTAGAATTTGCATTTAAGATCATTTGACTGAAGTTTTTTTTGGTAGCCATTTGGATCCAACAAAGTCTTCAAAATAAGGAATTGTCCCTAAAAATAAATACACTGCCCAGTAACCAAACTATCAATTCTAAAAAGTCATAAAGGACTTAGGGCAACTATAGAAAATCTCTAATAGTTAAAATAAGTGGAAATATGGAAAATGACCTGAAGGGTCATTACAATATCCACTACTAAAGGAACTATTATCCGTAAAAGTTAAGAATTAGAATATACTTGAAGTCTCAAACATGTGAGGATATTAGGTTAGAATCTCTCTTTCAATCTCCCAAATGGCGTTCTCCATTGGGCAGTGCCTCCATTGAACCTTTACTACAAGAATCTCTCTAGTATGCATCCCCCTAACATCACTTGCCAAAATGAGCACCGGCTCCTCTACAAAGGTTAAATGCTGATCTAACTAGACTGAATCCTGTATAAGCATATGAGATGGATCAGGAATATATCACCGTAATATAGAAACATGGAAAACTGGTTGGACAACAACAAAATCTAGAGGTAACTCTAACCCATAAGCCACCTCACCAACCATGCGAAGAATCTCAAAAGGTCAAATATACCTATGGCTGAGCTTGACCTTCTTCCTGAACCTCATCACAACCTTCATAGGTAATACACATAGTAATACTCGATATCCAGCTCCAAACCTCAAGGTGCGAAGCCTATGGTCTACATAGGACTCCTACCTACTCCAACTTACTCTCAACCTGTGTTGAATCACCCTGACTATATCTAATGACTCCTAAAGAAAATCAATACCTTGGGGTCGAATCTCTAAAGTATCAAACCACCCAACTAGAGAACGACATCTCCTCTAATACAAACCTCAAATGGGACCATTTCAATACTCAGATAATAGTTGTTGTTTTAAGAAAACTTTGGCAAGGCTAAGTGATTTTCCCACTAGCATCCAAAATCTATAACACAGGCTTAGAGCATATCCTCAAGCACCTGAATAGTATATTTGGACTGGGTATCGGTCTACAAAGTAAAGGCTATACTAAGATCCACCTGAGTACCTAACTTCTCCTAAAAATCTCTCCAAAGGCTAAAAGAGAACATAGAACCCCGATTTAAAATAATAGATATGAGCACCCCATGCAAATGGACTATCTTACGCACATAGATGTGAGCTAACCTCTCAGTACTGAAAGACATCTTAATAGGAATGAAATGCACTAACTTGGTCAACTAATCCACGATGACCCAAATACCATCTAAACTATAAGAAGTAGGGGGTAATCCATTAACGAAGTCTATGGTAATCAGCTTTCACTTCCACTCAAGAATGGGCAAACTCTGAATCAAACCACCTGGACACTGATGCTTGGCCTTTACCTATTGACAACAAAAGCAATGAGCCATAAAGTTTGCCACATCTCTCTTCATGCCACTACACCAATAATGTTGTCTCAAATCTCTATACAATTTAGTTGTGCCTGGATAAAAAGAATATCTAGAGCTATGAGCCTCATGCAAAATCAATTGAATCAGTTCATCAATCATCGAAACATAAATACGGCCATCAAACAGCAAAACACCCTTGATAGATATAGTATTCCTCTCAGAATCACCACTCAACACCTGAGCATGAAGGTAATGAAGCTTACTATCCTCAAACTAACGATCCCAAATATGCTCAAATAATGAATGCCCCACCTCAACAATAGAAAGAATCTTCTTAGGGTTTGAAATATCAAGACAAACCATCAAGTTTTCTAGGGGTTAAATGTCTCATGCCAACAGCCTCTGAGAAACTGAAATATAAGTTAAGTTATACATACTCGTTTTCTTCCAACTTAGGCATCTTATGCCATATTAGCCTTTCTGGGATGATACAAGATGGAAATATCATAATCCTTAAGTAAATTCACCCATATATTTTGCTTAGCATTAAGCTTTCTCTGAGTCATAAGATGTTGAAGACTAAGATCATCGATGAAAATCTCACAATGTACGTAATACAAATAATGCCTGTAAATTTTAAGCACAAAAACTACCACCACCAACTCCAAATCATGAATTGGGTAGTTGCACTCATGCACCTTAAGCTATCTCAAAGCATAAGAAATAACATAACCCTACTGCATTAATACACAACCTATACCAGCAACAAAAGCATTACAAAACATGTTCAATCCCTCACCCTCAACAGAAAGAGCTAAAATAGGAGCTGAAGTAAAAAAATCCTTGAGCTTTCCAAAGCTCTACTCACACTCCTTGAACCATCAAAGAGGAACTTCCTTCTGAATCAATTTGGTCATAGGCACTAAAATAGTAGCCAAAACCCTTGACAAATCATCTATAATAACCGGCCAACCCAATTAAGCTATGAACCTTAATTGGAGATGTAGGTTTAGCCTAATTAGAAATTACCATGATATTAGCTGGGTCAACCGTAATACCAACCTTTGACACCACATTCCCAAGGAATCTCACTAACTCAAGCTAAAATTCACACATGAAAAAGTTCGCAAAAAGCATATGTTCTCTCAAGGTCTGGAGCACGATCCTCAAATATTGTGCATGCTCCTCTCTACTCCTCCAATGCACATGGATATCATTAATGAACACAATCACAAAGAAAAACAAATAAGGCCTGAGCACTCAATTCATCAAATTCATAAATGCAATTGGGGCACTTGTCAACCCAAACGACATCACCAAGAACTCATAATGACCATAATTGATCCTAAAGGCTATCTTTGGAATATCCTCAACCCGAAAACTCAACTGATGGTAACTAGATCTCAAATCAATCTTAGAAAATGCCACTGCACCCTGAAGTTGGTTAAATAAATTATCAATGCGAGGCATAGGATAATGGTTCTTCACCATCACCTTAATAAGCTGTCTATAATTGATACACAAATGCTTAGAGCTATTTTTCTTTTTCAAAAACAACATAAGAACTCCTAAGGTGACACACTCAGTCTAATAAAACCTTTAATAAGAAGATCCTAAAGTTGAGAATTTATTTCCTTAAGCTCAATAGGATCCATACGCTAAGGTTCCATAGAAATAAGTCTAGTGTCAGGCTCAAGATCAATGGAAAATTGAATCTCACAAATAGGGGGAATACTAGGTAGTCGATAAGGAACACATCAGGAAACTCAAAAACTATAGGAATAGAGTGAAATGACAAACTCTCCGCACTAGTATTAAGAATATAAGCGAGATAAGACTCGCAACCCCTCAAAATAAGCCTCTTAGCATAAACATAAGAAATAATCACCATCGATGCGCGTCTTACCACTCCTGCCACACAACTGAGGGTATACTGAGCATGGCTAAGGTTACGCTCTTGGTAAAACAACCATGACCGCATGATAGTGGGATAACCAGTCTATGCCTAGAATCATATCAAAATCCACTATATCCAAAACAATAGATCAGCATGAGTATCAACATCTCTAATAGCCACAACACAGGATCTAAACACCTGATCTACAACTAAAGAATCACTAAGGAGATTAGATATATATAATGGCATAGATAATATATCCTAAGACAACTTTAACTATGGAGCATAATAACCAGATATATAAAAATAAATAGATCCTGGATCAAATAAAGTAAGGGTTGATTGGTGGCATACCAAAATCATACCTATAATAATAGAATTTGAAGACTCAGCCTTGGACTAGAAGGTATTGCATATAACTAACCACGTTCGCTACTTGGATGGGCTTCTGACCGACCTTCTATCCTGAATACCTGAGAACCTCCTCGAGTACCATGGAAACTACCTCTATGACCCTGTGAACCACCTCTAATTAAAGGATAAACTACTCTAATAGGAGGAATAATCTGAGCTGAAGCAAAATTTGCCCTACTACTGGGTCACTCATGAGAAAAATGACCAAAAGATCTACAATGATAATATTCTCCTTGAGATGAACTTGAACCAATGGATTTGATTGACCCTAAGTAACCACTATAACTAGAATAACCAAAAGATAGACCCCTCAAATACTAACCACCATCCCTACCAGAGAGATCACTAGCACTAGACTAAACTCCATCAGTAATCTAAAGATTTGCCTAAATTGATTAATTGGGATGACATTGAGTTTGATAGGATTGACTTAGAGAATACTCACCATGATAACTACTACCTCTGAATTGGGAACTACTACAGCTCCCACTAAAACTATCTTGATATCTAGGCCTCTTATTGCTGCCACTTTAGGCCTCATGATTTATCTTCAACATTTCCTAAGAGTGATCTAAAACCTCAGCAAAAGACCTACCCACAACAATAAATCTCTAAATGGACATGGGAAGAGAAAGTCTTAATCCTCAAATAAAGTAATGAACTTTCTTATACTCAGTGTCTAAAATAAAATTTATATGTGTAGCCAACTCATGAGAATGAGCCTCATACTCTACAGCAGTCATAGAGCCCTTCTCCAATCTAAATAACTAGTCTCTTAAATGATCCCTAAGGCTGTGAGGCATGTACTTCTCCATGAACATCTCTAAGAACTGAGTCCATGTCAAAAGAGAAGATCCAGCTGGTCTAGAATCCATATAACCTCTCCACCAATGTTGAGCAGCTAAATCCAAATAAAACGTGGGGTAATCCACACCACAAGTCTCAAAAAGGCCTAAATTATGAAACCTATACTCACAAGAAATTAGAAACTTTTATGCATCCTCTCACGGAGCGCCAAAAAACCTATGCGGAACTAATATCAAAAATCTATCCAACATCTTATACTTCTCAACAGATAAAGTAGGTTGGGCAACTACAGGATGAGTAATCATCGATACAAGAGGGACTTACACTCTAGGAGCTGCAGCTACAGGCTATACCCCCATCTTAGTACCACTCTTACTGAAAAAATATACACCATTAGATGACGCACCACCAACTATCCCCAAAAGTTAAACTAAAGAATCTCTGAGCACTGTAGGAAAAAACCTTGGTAGAGCCTAGGTTGGTCCTTGGACCACCACTGATTGGGGTGAAAGAATATCTAGCTAATGAGCTGGAATAGGGTTTGGTAAAGGCCCTCTATCCTTACCCCTGGATGGGGACATATCTTGTGGCTATACACGACCTCTGGGTTATTAACAAATAGGATAAGGATACCTAGGTTCGTTCTCAGGACCCTCATCTTATGTAGTAATAACACATGTCCTGGCCATCTATAAAAGAGTGAAATCAAAGGAATATTCTATAAATAAGTCAGACTCTTAGCATGATATGAGTGAAAGAAGTGAAGAACAAATAAGAATGTCCCATAGACACCCAAAGATAGGAAAAAAATATCATTATTCCAATCTGCAGGACTCTACTAGATATTTTCTCATGTACAAATGTAGTCTAGGATCTAATACCAATTTGTGATAACTCAATTTATGAATCATGATGGAACCTACTCTCTCCTGCTAGTAGGTAAGCCAAATCATAGCATGAAGATAGATGCAATGAGTTAACTTGGTAGAAAATTCCCAACGTAAGAAAAAACCAACTACACAACTTATAAATAAGCATAGTATTTGAAATAAACAAATATAGTTAACATAGATACCATCCCACGACTTGGTAGACCCAGTGCAAGAGCACCTAATAATAATAATACAACTTAAGTAACTAGAATAGTCATAAATATCTATCTCAAAACAAAATACTAAACATAGAAAGATAGAAGAAAATAGGTTATTTCAAATCCAAGAGCTCACCTTATCTCTGGATATCAACATAGAATGAATGTTGATCAATAGCGGCAACTAATAATCAGATCTGCACCAAAAAGATATAAAAGTATAGTATGAGTACCAAAACCATGGGTACTCAGTAGGCATCATCAGTTGGCTGAGCTAAATCATGATATAAGTATGATAAAATGCAAGATAACATAACTAAGTCAAGGAAGAGATGAACTTGAATCAACTCTAGCATCACTGTGCATAGATAAGTAAATAAATTAGGATAACAATGTAACATTACACAAAGTATCAAACATGTGCAATCATAACAACAAAATTAGCTCCCATACATCAATTTGTGTGGAAAAGTAAATAACCCATCGCAATCCTGCATAAGCCTGGAAGGTACAAACAAGATAGAATATCCCTCCACCATTATTTATCAACTCTCATAATGGAATTGAAATTCATCCAAGTCATGCCATACTATATCCATCACTTGCCCATATTCATAATTTGTCAATTAATCAACACTTCTCAACTAATCATTCTTTAACTAGAATCCATGTATATCATACTATATTATAACTATTTCCTTATTTTTAACTTTGCTAGATTATAAATCTCACAGCCCAATGTGATCATATCATAATGAGTACAGCATCAAAGCATAATATGGATATTTTGACTTGTATTAGTAAATATATAATCAATAGCCAGACTTAAACCAATAAATATAATCAATAGCCAGACCTAAATCGGTAAATATAATCAATAGCCAAACTTAAACCAGTAAATATAATCAATAACCAGACTTAAACTAGTAAGTACATCATCAAAGTCATAATCATCCTCCGGACTCAAATCGGGTAAATATATATTCAATATCATATGCATCTTATGGACTCCAATCAATAATTATAGATATATCAGCATAATCAATAGTATCATCAATAGCATAATTGACAACATAATAAATAAGAATCAACCCTTGTATTAACCAACATATCCATTAAGTGTCAAAGTTTCTCAATATTTCCTCAAGAAGAATGTCCAAAAGTCTAACAAGCAAATAAAGGTCTACACAAGCTAACATGCATCTTATCCTAACGTGCGTCTAAGACCTACTTCAAATCCCCAAAGTTACATTTTAGACAAATTCTACCCAAACTAGGCTTAAGGTATCTAAATTTAGTTATCCATAATATATGAAATTCACCTAAACCATAATCAACTATGTTAATCATGCCTAAATTATAGTTTTCAAATAGCCTAAATGGTCCAACTAACCCAAGCATTACAATTCATCATATCAATACCTAAACTTAATCCAAATCTAACACAATATTATAAACATACTATGAATTATCTCAATCTAACAAGGATAAAACCTAGCATACCTCGATGCCAAAGAAATCTTAAATATCTACTAAATTACCATTTTTCTCTTGTGAGAAGCTTCCAAACTATCAAAACCACATTGTACACATTAATACGAAATTAATGATACTCATATTGTACCATTGTGCTTCGAGTCCAAAAATTATCCAAAATCTCATGTGGGTCCTATTTATGAAAAATCATATTTTTAAAGCCAACCCAATATTCCCTCATGCTCAAGGAGTCATTATCCCCTCAATGGGTGTAATCTGAGCTAATTTAGAGCTAAAACTAAGCCCCCAATTTTTTGGGATTTTTGAATGATAAATGGTAATTTCTATCATGTAAATGATGAAATCTTACCTCAAATTGATAGATAATCACGTAAATAAGTGTTAGACAAGCTATCAATTCACCCACAGGCACCAATTTAAAGATATCTCCCTTTTTAGAGTTTTAGTCTCAAAAGCATGGGTGAAGAATAGGCAAAATTTGGATAAAATGGGGTTTTATACCCTTACCCAATACTTGAGTCTCGTGATCGCAGTACACTGCGATAGGTTCAAAAGTCACTATAGTGACTTCCTCTTATCGCGGTTGCATTTTGGTTGGTTGTTATACTGAGTTGCGATTGTGCATAATTACCGTAATCTTGGCTTCTTGGTGACTGACAAGGGTATCATGATCACGACCCTTAGCATTGCGATAGCAATGCACTAGATAGAGCTGATGTAGTTGAGATTTAGAAAAAAAAATTTAGAATTTTGTATATGCAAACAAACTATGTAACCATACCAAATTCGACATTTCAGACTCAATGGCATAGTCAAAATTTTATTTGAGGTTATTTCGACAAAATGTAAGTTTGACACCTAATTTTTATTTTCTTAACTTTTCAATTAATAGGTCAAAACAAGCTCGGTTTCCTTGGGATCCAAATCAAGAATCCTCCTCACCTAAAATAGATACTATGGAGTTTTTGGAAATGTCAAAATTTGCATTCGAGGTTGTTTGATTGAATTTTTTACCTGGTGATCATTTGGAGCTAGTGAAGACTTCAAATAGAGAATTTTCTCTAAAAACTAAATGAACTGCTCGGTAATCAAAGTATCAGTTCCATCAAGATATAAATACCTTGGGAAGCTATATAAAAGCTAAAATGGAAAAAATAAGTAGAAATATGGAAAATAACCTGAAAGATTATTACAGTATTATTTTTTCCTTATCATGATCATTTGAGGATGAACGATCGGTAAATTGATATCTATTGTAATGATCTATTCCATAATTATTAAAAAATACCTCATTATGGGTACTAATTATGGGTATTTTTAAAAATAAGGTCTCAAATTAGTTTGGGGCAACACGGCTAAAAATTTCAAAATTTTAAATTTGTTGGTCAAACTAACGCCACCCCATATAATGGCACCTGTATAGCGGGATAATGAGACCAAAAGGTCTGGTGTACTTTTAATATTTATCTTTTCTCCTCTTTGGTTGTAAAAAAGAATGAGGTTTTCTCTTAAAATACTCCTAGGGTTACCCCATGACCTTAGAGTAATAGAGAGGAGGTATTTCACTCAAATGGGGTAAATCCCATGATTTTCTCACTAAATTCATGTTACTATTCACTTTGAAAGAGACAAAACCCGCAATTATGCATCTGTAGCAGATGTTCGACATCTAGGTAGGCAAGTTTTGATTGAGTAGTTTAGAAATGGATTAAAAAGCATAAACATAATGTAGATTGATGGGATATTTAATGCTTAGGCCTTCAGGCATGGTATTTGGATAGTTAAAATAGAGAAAACCCCAATTAATAAGGTGTGAAATTGCTATTATTTGTAATAGTTATATTATTCATTAATTAATGTGTTTGCCTTGTTTTTGTTTATCCTTGCATGTCTAAGAATGGTGTTGTATCCAAAAATTAGATTAAGCTAGATAAATTTCTATATTAGAGGTTGTTAATATTGGTGGATTTAAAAGAATCCATGATGGTAACCAAAGCAATGGGAAATTAGTAAGGTATCAATGTTAGGGTGAACAATTGGCATGGGTCATATGTGCAAACTAGTGATGATGATTTAATGTAATTGAAACCCACCTTTTTTTATCTGTGCATGATTACTGCTTATTTATATTTCTTATTACAATGCATGTCTAGGGAAAGTCAATGACTGTTTGATAAACTATGTGTTAATCTCATGCAATGAACTTATATATAAAGACTGTTAGTTTTATAAGTGTTCTTGTTGTTACTATTGTGTATGTGATTATTATGATATGATATTCAGATGTCTTCAGGGGATTTATATTTATTACTATAGAATATACTAATAACTGGACATATTTATATGATTAGTTGATATAAGGTTGGCATACCTAGAATGTCTGAGATTTTAGTACATAGACAAGAGCTCATCCCCTGCAGGTCTTGGCTATAGGGAACCATAAAGTCACTAACATGTATGTACAAATAGTGGAGAGAGAGTTGGTTTCTTGATTTAACTAGGTTATTTGTTTCCTTATATTATAGCACACTGGTTCCTGGTTCTTAAGTGAACCTAGAATTTATCTTCTACTCGTTATATTTGTTTCTTAATTGGACCGAACTTACGTGTTGACCTATTTTATTTGGTCTATTGATATAGATAAAAAATTATGATTATTTTCACTATTATTTTTTATATGGGTCCTTGAATGGTCCGGGATCAATTGCAATTTTTGGTATAACTCTATATTGTCTTCATACTTTTGTAACTATGACATGTCTAGTATATTTGATTGAGTCAAGGGTTGTTGGCTTGGAATCTTATTTCTAGTCATGGTGTTGACTTGACTTGTTGTCCCTATTGACTTACATTGACTGAATCCCTTAGTATTGATGAAAAGTTTAGGTGTTATGAATTTGAGGTGAGGCTACCTGGTATGTGTTCATGTTTGTAATTGTGGTAAGCATATGATTGGTGTTCTATTAGTTATTGCAATTGAAACCAGGAAGGCTGGATATTACTATCTTGTTATTTAGTAGGTATAGTCTTAAATGAATCTAAATATTTTAGGATGTTAATGCATAATCAAATTAGTGGAACAAGGTTAAGTATTGTGTTAGGTTTTAAAACGATGAATTGTCACAGGTAAAAAACCTTGGGGGTTGAGTATCCAACTCATAAGAAATTACAGGATAAGGTCTGACTTGATGACGTAGTGGATAGTTGGTGATTACGGTGATAAGGAAAAGTCATTCTCAATGATAAGGCTGGTAATATCCAAATGTATTAAGGAATTATTATAATGGAATATCTTTGACTAAATAATTATTAATTTACATGTTTCTTTTTGGGTATTTATGTAATGTTTATGTAATTTAATTCTGATCGACTAATGATGCTTACTAGTACGCATTGCTTGTTCTTGTACTACTTTTTCTATACACTTTTTTAGTATAGTTTGGTTGTAGTATTAGTAGGTGTTTCATACTTGATACGGTAAAGATCTCTTACAGCTTCTATTCTTGATTCTTATGGTGGAGCTGCATCATGTGTACTGTTTCTTGTTTTCCATAGAAGATCTTGTACCTGTTTAGACTAGTTCCTTGGAAAAAATTTGAGATGTATTTAGAATTTTTAAAATAGTTGTAATAAATAATGTGTTTTATTATTTTTTATTGACTTCCACATATATTTTTCAAATAGTGGTAAGGATTCTCCTAACTAGGTGAATTAAAGTAGTTGCTCGCATGACTTGGGTAGTTGGTTCATGACAAGTTGTAATGACATGGTGTTATCATGGATGATGAGCACTCTTTCCATTGAAATTGCAGAAAGTGTTTTGTATTCAAACAGTGCAAAAGACCTCTAAAAAACTGAAAGAGAGATTTGGTCAAACTAATGAAGCCAAGTTGTTTCAACTTCAAAAATAATTGTGTTGTCATTTAGGTAAACACAAATGTTTCAACTTTTTTTAATAAAATAAAGAGCCTATAAAATGAGTTGAATACCTAGTAATACCTCTTTTTCTTGTGCCTATGCTTGTGAATGTGATGCTAAGGAGAAAGAGTATTAAGCTCTTTAAGGTAAAAGACTATTACAATTGTTAATTTGTTTGAATAATGCTTTCATATGGTTAAGAAAAAAAATACTATTGTATATATATATATCTTTCATAGTGATAAGAAGCAAAATATTATTGTCTTCTCCGTAGCCTTCTATTGGACATGCATATTCATCTATAATGCGAGATAAACAAAGTAAAATTCATACTTCCTCAAGTTATCTTGGTGAATCAACCTCTTTTCTTACCTTTAATCAGATAAGAGAGAGGAATTAGAAAGTTCAATGTCTATAAACCATATAAAAATAGTTATCATTCAAACTAGAATGATGTGATATGGTATAGGATTCATGATTTTTCAGTCAATTTTAAATTTACTAAGTAGAAGAAATTTTAGGAAGGTATTTAGTACAACAATAGTTTTGGAATAAGTTAGGAGTAAATTATCAACACTAATGCAGAATTATCTATGTCTTTGAGCCAATAGAATTAGGGACAATTATTGGAGTTTCTCTGACAACTTAAAGTTGTACAACAAAAATTGAGTTATTGCTAAAGCTTTTGCCAGCATAAGTCATGCATGTTTAGCTATATTTTTAAATTTGTATGCATGTCTTATTAACATTGATAGACAATTATAGATATTAGATAGTTGTGCCAGTCGGCACCAGTATTTCTATATTAGACAGTGATGCCACTCAGCACTACTATTAGTGTTTAGCCTAATCTAGTGTTACACAATATTTTATAAATACCTTCTTTCAAATTCAATCTCGTGTATGTACATAAATTATGTAGATAAATCAATAATTGACTCTTATTTAACTCCTCATTCTCATTTTATGTTTTACGGTCCTATATTGAAAGGTCCCCTAGAAATTGGAGGGGAATAAAGGAGACTCTACATACTCAAATCAAACTTGTCAGATGCTCCTTCATAGAATTCAGTCTAGAAGATCTCTAGTTTTAGTTAAGCTCTTAATTTTTATTTTAATAATATAATTTTCAATTCTTCTTCCTATTTTTCTTTGTTTTATTTCAATATAGAGGGAAAGTTGTGGTACTATAAATTATGACATATGCCTTCGAGCAATATGAAAAATTCTCATTTTGAGTCTATGTTTTCTTATCAAATTTTTACTACTCCGTGGGTTATTTGTCCTATGGCTAGACAAGCTAAATACCCTTTTCCACAAGACGTATATCCATAAAAGAATTCTTTGAGTGAATGTGCATTGATACTTAAAGACTATATAAGTTATTAACATGTTGGTCCTAAATTGTTTCTTAACATTGTAGATAATTGTAATAGAGGAACATGTACTTTCTTGTTAAAAAATAAATCAAATGCTTTTATAGTACTCAAATCTTTTTTCATTACGGTAAGAAAATAACTTTAAATCAAAGTAAAAAAAATAAGGTGTACAATTGCTTTTAAATTAGGCACTAGCTCAATACAATCGTAATACTTTCTTTCTTAAGATATTCAACATCAAACTACGTGTGTCTTTACTCCACCACAAGATAATATTGTGGAGAGAATATATATGTTTGCTAGAAACATCTAGAATTCTTTTATACCAGTCTCATCTACCTATTTAATATTAGGGAGAATGTCAATTAGCTACTACTTGTCTAATTAATAGATTTCCTTCAAGAATATGTACACAACAAAACACCTTTGGAAATTCTTTTCGAAACTAAATTAAATTATTTCTAATCTCAAATATTTTAGGGGTCTATGTTTTGTATCATCTCTATTATTTTAGAGATTTAAATTGGAACCAAGGGAAACTACCTATGATTTTCTAGGGTATCCACATTAGAAGAAGAAAATAAAGTCTTGAATCTTGATTCTTAAAAACATTTATCTACAGATGTGTGCTTTATGGAAGTTTTTTTCATTTTGTCCTCTTAACCTACTATTTCTTATTTTCCTATTTTGAGCCACATGGATTCTGAAGATTTTGAATCACCACTTCAATCAGAAACTAATATTACTCTTCCTTACCCTAGTACTATTTCTAATCAGGTCACTTATCCTAGTTTTAATCTAATCACATCACCCATACCCACACCCACACCTGTGATCATAATCCAAATTCACCATGACAGCCACTCATACTAAATCCCAATGGGAGAACCATTTAATTCTAAACATGGAACCCAACACTTATCTAAAAAGAAAGAAAACCAGTGGTTTTGCATTAATAAGAATTGAACGCCATAATACAATGAAAGATGCGGAATAACAAAGCTAACAACCCCTAGAACCTAAATGTCATTTACCAAAGCTACTACAATGTCAATAAATAGGATCAACCCAAAACAACTAAAAATGTCTAAGTCCAAAAAAATGAACCATAATTTGAATGAACTCATGGCATTCCACAAGATGTAGCTCATCCTTGAATTTGAATGTTATCCATTCGACAGTTGAGATTTTGTGATACTTTATGGAATATGCTCTGCACTAAATAAAAAGAAGAACAAGTGTAGTATTAGTATACAAGAATAATGATGTATTGGTACAGCTATAGATAAACCAAAAATTAGAAATATAGACAATTTACCATAACTTAATAAAGCAAGAATAACCATGAAAATCTACCATGTAACCTTACTTCAAGTTCATAACACTTAAACCTATTCAATAACACTATGAATTTTAGTCAGTACAAGTCAAAATAGATAATAAATCAAGTTAAGACCATGATTTCCAACAAGCCTCCAAGTGAACTTAAGCAATTATATCCACCATATCTTAGTTACACAAATAGATAGACAATATAGAGTTTTATCAGTCATATAATTAAACTTGGAACGCGCAAGGATCTATTCCAACATCAACAATGGCAAAATCATGAATTCTAATTTTCATAAAAACATATACAGAAAGTAATCATACAAACCAAATTTTCTCAAGGAACTAATATAACCAATCAACTCTTAAGTCGATTCTCTTAAGGTATCACTATAACAATTAAACACATTGTCCCTACTTCACTCAAAGAACCATCATATTTGTATGTACCTTATAAATTTATGATAAGGGCCTTATGGTCGCCCACTAGGCTTGACTAGAAGGGGAGATCTCTTATACATACACCGAATATTCCCAAACATGTCATATTTTCCAATTATGACCTTAGACTATCATATAGTTGTAACATGATACTTAGAATCACAAATATGTCCAAGCTGACCCATGATTGGAGAAACACTAAAAAATAGATAATAGCAGATAAAACACTACTAATAAGGAAGCTAAACTTGAATAATTGAATAAGTATCCAAAAGAAATCAAAACATCACTAATCAAGTCTGAGATCAAACTTGAACATCTAACTATATGTCTAAAAAGTCTCTACTAAGATGGTTGTTAGGAGAAGACCCCAACTAACTCTAACTATCTAAGAACTGGAAATGCCAAAGATAAAATAAAATTAAAAAACTTTACTCTGGTTCTTGCATAATGAGGACTCACCAAAACTGCCAATGCTGATATGGGATGAGATCGTCCAAAGAGTGATCAGGATGCTGAGCGTCCAAACCTATATTTCAACATAAAGTATACAATCAGTATTATAAATATACTAAGTATGTGAGATAGAGAAATAACTTATTTGAGTTAAACATAAAATATATAACATGATAACTAATGCAAAATCAAATAAGGAACACATGTGTTGCATCCTAGCACACACAAAAGTGTGCGTGGTCACCCAAGTTGTAAAGTTACTCTTAAGAGATGAATATCAGTCCGAAAAGGACTTGGTGATTAGCAAACTATCCAATTCTAGCATTACTAATAAGATTAGAAAAGTACAATTTATGACTGATTAAGAGTTTTAAGTTTTGTAATTACAATTTAATTAATAAAAAGTATTAATGGTATAAAATTTGGACTATAAAAAATATATGGAGAGCTTTCAGGGTTGAGGCATTTACTTCAAATTCATGCATAACTATGGTTTCTAGTCGGTGTAGGTGTTTATCATGATTGTTGATCTACGAGGTTGATACTATAACTTGGGAATAGTCATCCTCTAAGTTATATACCCAAATTAATCTCATAGATATATCATTGAGAGAGTATGTGAGTCTTTATATTGGATGCATTAAGCTATCTTCCCATTTCATTAACCAAGTGGGGTGTTTAGGTATATCTCTATCCTGAACATAAATCATGATTTAACAATTAGATTCTAATGATTAAAAATATGATCCACACTCCTTACGTTCTTCATAATGCCTCTCAACCCCTATTGTTAATTCTGATTTGGACTATAATTTATCCTAAAGTTCATGATGCTTTAGAATAGTAAAACAAGAACATAAGAACAATCAGATACTTGATAAACATATAAACCAACCATAAACCACAATTACACAATTATTTTGGTAGTCTCAACCCTAGAATTAGGGTGTTTAGACACTCATAATCTTAAAAATAATCACCATAGATGAGTTCATAAATTAAAACTACAAGAAAGTAAAGTTAAAGAACAAAGAACCCTAGTTTGAGCCCCTTGCTTGCTCATTTTTACTCCAATTCGTGTATTGACCAAAATATGGGATGAAATTATGTTTAAGTGATCCTTTTTAAGTGTTTTATGACGTCCATAGTTAGACCTACACGAAATATATCAATTGAAAACATTGCCCCTCATTAGGAGGCTTAAAATCAACTTTTGGATATCTCAAAGGTTGCCTCGTGTTACAAGGCCTCAAACTCATATTTGGGGTATTAAAACACACCCAAATCAAGGAAAATATTGTAAATGTTCGTGATAGGGGTTTCATATCACCCCTCTATCCTACTTTGGGGTGTGTGGTGCAAGGGGTACTCCCAAGTGCACGATTTTGATCAATTTGTCTCCTATCTCGTTGTGTTTTTCATCCTTGTTTCCTCGCCTCTTAGGACTAGTTTGTAGCATTCAATTAGATTCCAAAACACCTATGATAGTATCCTAAAACGTCAAATAATAAGTACTAGTTCATACAACATAGTAGAGCTCATCAAAGTACTCTAGAACCTAGCAAAGCTCAAGCTAGCACAACTAGTTTCCTAGTCTAAACGCTTATTGATATTTTTGAATCTTAATGTGTTTCAATTGAACCTTAAAAACTTACACAATTATACCCTTACTAACTCGTTAAGCACATAAAAAAAGTTATTAAAACTAATATAAATGTGGATAGATAATTACACTTAGGAGTATAAGGTGCGCCTAAGATCAACGTATTATAAACTGAACTAAATAACTAAATACAAGGTTATACATGAACCTTAATTCTAAATTATAAACTATGCGATCTACTAATAATCTACATACCCCAATATGAGCTAACCAGGGTCCTTCTTGTAGTCCCAAATAGAAGGGTGTTTTGTACCTAGCCAGGGGTACGAACACTGACTGATGTGGATCTACTAAACCTGATATGAGGGGTGACCCTTTATAACCTACGATGGCACCATAATTTTAGGAATTAGGGACTTCTACTAAAGGTATCATCCTAACTGGAGAATGAACCTTCATCCCTATGTCCTCTCGGTGTTAAGTACTACTCCCAACTGAATGACACTGATGACTGTAATAATCAATAATAGTAATAATTTGATAACTAAAATAAAGTTACTTTCTAAAATCATTCAAATAATGAAAATTGGTAATATAGCATATACTAGTATATGCATGAAATCCTATGTCATCGGGTGTTCATAAACTGTTATCTCTGAAGAATGCAACGGCTATGTCAATTTTGTAAATTGAGCATAATTACAGAATTCAATGACACAAGTCCAACAACCATGGATATCACAACGTAACTAAGTTTTTAAATCATTGTTAAATAATCAATTTATAATCTATGCTAAATGACAATTGTCACTCAATAAAATCATAAAGCTGAAATATCAATGAATCTACTAGCACTCGTACCTTGAGTTGTGAAAAACGAATTGTACTGTAGAATTGGGTTAAAATTGGGACTCAATAGGTAAAAAGGAACCCATTTATTAAATCTCACTTACCTGGATATAAGATCTCTAAACAATTTCTTAGAGTTGGATGTTTGAGGAAGATGAACCCAAATTAGTCGTAGGGAAAGAAAATCACCTCTTTTCTCTTTTGAAGTTAAGTATCGAGTAAAACTCTACGTAATAAGGATTTAGGGTCTTATTAAACTCAATAATTACCCTTGAAATTCCCAAGAAAATATAGCGCAAATATTTAAAGAGTAGGAAAATACTAATTTTCCCCTTAAAATTTCATAACTAAACTGCGGGGAGAAACATACTGAAACTTTGCACGATCGTGGGAACAACTAATGATCGTGGGTTGAGCTCATGACTGGAAGTTGGATGAGAACTCTTTGATCATGATTAAACGAACCTTGGTATGACCGTGAAATCTACCTATGATTATACCTTAGTTCGTATGTTTGCTGGTTTTATCAAAGGCATCTATGGGACTCACAATTATATTTGGGATTGTTGTTTCAAAGAACGATCGTGGTTCCCTCTCGTTGCATGAGGATAGAATTTGTCAACTTTCAAAATTTAGGGTTATCTCAATGAAATGATACCATTGTACATTCATACAATGTAACCACTATTGTGGTTAGTCATGTGGTATCTCGGTATCTCACTATAGAGCAGTGGTTTACTAGAACGACCATAATTTCCTACTCTAATGTTGGATTTAAGGAGGAACTAGATGCATTGGAAAGGTAATTCAAATACCTATCACTTGGTAAATCTAGGACTCAAAAATACATCTGAATTTGGAAGTTATCTCATTTAAAGCTGATCACTTCTTTAGGAATTGATCAGTAAGGAAGGTTTTATCTTGATTAAGGGATAGAGGGTTCCTGTGGCCTTGGAGTATGACAGATACCTTATTATATTGTTAAATATTTATGATATACCCTAAATATTCTTGAAGCATGGTTCTATTCTAGGCATGGATTTTCTGTTAGTGTTATAATATCTCCCCCTTGGGTTCATTTATCCCAGAATAAAAACTAACAGAGCTAGAAGATTAGGGGAAAAGAGTTGTAATTCCCATATTTTATTCATTACTTATCCTGATATTATAGGAACCCTTCATATTATCTATACATGAATTCCTACAATGATTTTCTAAGAGTTGAGCATTATTATGGTACAGGATCGATAATTAAAACATAGGCTGATTCAGACTCACGAATGCATGCTATGGCATGGGAATAGATGGGTGACATAAAATAGAAGGAATCAATTTATTAAGGAAAAATATTACCTCAATATAGTACTAAGCTAAGATGGAAAATATGGGGTACTTGGTCTTCATGTCTACCTTTGTTTCTCAAGAAGCTCTCTCAACTGACTAATTTTGCCAAAGAACCTTTCCAAAGCAACCTCCTTATTCCTAAACCTACAAACCAGATGATCATAGATTTTAATAGGAATATCTTTATAAAAGAGATATTTCACACCATCCCTCTCTAAGGGAACGACCTATGTGGGATCACCAATACACGTCTTCAACTAGGAAACATGAAAGCCTGGATGCACTGCTGTTAAATCTATCACAAAATCTAACTCATAAGCCACCTTACCAAAATGATCTACAATCTCATAAGGACCAATAAATTAGGGACTGATCTTTCCTTGATTCATAAAACTTTTCACCCCTTTCATAGGTTAAACTTGCAAGTATAGCAAACCACCGATGACAAACTTAAGTTCCCTTCTCCACACATTTTTATAGGATTTTTGATAACTCTAAGTTGTTCTCAACCTCTTTCTAATTAGATAAGATTTCTCCATAGCCTTATGGACTGAGTATGGTCCTATCAATATGGCTTCACCAACTCCAAACCAACCAATAGTAGATATACACCTTCTTCCATAAAGTGCCTCAAACTAAGCCATCTGAATAGTAGAGCGATAACAGTGATAATATGCAAAGTCAATCAAAGGTAGATGATCATCCCAATTACCCTTGAAAACAATTCTTCATGCTCTTAAGATATGCTCTTAGGTCTGAATGGTCCTCTATGCTTAACCATTTGTCTATGAGTAAAAGGTTGAATTGAGAAAAACTTGGGTACTAAGGCCCTTCTGAATGCCTTCCAAAATTAGGATAAACTAGTATGTCTATTTGAATGGAAAGTCAAAAGGACTCAATACAATCTCACCAACTCCTTCAGGTAGAGTTTGGCATTCCTCTACTGAATCTAAAGTGTTAATTGGTAGAAATAGGCTGACATAATCATCCTGTCCATAATAACCAAAATAGAATTATGTTGTTGATGAGTATGAGGAAACCCTGAAATGAATTCCATGTTCAATACCTCCCATTTTTAAGTAGTAATACTGATGTCCTAAAGCATGCCACCAGGTGTCTAGTGTTCAACCATAACCTGGCAATTCGGTCACTTAGCCATAAATTATGTGATATCCTTCTTTATAATACTCCACCAATAGACTTTTTGCAAATCATGATATATATTAGTGGCTCCTATATGGATATAATACTGAGAACCATGCACCTCTGCTAACATCAGTTGTCTCAATCCATCTATATCTAGAACACAAAGTTTTCCTTGATATTGAAGAACACCATCTCTACCTTAGGAGAAAACCTCAACCTTATGACTGTAGACTACTACTTTTAATTTGCCAAAAATAAGATTGCTATCTTGCTTTTCCTTAACCTTAGCTACCAATGAGGATTTCAAACTATTTTGAACTAACATACTACCTTTGACTAATTCGACCAACTGAACTCCTAATCTGGCTAATGTATGAACCTAGATAGCTAGTTCTTTCTTAGTATCCTCTACATGAGCAAAACTCTCCCTAGATAATCTGCTAAGAACACCATCCACCACATTGGCCTTTCTCGAATGGTACAAACACTCATATCATAATCCTTTAGTAATTCTAGCCATACTCTCTAACGAAGATTTAAATTTTTCTAACTAAACACATCTGAAGGATATTTTGATTGGTGAACACATCAACATAAAACCCCTAGAGGTAATGTCTCAAATTATTTAAGGCAAAAACTACTGCAGCCAATTCTAGTTATTAAGTCGGGTAATTCTTCTCAAGAGGCTTAAGTTGTCTAGAGTCATATGCTATAACTTTGCTCCGTTGCATCAACACACAATGAAGTCCAACTCTAGAAGCATCATAATAAACCATAAAACCATCTGAGACCTCAGGCAGTGTTAAGATAAAAGCGGTAGTGAGTCAAGTCTTAAACTTTTCAAAACTCTTCTCGCAAGAATCAGGCCACTAAAATTTGAATTTCTTTTAAGTCAAACTGGATATGGGATAAGTAATAGAGGACAATCCCTCAACAAACCATTTGTAGTAACCAGCTAAACCCAAGAAAATCTTGATATTTGTTGGAGAGATTGGTCTACGTTAGTTTCTTACTGCTTTAGTTTTTTGAGGATCAACTCAAATGCCCTCACCAGAGATAATATAACTAAGGAAATTTACAAACTTTAACCAGACCTTGCACTTGCTAAAGTTGGCGAATAGCTGATAATCCTTAAGGGTCTTTATGATAATCCTCAGATGGTTTGTATGTTCATCCTCACTCCGAGAATAAATGAGGATGTTATCTATGAAAACTAAAAAGAATATGTCCAAGTACTGCTTGAACACCTAACTTATCAAGTCCATAAAAGCTGCAAAGGAATTTATTAGTCCAAATTACATAATAACAAACTCAAAGTGTCCATATCGAGTTTTGAAGGTTGTCTTTGAATGTCATATTCTATGGCTCTGAGTTGATGATAGCCAGATCTGAGGTTTATCTTAGAGAAGAAACTTTCACACTAAATTTGATTAAATAAGTCATTAATCTTGGGGATGGGATACTTATTTTTTATTATGACCTAGTTCAACTGGTGGTAGCCAATGCATATTTTGAGGAACTATCTTTCTTAGGTATGAAAAAACCATAATAACCCAAGGAGTGACACTAAGACTGATAAAACCATTGTCTAAGAGGTCCTATATTTGTTCCTTCAACTTTTTAAGCTTGGTTGAATCCATTTTGTAGGGTGGAATTGAAATACGTTTGGTATCTAGAAGGAGACCTATTTCAAAGTCAATTTCTCTTTCAAGAAGAACTCTGGTTGGGTCCTCTGGAAATACTTATAGAAATTCATTTACCACTACAACTGACCCAAGAGTTGGGGCTTGTATTTTGAATCCTTAACCCAGACAATAAAATAGACACACTCTTTAGAGATTAACTTTTTAGCCTTAAGGTAAGAGACAAACTGACCTACAGTGACTGAGGTACTACCCTTCCACTCTATGACTGGTTTATTTGAAAACTTAAATTGGACTACTTTGTTTCTACAATAAACTAAGAAATAGCAAGAATGTAGCCAATCCATACTAATAATGACATCAAAATCTACCATGTCTAACTATAAAATATCAACTGAGATGACTTTTGGAGAAACTATAACTAGGCAATTTTTGTATACCCATTTAACTATGACTGAGTCACCAACTAGAGTAGATATTGTGAAAGATTCTGGAGGATTTTAGGACTAATACCAAATTCTACTACTATATAAGGAGATATGAAAGAAAGTGTAGATCTAGGATCTAATAATGCATAATCATGAATATGGACAACCTGCAACATACGTGTGAATACATTAGGAAAACCTCTTGGTCCTATTGTGTCTGAAGGGCATAGAACATGTTTTGATGTTATCCTTCAATTGCACCGAATGAGGAACCCTACAGAGTAGGGCGACTTGTGGGAGCTTTTGAAGAATTTAACTGGCTTTGATGACGAACATCTCTAACTTTTTAAAAAGCCACTAGACATTCCCTATGCATGTAGTCTATCTTGCCACACCTAAATCACCCATCACTACCAGTCATACACTCACCCTTATAGTTCTACCACATTTCTTGAATACTGGGTAGGTATGAACAATATTCACACAACCTTGAGACTTAGATCTAGGTTCCCTACCATGATGATCCTGCCAGAACTCGGGCACTAGCAGAAGATGAGGCTAGAACTAAATAATTTTGATGGAAATGAGAGCGGTTTCCACTATCTGACCTTTGTTGAAAGAAATTGAAGCTACCTATTCTGGCCCTCTTACTCTTTCCTTCTCTATAACTTTTTATTATTGGATATGTCTATCTTATTTACCAACATGGTAGTCCTACATTCCTTGACCATATCCTTTGAATTACTAGACATAAAATTGATTGTGCGGGTCCTGGAATCAGCAACTATAGCCAAAGTACACCTCACAAACTTAGTAAATTTGACGGAATACTCCTTTAAACTGATGTTATCTTGCTTTAGATTTATGAACTTTTATACCATGGCCTCTATCAGTTCTAGCAAGAAGAACTTTCCACAAAGGCAACCACAAACTTATCCCATTCTATCGATTCTATATTTTTTCCCATATCCTCCTTCCACTGCTTATACCAAGTGTAAGCTACTCCTTACAATTGGTAGGTGCCACATTAGCACTGTCAGTTGGGGAAAAAAACATAATCACTATAACCTTCCAGGTACTGTCCAGAAACTCCTATGGATCCTTCCCAAACTTAGATCCAAAGAACACTGGGGGATTTGTTCAAGTGAAGTATTAGACTTTAGCCACTATCACATTCACTTCATGTTGGCTGGTATTATGGAAGATTGGTTAGTCTAGGTAGTCACGGACTAGGCTAAGGCTATAAAAATAGCCCTAAATTTGGCATGGGAAACTTGTTCAATGAGAGAATTTTTTTCGAGCTGGTGGTGCTTGGTGATTCTCCACCCTACTCTCATTTCTAATCCTTCTTTTGTTGGTCTTCTTTGGAGGCATATTCAATAAACGTGTTGAGAATGAGTTAGTAAAAGGTTTTAATACTGCTCACACCCTTTTGTACAACATAAACATGAAAGAAAGGAAACTTTTCCTAAAATGTCTCACAACCTCTCAATCATAAGTATGGATTCAAATCATATAAACTAGTAATTATAGCATCAACTAGTATATTCATGAAATCTTAGGTCATTGGGAGTTCATAACCTACTATCACTTAAGAATGCAACTATTGTACTAATTTCATGAATTGAACGCAATACAGAATTCAATAATCAGGTTTAATAATCATAGATTTAATATAACTAGGGTTTAGGATCATGGTTAAATAATCACACCGTATTTCTATAATACCCTAAGTTTACACATTCTAAACCTCATAAAAGATAGATCACTATGGTATCTTTCCAACACTTTAAGTATCACCTCAATCCGATGTTGTGGCAAAAAGTTATGGAAACTTGTTTCTAGAGTTTGTCAATTACTAGTGCTCATGACTTACTTGAAGACCCATAACCAGACCTTACAAGTCATTACAAGGAGTCATAATCATAATAATGTGGATCCCAGCTTTTTGCAAAATGACCATAACTCCACTCCATGATTCATAATCAGACATTATGGGTTATTGGGAGGGATTGTAGTCTCAATAGTGCTTAGCCAAGAATCTTTTCCATTGGTTATGAGTCCATCTTATGACTCATAGTCAGACCTTATGAGTCATTGTATGGACCCGTATCCTGACCAATGTTTGATACAAGGACCCAGCCTCAGACTATGACTTCACTCGACAACTTATAATTAGTCATAACAAGTCATTAGGTGGTGAGCCATAGTCATAATAAAATAAACCTAGGATGCCAGGTTACGACTCAGATTATGACTCACAACCTATTGTAATAAGTCATGAGGTAAGTCATAATGACTGGGAGCAAGTTTTCCTGTATATTTTTCCAGTCTATACCCACTCCCTTAAAGTCATACCCATGTCATTTTGGCTTCCAAGGGGTGGTATAAAATACCCAATATCCCCAAATTCATCAATTAACTGTATACCACATAAAATAGATCAAAGCGGAAATTTTTACATCTTTCTTAAGCAGACTAGGGTTTCTCAATAAAAATATCAATTGCAAGGAATTTCCTAAGGCTCTTACTACCATGTGTGTTGGATATTCATCAGTGAGTCCCTTCCACCCTGAATTTGATGAATATCCTCTCAATTGTATTGATTCTGAACCATTAAAATATATCCCCTCATGATAATGGTATTTCCATATGTTTGATAATACAAATGTCTACATCATGATTAGTTATTGAAATATGGGGTGTTATTCATAATTATTCCATACCATGGATTGCTCAATATTTGTAAAGATTAGCTTGCAATACATAGTGCTAGTGGGTTATGAACACTCGATACCTAGATATTCATACATGTCATAGTTTTCAGGTTATAAGACAGTCATACCATGCTTGTATTATCAAATTCATGACATTATCATAATGAGAACTTGTCAGTACTAGATTATGTTCAATACATAATAATACCAGTGTCAATCAATTAGGAGTAATACCTAGCACCAAGTAGATGTAGGGATGGAATCTCCCTCATCAGTTAAGCATAAGTTGTTAGTAGCAATCTTTAAGTTCCATACCTATGATGACACTAAAGTTTTTTAGGGGTCCCCCATCAGTAGAGGAATGACACCTTTATCTTTTGGGATATTAGATTAATGGATCCACGCCAATCAGTGTTAGTACCCCTGGCAAGGTACTAACATCCATTCAACTGGGTTACTACTTGGACCCCAATTTTTCTCAGACTGGGGTATGTCGGTTGTAGTTAACTCCTATGGTCTCAGTTCAATATTTAGATTATACTAGTTCAGGTTTGCATGACCAAGCATCCAGTCTATTAGTTCTTCAGTTAATCAAGTTTACAGATTATTTTAGCATATGCTATACTTGGTCTTGCATTCAATTTACATGTTCATGGATTCGTGTTTAGTACCATTTTATATATACATATCAGTTATCCTTGATATCACATACCAGTATATTCAACATATTGCATACTCTTTTTTGTGCTATGTTGTCTTATAACATAGGTTCGAACACTCAGATCCCTGATTATACTTAGACAGTTCATATGCCACTCAGAAGCAGTTATAGAGAGTCCTCATCCTTTGAGGATAAGTTATCTGAAGTTATTTTTAGTAATTTTCATTACATTCATTCAAAGTTAGTTGGGGGTTTGTCCTATCAACTCTTTAAGTTAGAGGTTTTCATATAGTTAGACTTCATTTTAGTTTTATCAGATGTCAAGATATATATTGAGTATGATTTCCATATTATATCTTATTATTTTTCCTCACTTATTAGTTTTCCCCAATTTAGTTTTCATTTATTATATTATGTTATTATTTTCTTTAGTGCTCAAAGCAGGTATCAGGCCATGGGTTAGCTTGGGGTCACTTGTAACTCTAAGCATCATATTCCGACTAGGGGTAGTCTTGGGACATGAAAAACTTGATATTAGAGCTAGGTTTAGAGTGTCCTAAGGTGTCTGAAATCCTTGTTAAGTAAAGTCTTATTCATGGGTGTGAAGTAGGCTACACTTAGGAGATAGAGGTTACGAGAGCTTTTAGGAAAAGTTACCCCTTCTTTTAGTGTTAATGTCGTGCGATGGAGCATAAGCTCTATTAAATTTCCTCTTCTAACTCCTCGTTCATACATTTATAAAAAATGCCTCCTAGGAGGAATAATGAATGGAGGAATAGGGACCAACCACACCGCCACCTATTCAAGAAGAGCCTCTAAATGACATGTCTCTCATACCAAATTCAGGGCTGCTTTCATAATTTTGGCCTAGTATATGGCTGCCCAAAATAACCAGTAGGCTATATCCCTAGCCAATCTAGTAGTGAATACGGCAGCTACTAGGATCCATGACTTTACTTAGATAAATCCTTCAATATTCTCTAGATCCAAGTTTAAAGAAGATCCACAAGAGTTTCTTTATTATGTACAAAAAGTGACTGATAACATTGGTGTCACTTCCAGCAAGAGTGCTAAGTTAGCTATTTATCTATTGTAAGAAATAGCTCATACTTGGGTTAAGTAGTGGAAGAAGGCTAAAAGTGTCGATGCAGGGCTTATAGAGTGGGATGAGTTTGCTATTACTTTCTTGAATAGGTTCTTCCCACTTAAGTTGAGGGGGGACAAGGTGCATAATTTTATCAATATAAAGCATAGTAACATGAGTGTGAAGGAGTATTCACTCAAATTTACCCAGTTAGCAAGGTAAGCTTTGACTACAATGGTCGATGCTAGTTCTAGAATAAGAAAGTTTTTGTTGGGAGTTTCTAAAGATGTAGTCAAAAAGTGCAGAATAACTATGTAAATTAAGTAGATGGGTCTCTCTAGGATGATGGTTCATGCTCAGAAAATTGAGGAAGAGAAGTTCAAAGAAAAAAGAATGAATAAGAGGGCCAGGACTGGTAGTTTTAACTTTTCTCAGCAAAGGTCTAATGATGGAAATGATTCTCAATTCTGCCAGAAATCTTCACCCCAGCCCCATCTGCTGCTAGTGCTCTAGTTCCTACGTTCTGGCCAGATACTCGTTATAGAGCGACAGGCTCTAAGTCCTAAGGTAGTGTGAACAGTAGTTGTACCAATACGGTCTGCAAGAGGTATGGTAAGAACCATAAAGGTAAGTGTATGGCCAATAGTGATATGTGTATTTGGTATGCCAAGATAGGCGACAGGATAAGGGATTACCTAAAGGGGATGTCAAAGGGCAGGAATGATCATCACTAGGGCCAAGCTAATTCTTTAGAAACACCAACAGGTCATGCTATTCATATGGTGCCACTTCTAGTGCAACCAGTGGACATTTCCAAAATTGACTTTATGCCTTTCAAACTTAATAGGATCAGGAGAGTTCTCCTGATGTGGTTACTAGTATATTGCAAGTCTTCCACCTTCATGTTTATGCATTATTAGACCACGGATCTTCACTTTCTTTTGTAACTCCCTATTTAGTGGGGGACTTTAGCATCAAACCCAAAATTCTGGTAGAACCCTTCTCAGTGTCTACTCTAATGGGTAGTTCCATAATGGCCAGATGAGTATACAAAAATGGCCCAATCACAGTGTCCCATAAAGTTACCTCAATAGACCTTGTATAATTAGAGATAACCAATTTTGACGTCATTATCGATGTAGATTGGATCTATTTTTGCTATTCCTCAGTTGATTATAGAAACAAAATAGTCCAGTTCCAGTTTCCTAATGATCCAATCTTAGAATAGGGGGTAGTACCTTAGTTCCTATAAATTGATTCGTCTCTTACTGAGGAAAGAAATATGACATCCAAGGGTTGTATCTGTCATCTTGTTCGATTCAAGGACTCAAGTTCCAAAACTTCAGTCCTAAGTCATTTCTAGTAGTGAATAAGTTTCCAAAAGTTTTCCTTGAAGATATTTCCAGAGTTCCTCCCGAGAGGGAAATCAACTTCGAAATAGATCTCCTTCTAGATATCCAGCCTATTTCAATTCCACCTTACCGAATGGCTTAAGCTAAGATTAAGGATCTGAAAGAACAGGTGAAAGATCTCTTAGATAAGGTCTTCATCAGGCCTAATGTTTCCCCATGGCTTGCCTAGTTCTCTTCGTGTGCAAGAAGGATGATTTTCTCAGAATGTGCATCGACTATTGTCAGTTAAACAAAGTAACAATCAATAATAAGTATCCTCTCCCTAGGATAGATGACTTGTTTGACCAACTTTAGGGGGTAAATCATTTCTCTAAGATAGATCTTAGATTCGGATATCATCAGCTCAGAGTTACAGAATGTGACATTCTAAAGACAGCCTTCCGAACTCAGTATGGTCACTTTGAATTTGTAGTTATATCTTTTGGACTAATGAATGCTCTTGAAGCTTTTATGGACCTGATAAACAGAGTGTTCAAGCAGTATTAGAACATATTCTTCATAGTTTTCATAGATGACATTCTTGTCTATTCTTGTAGTGAAGGTGATCATACAGACTACCTAAGGATTATTTTTCAGACCCTTAAGGATCATCAGTGATTTGAAAAGTTCAATAAGTGTGAATTCTGTTTGAGGTCATTATCTTTTCTTGGTCACATCATTTCTAGTGATGGTATTTTTATTGTTCCCCAAAAGACCAAAGCAGTAAGAAATTAGCCCAGGCTCATATCTCTATCAGATATTAGGATTTTCTTGGAATTAGCCAGTTACTATAGATTATTTATTGAGGGGTTTTATTATATTGCCTCTCCCATGTCTCAACTGACTTAGAAGAAAGTCAAGTTTCAGTGGTCAGATTTTTCGAATAAGAGTTTTCAAGATTTGAAGACTCGACTCACTTCTACTACAGTATTGACTCTACTCAAGGTTTCAGATGGGTTTGTAGTTTATTATGATAATTCAATGGTTGGTATTAGGTGTGTGTTGCAGCGAAGTAAGGTCATAGACAATGCCTCTAGATAGCTTAAACCCGATGGGAATAATTACTTGACTCATGATCTCAAGTTGCCAACAGTTGTCTTTGCCTTAAAAATCTAGAGGCATTACCTCTATGGTGTTCATGTTGATTTATTTACTAATAAACTCTATCATAAAAGTTTACAGTATGTGATCACATAGAAATACGTAAATCTTTATCAGCAAAAATGAATTGAATTATTGAAAGTATATGATATGAGTGTGTTGTATCACTAGAGTAAGGTCAATATTGTTGTCGATTCCCTTAGAAGGTTGTCTATGGGAAGTGTTTACCATGTTGAGCATGATAAGAACGATTTAGTTTGTGAGGTCCATCATCTGGCTAGATTGGGTGTTTATTTGCTTGATTCAATCAAAGGTAGTATTTAGGTTCAGAATGGTTTGAAATATTCCTTGGTTTCCAAGGTAAAGGGAAAGCAAGACAGAGATCCTATCCTGGTTAAGTTGAAAGAAATAGTTTAAGATCAGAAGAATGAGGTTTTCTTCTAAGGGAAAGATGGTGTACTTCATTATCAGGGCAGGTTTTGTGTTCCAAATATGGATGGCTTGAGATAGCGAATGTTAATAGAAGCGTATATTTTTTAATATTCTATTCATCTAGGATCCATTAAGACATACTAAGATTTACGGGAAGTCTATTGGTGGAATTGTATAAAGAAGGATATAGAAAAATTCATGGCTAAGTGTATGAATTGTTGGCAGGTTCAAGTTGAGCATTAGTGACCTAGTGGTACGCTTTAGGAGTTTAGCATTCCCACTTGGAAATGGGAAGTGGTGAATATGCATTTTTGTATAAGGTTACCTCACACGCGGAGTCAGCATGACTCGATTTGGGCCATTGTGGATAGAATGACCAAGTCAGTTCATTTTTTGCCAATTCATACTTCATACTCAGCCGAGGATTATGCCAGACTATATCTCAAGGAGTTACTAAAGTTTCTTGGGGTACCCTTAACCATTATTTTATATAGAGGTGCCAGTTTACCTTTCATTTTTGGAAGGCCTTTCAGAAGGGTCTTAATACCCAAGTTCATCTTAGTATAACTTTCCACCAGCAGACAGATGGTCAGGTAGAGAGGACTATTAAAAACTTAGAGAATATGTTAACGGCTTACGTTATTGATTTTAAGTGTAGTTGGTATGATCACTTACCTTTGATTTACATAAAATAACCGCTATCAATCTAATATTCAGATGTCTCTACTTGAATCTCTTTATGGTAGGAGGTTTAGATCTCATATTGGTTGGTTTAAAGTTGGTAAAGCTACTTTGATAGGGCTAGATTCAGTGAATGAGGTGATGGAGAAAGTTCAGCAAATCAGATAAAGGTTGAAGAGAGCCTAAAGTCAACAGAAATCCTATGCAGATGTGAAGACAAGGGAACATGAGTTTGAAGTTGGAGATATTATTTAGCTGAAGATTTCACCCATGAAAGGGGTGAAGAGGTTCGGTAAGAAAATAAAGTCTAGTCTCCGTTACATCATCTCGTACAAGATTTTGAGCAATTTTAGGAAGGTATCTTATGAGTTAGAGTTGCCTGTTGAGTTAGTATTAGCGTATCCAAGTTCCATGTCTCGTTGTTAAAGAAATGTATTGGTGATCTAGCTTCTGTCGTTTCTTTAGGCAGTGTGAGCGTGGGAGATAGCCTCTCTTATGATGAAGTCCCAATTGAAATCCTTGACCATCAGATTCCTGGGTTAACAAATAAATAAGTTTCCCTAGTTAAGGTTCTAGGGAGAAATAAGTTCGTTGATGGAGCTACTTGGGAAGTAGAAGACGGTATGCGAGCAAAGTATCCCTGTCTCTTCTCTAAGAATTTAGATTCAGCTTGAGGTAATGGTTCTTTATATTAATTCTCTCATTTTCTATATCAGCTATCTAACCATCCTTATGTCATAGTATACATTCATGAATTCAGTTCGGCTCATGCATTATATTCTCAGATTCAGGTATTTAATCATGATTCAACTCATAAGTATTCAATGCATGATCTAAGTCTTCCTAGTACTCCATCTCAGCTAGTTTCATTCAAGAATGAATTATCCCAAGGGTGAGATATTGTAATACCCCAAAGTTTTCATGTTCTAAACCTCTCAAGAAATAGATCACTAAGTTAGATTTCCAACACTTTAAGGCTCGCCTCAATTCGATGTCGTGAAAAAAAAATTACCGAAATTTTCCTCTAGAGTTTGTTAGCTGCCAGTGATCATGACCCATAACCATACCTTACGAGTCTTTACAAGGAGTCATAGTCACAATAGTAAGGGTCCTAGGTTTCATTCTAGTGTCCACGACTCCACTCCACGATTTGTCATCAAACATTACAAGTCGCTAGGAGGGACTCGTAGTCTCAACAGTCTTAAGCCAAGAAACCTTTCTAGTGGTTATGAGTCAGCATAAGACTCATAGCCAGACCTTATGAGTCATTGTGTGGACCCGTATCTTAAGCAATGTTTGATCCAAGAACCTAGCCTCAAACTACGACTTCACTCAACAACTCGTTGTCGGTCATAATGAGTTATTAGGTGGTGAGTCATAGTCATAATAGGATGAACCCAGGATCCCGGGTTATGACTCGAAATATAACTCATAACCAGTCACAACAAGTCATGAGGTGAGTCATAACAACTGGGAGAGAGTTTTCCTACACATTTTCCAAGGACATTTTTGTCTTTTCCCACTCCCTAAAAAGCCAAACCCATGTTGTTTTGGCTTCCAAAGGGAAGGTATAAAAGACCCAAAAGCCCAAAATTCATCAATTAGCCATATCCACCCAAAATAGATCAAAGAGGAATTTTTCTATCTTCTTAAAGTAGACTAGAGTTTCTCAAGAGCAAAATCAATTCCAAGGAATTTCCTAAGGATCTAACTACCAGGTATGTGGGATATTCATCAGTGGGTCCCTTCCACCCATTGAGTCCCAAGAACTCTCTAAACTACTAAGTGTAAAACTCTTTTCTCTTTATTAGGATTACAAGTTAACCATGAATTTTATGAATCTCCTCTCAATTGTGTTGATTCTAAACCATGAAAATATATTCCCTCATGATAATGGTGTTTTCATATATTTGATAATGTAAATGTCTACATCATGATTAGTTATTGAAATATGGGGTGTTATTCATGATTACCCCATACCATGGATTGTTCAATATTTACAATGAATAGTTTGCAATAGGTAGTGTTGGTGGGTTATGAACACCCAATACCTAGATATTCACGCATGTCACGGTTTTTAGGTCACAAGACAGCCATAACATGAATGTAATTTAAAATTCATAACATTATCATACTGAGAAATTTTCAGTACTAGATCATGTTAAATGAATAATAATGCTAGTATCATTCAATTGGGAGTAATACTTAGCACCGAGTGAAAAGGATGGCGACTCTCTCATTAGTTAGGCTTGAGTTGTTAGTAGTAGCCCTATTTTCCAAACCTATATCTTCCCCATTGATTTTAAGTGGTCCCTTATCAGTAGAGGTACAATATTTCATCCTTCGGGACATAAGATTAGTGGATCCACGCCAGCCAGTGTCGGTACCCTTGTCAAGGTACTTAAACTCATCCAACATGGGTTATTAAATAGTTGGACCCTAATTTTTCTCAGATTGGGGTATGTTGGTTGTAGTTAGATTCCATGATCTTAGTTCAGTATTCATATTATACCAGTTTAGGTTTGCATTACCAAGTGTACAGTCTATCAGTTAATCAACTGAATAGATTATTTCAGAACATACTTTACTTGGTTTTGTATTCGATTTACATGTCCATTCATTCATGTTCAGTACCACTATATATATCTATGCACACATATCATCTATCCCTTATCTCGCATTCCAGTACATTCAAAGTATTAATCGCACTCTTTTGCACTATGTTTCTTACAACATAGGTTTGGACGCTCAGATCCCCGCAGTAGTTGTGTGAGTCCTCATCTTCTAGGACAAGTTATCCAAAGTTATTTTTAGTATTTTTTATTACAGTCAGTTGGAGTTAGTTGGGGGTTTATCTCATCAACTCCTTATGTTAGAGGCTTTCAAATTGTCAGACTGGATTTCAGTTTTATCAAATGTTCAGATATATACTTAGTATTTTTTTGGTATTATATATTATTATTTTTCCCCAGTTTAGCTTCTGCATATTATAATATGTTATTATTATCTTCAATGCTCACAACAGGTATCAGACCACGGGTTAGCTTACGGTCACTTGTGACTCGAAGCACCATGTTACGACTAAGGGGTAGTCTTGGGTCATGATAAATTCATGCTAAATGAGAATTATAACTCAATGACACCAAAAGATTGAGATATTAATGAATTTACCAATACTGGTAACTCGAGTTGTAAAAAAGAAATTTTACTAAAGAATTTGGTTAACCTTGGGACCCAAAGGGTGAAAGGGAACCTATTGATAAAATCATGTATACCTAGATATAAGAGCCCTGAAGAATTCTTTAGATTTAGATGTTTGAGGAAAATGAATTCTAACTGGCCTTAGGGAAAGAGAATCACCTCTTTTCTCTTCAGAAGTGAAGTATTGGATAAAATTCTAAGTAATGAGGGTTAGTGACATATTAACCCTAATAAATCCCCTTGGAATTCCCAAAATAATATATCTTTAATATTAAAAGAGTGGGAAAATACTAATTTGCCCCTAAAAATTTGATAACTGAAACTGAGGAAAGGAACTTATGAGAACTTTCCCACAATCGTTAGAACAACTAACAATCCTAGGTTGAGCTCATGGATGGAAGTTGGATGAGAACTCTCTGAACATCATAAGTTGAGGCTTGGTATGATCATGCAATCAACCTATGGTCATACCTTGGTTCGTACAGTTTTTGGTTTCATCAAGGGTATGGGACTCACCATCGTTCTTAGGGATCATGTTTCAAAGCATGATTATGGTTTACTCTCATCGCTTGAGGATACTCTTTGTCAACTTTCATAAATTGAGGTTATCTCGATCATATGAGACTAATGTACGGTTGTACAATGTAACCATGACCATGGTTGGTCTCGTGTTATCTCACTGCAGAGCAGTGTTTTACTATAAAAGGCTATAACTTCCTACCGTGAAGTCGGATTAAGCAGAAACTGGATGTATTAGAAAGGTTATTGAAATACCTATCACTTGGTGGGTTTGGGACTCAAAAATGCATCTAAATCTAGAAGTTATACTCATTTAAAGCTATTAATCTATTTAGAATTGATCTGTAAGGGCAGTTTGGCTTAGTTAAGGGGGAGGGGTTGTTGTGGACTTGGTACATGGCCAAATCCCCTCTTATGTTGTTAAATCTTTATGATTTACCATATATGTACTTGAAGCATGGTTCTAGTCCAGGCTTTAATTTTCTAGGGTGTTACACTTCCAACCTTATATCAATCAATCCCATGAAGATGTCCAAATACTTGTATATCTAACAACATTAAATATAAATCTCATAAAGATGCACAAATATGGATACATCCCATAATAATGACAGATATCAAAATAATCACAACCACAATGATAAAATAAACAACACATGTAAAAAATGGTAATTTTTTTATATAAGTTCATTCCATGCAATTATGACATAGAATATCAAACAGTCATTTACTTTCCTTGAACATGCATTGTTACAAGAATATGAAGGAATGGTTATCACGCATACATAAAACAGGGAGGGTTTCAACTACATTAAATTATCACCTACCTCAATCCAAGCTTGAAATGCTTTGCAAACCCGAGCCTTCCCTTTTTTTGCAACCTCAACTAGATAGTGGTATAAAAATAGTAATATGGAACATAAGTCAATCTTATGACATACAATATAAAGGATTATAGTGTAATCCCAAACCCCTAGGCTAAATATTTTATCATTCCTTCCATTTTAGTTTTTTCTACCACAGTTTCACCTTAAACCTACCATTTTGATGATATAAATTACCAGCTTTTAGCCAGAATCCAAAGATTTTACACCCAATTTACCCTATTTCGCTAGAAAAACTGCCAAGTTAAGTTAAATCCTCCTCAAAACTCATAAAGTAGTGATTCCAAGCTTAAAACTTGAAAAATTAGTTAATGGGAGTGATTAACTTACCTTTAAGAAGAAATTTGGTGGAAAACGAGTGAAAATTATTCAAAATTGCCTAATACCTTCCCAAACCAAGTCTACAAATAATAAATCATTTTGGGGTATTTTTTTCATAAATTTACATTTATCTCGTTACAGCGTCTCAATCACGCTATAGCAGAATCCACCAACTTAGATGAGATTGATCAATGTTGATTCCCGCTATATCAGCATCATCGTAGCAGCCTACCACCTATTATAGTGGGTGTATCAAGGAAGATACTCGAGATTGCTCCCAATTTAGCCTTTTTTGCAACTTTAACTCAAACCATGATATTCCAGACTAACCCCTTTAAGTCAAGTTTGATATCAAGAGTTATACTTACCCAAATTCACTTTCCAAAAATTCTACGGATTACTTATCATCTTATCTAACATAAAATATGCTAAATTTTTTCACGTTTACCCAACCATTCCCATATTCCCTAGACCATACCACTCATGGATTTTGTCTAATCCTTTTCTATCCTAAAATTTCAAACTCCATTTAGGGAAAAAGACAACCTTATTTTTGAAAATTAGACTCACTAGTAATGATAGAAAGGGTCGTTACAATAAATACCAATTTATCCATCATTCATCCCCAAAAGATCAAACAAGAAAAATAAGTCAAGCCAACAGTAAGAAATACATGTATCCTCATACCAGTGAGGGTACTTGTCTCACATGTCCTTCTTGATTTCCCAAGTATCTTCCTCAACTGGACAGTGCTTCCATTGAACCTTTATTGACCTTCTTTTATTCTCAAATTTTGGACGTCCTGATCTAGAATAGAAATAGGCTCATCCTCATAAAAAAGATCTTTATCAAGCAAGACCGAATCCCATAATGTAATCCCCATCCCCATGATATCTCTTAAGCATTGATACATGGAATATTAGATAAACCCTCGATAAGCTTGGTGCAATGCCAACATATACTCTATCGAACCCATATCCTCAAGAACCTCGAATGGACCTATATGCCAAGGTCTAAGCTTGCCTTTCTTTTCAAACCTCATGACTTCTTTCATAGGAGATACTTCTAATAAAACCTATTCACCAACTTAGAATAATATATCCCTTACCTTAAGGTATACGTACTCCTTTTATCTACTCTAGGTAGCCAACAACTCAGTTTGAATAAACCTCACCTTTCTCTGGGCTATTTTTACCAAGTCCGTGCCTAAAGTTTTCACATCACCAACTTTGAACCATCCTATGGGTGATCTATATATTATCCCATAGAGTTCTTCAACTTGAGCCAATGACCACTAAAATCAATCACATAGGCCCTTGAAATATACTCAAGTATCTAAATAGTTCTCTTTGACTGTCTGTCAGTTAGTTTGAGGACGAAAACCTGTGTTGAAGTCAAGATTAGTATCCAACTTGTGATGTATCCTATAGCAAAACTTAGGTGCTAATTGCATACCTCTATCAAAAATGATGGAAATTGACATACCATGCATCCTTAATATCTCCTTGACATAAATTTTATCCAACTTCTTTGAATTGTAATCCACTCTAATTGGGATGAAATGAGTTGACTTGATAAGTTTGTCTGATATGATCCAAATCTAGTTATACTACCCCAAGGTCTTAGTAAAACTAACTCAAAGTCCATAGATACTCCCTCTCACTTCTACTTGAGAATAGGTGTCATCTTAAGTAACCCTGTATGGCTTTAGACCAACTATGAAATCTATATTTATCCTCTCCTACTTTACCTGCTGATAATAGTGGAAATTAGACATATACTTAACTATATCCTTTATCATCTTGGGTCATGAATAAATTTGTCTCAAGTCATGGTACATCTTGGTTTCACATAGATGAATAGATTATCGAGAACCATGAGCTTATGTAAGCAAATTAGGAATAAAATTACCAACCTAGTAAATGCATATGCATCCTTTCACCATGAATGCTCAACATACATCAAGTGTGGCATTAGAAGCTCGCCACATACTACCTTGTTCCGAAGTTTGTTCATCTTCTCATCTTCAAACTATCTAGCCTTGATCTAATCAAGGATTATTGACCTTACCTCCACACTAGACAACATTCAAACTTTTTCAAGAATACTAAACTACATGGATTGAGATGCTAGAGTCTGATCTCATGGGAAAAGGGTCGTCTTGACACCCTTAAGTAAGCCAAACCACCCATACTTATTGTTTTCTGGCTCAATACATCTATCAGCATATTGTCCTTACCCGAATGGTATTGGATGGTCACCTCATAATCCTTCAACAATTCTATTCACCGTATCTACCTGAAATATAGGCTATTTTGAGTGAAAATGTGTGGTAAGCTGCAATGATATGTGAACACATCACATCATAGCTGAAATAATAAAGATAGTGCCTCTAAAACATAAGTTAAAGACCATTGTCACCAACTCCAAGTCATGGGTTGGGTAATTTTTCTCATGAGACTTTAATTTCATTGAAGTATAGGCAATAAAATTCCTATTCGTCATTAATATAATACCCAAACCAGAGAGTGAAGTATTACAAATACAATAAAATCCTTACCTTGTACTAGTAAGGAAAGAATAAGAGTTATAGCCAAGAGTGCCTTGAGCCTCTAGAAATCGTCCTCGTACTTATCTAACTAAACAAATGGCACCTTCTTTTGGGTCAATCTTTTCAAATGAGTAGCAATAGATACAAAATTCTTGTCAAGCCTATGATAGTAGTTAGCAAGACCCAAGAAACTTTTAACCTCAGTCATAGAGCTAGGTCGAATCTAACTCTTAACAACCTCAATCTACAGGGATATATAATCACCCTTTTTTCAAAAAATATTGCCATAAGAAGGCAACTGAAGACATCCAAAACACGTATATCAAGAACTTAGCATATAATTGGTTCGCATTCAAAATCCCCAACACAATACGAAGATGAACTATATGTTCCTTCTTAATCTTGGATTCAACAAGAATATCATCAATGAAGACAATCATAATATAATCCAAGAAAGACTTAAAATATGCCATTGATCAAGCTCATGAAAGTTATCGATACATTAATCAATGTGAAAAACATCACTAAGAACTCATAATGCCTATGTCAAATCCTGAAGGGTGTCTTGTGTATATTATTAGGATGAATATTTAATTGATGATAATTGGATTTAAAGTCTATCTTGGAGAAAATAGAAGAACCCTGCAACTTGTCGAAAAGATTATCTATCAAGGGCAACAGATACTTACTCCTGATCGTAAATTTATTCAATTATCCTAATAAATGCATATTCTTAGGCTACTATCCTTCTTCTTAATGAAAAATATTAGAGAACCCTAAGGAAAGAACTAGGATAAATGAACCCATTATCAAGTAACTTCTGTAATTTAGATATAGTTCTCTCGACTTAGTAGGAACCATTTGATAGGGAGCGATAAAAATAGGGAGGTGCCCAATTCTAAATCAATACAGAATCTAATGTCCTGGTTTAGAGGTATACTAGGCAAATCTTTGGGAAACACCTCCAAAAATTCTGACACCACAGGGACTAGCTCAATAGAATGAGACTTTGCACTAATATTTCAAAGATGTGCTAGAAAAGTCAAACACACTCTTCTAACTAACTTGTTATCCAAAACAGATATAATTTTCATAGGATTAAGTTTACACACCTTTCAACTCTAACTTATCAATTATGGGAATCTCTAAGGTAATTGTCTTAGCATTATAAGTTAAAACAACATGGTATAGAGATAGCTAAGTCATACCTAGGATAACTTTGATTATCAAATATACCTAAGTCTAGAAACCATAAGCAAAATAGAATATGCAAGATACACATGGGTCACTCTACAGAGTCTCCAACCAAAGTAGACACATAAACATGATTTGAGAATAAATGGAACCCAGATAAAATAAAATAGTAGTCATCCAATCATGGATGAAAATATTTCCTATAATGATGCATTCAGATGCTTTAGACTTGGGCTTGTTGGGGCAGGCATAATAGTGAGATCTATTATCAAGTAAGGCACCCTTCTTAGAAGTTAGTGATTTGCCCTTCTCTACATTACCATTACCTTAATTTCCACCATAACCTCCCTAATTATTACCCCATCGATCCTGTGGATGACCCCTACTATTAACATTACCTCCACCACTACTACCAGTAGAAATCATAGCTTTATCTTGTTGTTGGCCCTAAACCCATCCTATCTCTGAGGACACTATCTTTTGAAATAACCCACAATATAACAATTTTAATAACCTCGCTCAAGAGAAGACCTATTAACCAAAGAGTACGAAGCCCATTGGGCTCTAGCAACTGAGGGCTGCTGAATAGCCCCTAACTCACCGCCTGTAGAAGATAGTAGATCAAACCAAATGGATAATCTGAATAGACTTGTTGTCTATGACCACTAGAATAAAGACTACAAAATTTATCCATATTCATGAGTTCTTTGCTAACACATTTTCAAGATCAACTTGTTTTACTCCTTCTACCTTTTTATATAATCAGCAACCTCAATAAAGGTCTTCCTGATAAAAGATATATTAACAGTTAAAGCTATAATTTAATGTTCAAGTCCTTCATAAACAACTAAAATATATCATACTCTCTAACAAATAACTAAGTATCAACAATGAACTTAAATACATCCTCTATGTTAGATCCAATAAAAGTAGGAGGTTTCATCTTAAAGAACTTGGTCATTATGTCATGATTAATCCCAGTCATGATAGGACTTAACATCGACTGAGGGAAAATTTCAATCCCTAAGGCCTCACCATTCTAGGAGCAATATTATAGTCGATTGAACACCTAGCAACTGATGGGATGGCATAGTAGGAGTGGACATAGTATTAGCCAATTCACTAAGAAAAAAAGCACATGCTGAATCATCTTAGAAGACATAGGAAAAAGAGTTGTACCTCCAATTAGTTCCACCTCCTTCTATCCACAATATTCTCATTCATCTCTTCAACCTCCTTATAGTAATTTTAGGGTGGGAGAGGTGTCATTGATCTCTAATGGGATTGATCGGCTGCTACTTGATCTCTACCCTTGTGGTTATTTCTCTCTTTCTTCTCCTTTCCCTACCCCGTCTATATCCTTTCCTTAAACTATCAATTTTATATTTAGAGCTTCTAGTGTAGGGGCTATTGTAACGCCCTAAATCTAACACCCAGAATGCTGCTCATAACCCCAAAGGACCTCAAGCTAACCCATGAATGATATCTGTAACTGAGCACTAAAAAATATACTGTAAATATATGGAATTAATTTATAAGGCCATAAGGTTCAAAACTGAACTAGTACTATTACAAAACAATTTTTGTAGTACGGTAAAACAACACCCAAACTAAAATAAACTGTCCAAAATATGTTTTAGTCTGAAAGCTTCTCAACTGTCTGAAAATTGTAGAGTTGATGGGACATGTCCCCAACAAACTCTGAACTACTAAAATAATAAACTAATAAAATAATCATGATATCCTCGAATGATGAGGACGCACTATTAATCCAACTACTGAATGTCTGATCTACTAAGGATCTCGGGAGCTCGTGCTTCTAAAACTATGGTATAAAACACCATAACACAAATGTGCCAGTATGATTGAATATACTAGTATGCAAGTGAGGTAGGATGAATGCATGGGATTCATATGCATGAACAATATTAACTGACCAAATAACATAAATGTGAGAATACATGCAAGAATACGTAAACTATAACTGAGATCATACTGTCACTAGGTACTGAGTTCTGAGTACTGAGTTGCTGACATCTGAGTTTACTGGTATAAATAACTGAGTCTACTAAATATAGAGGGACTGATGTTATATTACAGATAAAGGACTAACTATTTCTGACAGTTCTGATTATGAAGAATTGGTCTATTGACTATATCTGACAGTCCTGAAATCTGAATACTGGTAACATGATTTTCATATAATTAATATAATATTACTATATGACTATATCTGATAGTCCTGATTCTCATAGAACTAGATGAGTTTCGTACTAAGCTGAGCGACTGTATTTGACAGTCCTGAAACTATAGAACTGAACTGAGTTCTAATACTGTGACTGGATCCAAAAATGAGACTGTCGAAAGTAGTAATTTAACCGACATGCCCCTAATAAGATATTATAACTTAGTTGAGGTCCAATCTATAACCCTAATTGGAAGGGTGTCAATATTGCACCACTAGTAAGGACAAGTTGTAAGTGACCCTCATCTGGCAGTGTCTCCAAAAAAGAATGATGGGACCCTCATCTGACAGTGTTAATCCACCTCATCAACCCTCAACTGATAATGTTGATGCCTCAACCTTTGTTGGCTACATAGTTCTAGTATGCAAGGATTGCTTCTAAGAATCACACCCTATCTTGTAGTGTGTGTTCCCTATCCTTGGGTTCACTCGGTGCTGAATCCTACTCCCATCTGAATAGACACTGAACATGATTAACTGAACTAAATTAGATTGGGTTCATTAAGATCCATTGACTAACGGAATACTACTGAGATCTGATAACTGACTAAGAGTACTGAGATTACTGGACTGATACTGAATTTATTGGATTTTCCTGAGTAACATGACTGACTGAGTTTTACTGATTATGGATTGACTGTGAGTATTGTGGAAATCTAATACTGGCTCTAGGCATACAACTAAATAATCAGGTATAGGTACCCCTAGGACTCGATAGTATGAAACTAACAAGACTTGATACTTCTTGAACATATGACCAATATCAACAATTCATCATATAATAAGTTGGGGATTTCATGAAGTACGTGGTTATTATAATCTTGTACATTCTATTATTGCATACACTCAATGTCATAATTTCATACTCTTAACATCATGAGAATTCCAACAACTATCTACAATGCATATCTATTGCATGGGAGTCATTTGAACATAAGGGTAAAACATGTATTTATCATTTGGGTCGCAATTAAGCTATAATGCATAATTTCTATTCTCTTAGGAATTTTATCAAACACCTTACATGCACCACTTAGGGCTTAGGAAAAATCACCAAATTAACACACCATAACTAACTAAGTTCATATTTTTCAACTTGCATGCTAACATAGTTTCATAAAATAAATAAAGATTCCAACTTGGGAAATCATACAACAACAACCACGTGAACATAATCAACCCATAATATGAATATCAAAATTTGTAGTTTAAAACTTGATTCTTCGGCTTCATGGATAAAAATAATCCATGAATGAACACTACGCATACCTTAGTTCTTGATTATACGAAGATTGACGGAGAGATTCTTGAATTTGAGTATTGAATTTGAATTCTTAATTGAAAACCCTAACTTGTTTTTTAGAGGAACTTGAGAGATACACTATATTTTGGTTGAATTAGGGCTAAATCCCATGTTTTAATCTTATATAGGGGTGGGAAATTGACCTTTTTTCCCATAAAATACAGACATTTAATGACTGAAATTGGGCATCGACGTGGTGCGTCGATGGCATCAATGCGGTGCATTGATGAATCAATGTGATAGCCGCGTCGATGGCATCAATACGGTGCATTGATGAATCAATGTGATAGCCGATGCATCATACCATTATCACATCGAGTCTCAGTACTTTGACCCTGGCAACCTGCAACAATTATCAACCAACGCGATTGGCGATGCGGCGCATCAAAATCGCATTGGTCCACTATTTTGGGCTTCCAAACGTGGTCTAAACGTGGTCTGAAAAATCCGAAACTTGTTCGAGACCACCTATGGACCTCTCTAATCATGAATTAAGAAAAATACAGACCATTAAAGGACATTAAGGTGGTGAAATATGATTGCCAACTTTTGAAGGCCAATAATAGGCTAAGTCTAGGAACTTAGTTAGAACCTTCTAAGTATGGGACCCCCCCTCCCTTAACAAGCATAAATCGATTGAATTAAGGTTAGGATTTTACAAGGTCTTACAATATCTGCCCCTTAAGAACATTTTTCCTTGAATGAGACTGACTGAGAGAGGAGAAATGATAGACTGAAGTACATATAGGACATGAATAACTGAGACATGATTACATGACTGACATAACTGATAAACTGAATATATCATACAGAACATTCATATCTGATGCATGAGTACTGGTTCATGAATGCTTGTCCTAGATTTCTGATAAGCTGAGCTTTTCACAATAAGTGTGCATATTTGATGTATAATTATATGACTGAACTGACACATAAATTCGTGACTAAATATGCAATGGTATTTAATACCAAGCTTGTGATGGGAATCTGAATATGGAACTAAATATTGAGTTTTTAACTAAAACCTAAACATGAAACTGAATGATTTCAAGGAAGACTGTTACCTTAAATTGAAAAAAAAATATTGGTGAGTCTGAGATTAATTACTAAGTACACATGAGCGGAAACATGAGAATGTAACTGAGTCTAGAATGTGACACTTGAGCTGGATATCGTGATCTGAACTGAGAACCTTAAATACGAAGCTTACGATCGAGGTTGGAGATTTGAGGGCCAACTTACGAGTATCCCTTATCCAAAATTGGACTCATTACGAGAAGAGAGAGTGACATGTTTAAGTTATGGATATTTGGAGAATTGTCATATATATCTCCCTTGGGACACTATGTCCCTTGAAGAATATTAAACTGACTTTGTTAAGATATTAAGGAAAATTGAGGTGATGCACAAGGTGCCTACAAATTAAATCGTGACTGAATACCTGGAATTTGAAACTAAGGCATGATACATGAACCAAGTTGAACACGCCACTACTTAGTTGGTCTATCTTAGACTGATCACATTCATGAGATTCCAAATAGTGTAATTAGATGAAAGATAGGGAAATCATACCATTTGAACTTGTTTGTCTGACTGCTAAACTTACTTACCAGCTTTACGGACAAACTCATGCTAAAAACTTATACTCGACTGAAGCATTTCTATGACATTCTTTATATAGAGTTCTAGTGACGGTAGGGAGAAAGCAAATCTTAGTCTGGCCGAAGCAAGATAGTAGAATAAGAGATTATTACATAGCTAGGATTCTTATATTCGGAGACAAGGCCAATGAAATATTATCTAAGATAAAGTGACTAAGCCTTATACACTGCAACTGAGACTGCTGAAAAAATTCACATGGGTGCTGAGCATGAATGCATAAATATACTAACTTATCTGATTAACTGAATATCTGATGTTTGTAATCGTAACTAAGACTGTAACTGAGACTGAATGATGGTTTTCGATATCTGAGGTTTAAACTGGTATAGGAGTACTAAATTTTGATGGCTAAGTAACTGATAACTAAAAGCCATGGTCCTGTAGGACTACCTGAGTCCTTTACTAAATATAGATTACTGAACTGACGTGGTAACTAAAGGCTTAAGGATAGAACATCAACACCACAAATTCACTGAGGGGTCTTAATTAAGGGTATTCATGACATAAATATAAGTTCAACTAATCACAAGGAGTGGAGAATATGTCATGCGAGCTAGGCATACTGTAAATCATGACATGAGTGTATGAGTCATGAGCTCATAATCTGATTCTAAAGTTTCTGCACTCATGGGACATGATTTGTAACTCTGAGTGAACTAGAACTCCTTATCCTAGGAATTAGGAGCGTATATGAGTTTTCACCAATATGAATGAATATGAGCAATGGTCATAGAGCTGAATTAATATAAGCAATGGTCATAGAGCTGAATTAATATGAGCAATGGTCATAAAGGTGAAATGTAGGACATGAATAGATATCATGTAACTGATGGTTTTGATATTCTAAGATGGTCTACAGGATCACGCTCACTACAGAAATAGACAAGAATCTCATCTATGAATACTATGACGAACGTGTCCAAGTACTAGTTGAACACTCAATTCATCAAGTCCATAAAAGCTATGGGTGTGTGGGTAAGACCAAAGGACATGACTGCAAATTCAAAGTGGTCATACCAAGTTCTGATAGACGTCTTCAGAATGTTAAATTCTCTGAGTCTGAGCTACTGATAGCCTAATCTGAGGTCTATCTTAGGTAAATATCTGGCACCCTAAATTAATCAAACAATTCATTGACTCTAAGAAGTGGATACTTGTTATTGATGGTGACCTTGTTGAGCTAACGGTAGTCTATTCACATTTTGAGAGAACCATCTTTCTTACGTACGAATAAGACTGGTGCATCTCATAGGGATACACTGGGTTTGATGAATCCCTTAACTAGGAGATCCTTTAAATGTTCTTTCAATTCTCTGAGTTATGTTGGTGCCATTCTGTATGGAGGAATAGATATAGGTTGAGTTTTGGAAGAAGATCTATCCCAAAGTCTATTTCCCTTTTGGGAGGAATTCTTGGAAGATCTTTGAAAAAGAAAACATCTGAATAGTCATTCACTACTAGGATTGATTCAAAACTGTGAGTTTCAAAACTATAGTCCTTAACTCAAACAAGATGATAGACACATCCTTTAGATATCATTTTTCGTGCCCGAAGGTAGGAAACAAGCTGACCTTTAAAAACTAAAGTACTACCTCTCCACTCTAGAACAAGTTGATTCAAAAACTAAAACTGGACAATTTTATTTCTACAGTCGACTGTGGCATAGCAGGAATAAATCCAATCAATATCAAGAATAACATCAAAATTAGTCATCTCTAATTAGACTAAGTCTGCTAAAGTGACTTTCTGAGAGACCATAATTGGACAGTTCCTGTATGCCCATCGAGATATGATAGTTTTACCCACTGGAGTAAAGACTACGAAGGGTTCTACTAGAATTTTGGGACTAGCTCCGAAATCAACTTCTATATAAGGAGTAACAAAAAACAAAGAGGCTCCAGGATCTAGCAAAGCGTAAACATAAAAGTAAAATATCAGAAATGTACCAGTGACCACATCAGGAGAATTTTCCTAATCCTGTCGGGAATGAAAAGCATATAGTCTAGTTGGGCATTACCCACTAGTGGCATTGGAGGTGGCACCCTGCTGATTCGGGCAATTCGACTGAGCTGAGGAATGGTTATGCTGTCTTCATGGACCAGCCTTAGGACAGTATCAGACTCTATGACCTAACTCGCCATACCTATAACACACATCACTGTCGGCTCTACATATACCCTTATGATATTTTCCAATAATATGACAAAGGGGATGGGTTCGGGCACTGCTAATACCGCCCTGAGGTTTAGGACCTGGAGCCCTATCTCTGAATTTAAGGACTGGAGAACTGGATAAGGAAGGAACTAGAATTAAAGACTTTGGGCAGAACTAATAACAGTTACCACCCTCTAACTTAGGCTGAGCAAAATTGAGATTACCTGTTCTCAATCTCTTATTTTCTCTCTTTCTTTATTTCTTTCTATGTTTTCCTACCCCAATCTGCAGGGCATGAATCATATGCCTGGGTAGGACAACAGCCTACTGATTGCTCTGAGCTAATACTAAATAAGATAAAGTAATAGGGTCAATTCTAAATTTGCCATGAAACACATGCTCGCAAAGGAAATCTGCCTGAATAGGCAGAGGTGCTGACTGATTTTTAGTTTTTCTTTCTGTAGTTCTATTGGAAAACATGTTCTGTAATAAAAGGGAGAGTGGATTAGACTGGGATTTAAATTTGAGCTCATGCTCACTGGCACAACATGAATATTGAAAGAGGGGAAACTATTCCTAAAACATTTCATAGCCTCCTGTCCATAAGTGTGGTGCACAACATACCCATGTACAAGATTCTACTAGATGTGAATTTATAGAATTCCTAGGATACTATTAAACCTAAGGCTTTGATACCAAGTTTTTCATTCCTCGAATCTGACACCTGAAATGCTACATAGTGCTCATGTTCCCAAAGGACCACAAGCTAACCCATAACTGATATCTGTAATTGAGCACTGAATAATATATTGTAAATATATGGAATATAAGTTGTAAGGATATAAGGTTCAAAACTTAACTAGTACTGAATAAAAAACAATGTCTACAGTGGGGTATAATAATACCCAAAATTGAAATAAACTATCTGAAATATGTTATAGTCTGAAAGCCTCTAAACTATCTGAAAACTTTAGAGTTAATAGGACATGTCCCCAACTAATGCCAAACTACTAAAATAATAAAGTAATAAAATAATAATTCTATCCTCGAATGATGAGGACTCAGTATTAGTCCGGCTGTTGAACATCTGATCTACTAAGGATGGTCGGGAGCTCGTACTTCTAAACCAATGGTATAAAACACCATAGCACAAATGCATCAGTACGATTAAATATACATGTATTCAAATGAGGTAGGCTGAATGCATAGGGTTCATATGCATGAACAATACTAACTGACCAAATAACATAAACGTGAGAATACATGCAAGAATACGTAAACTGTAACTAAGATTATACTATCACTGGGTACAGAGTTCCGAGTACTGAGTTGCTGACATCTGAGTTTACTAGCATGGATAACTGAGTCTACCGAATACAGAGGGACTGATGTTATATTAAAGATAAAGGACTAACTATTTCTGACAGTTCTAATTATGAAGAACTGGTCTGATTGACTATATCTAACAGTCCTGAAATCTAAATACTGGTAACATAATTTTTTCATAATTAATATACTATTACTAGGTGACTATATCTGACAGTCCTGGTTCTGATGGAACTAGCTTAGTTTCGTACTGAGCAACTGTATCTGACTTTCTTAAAATAGTAGAACTAAATTGAGTTCTATTACTAAGACTAGATCCGAAACTGAGACTGTGATAAGTAGTCATTTAACCGACATGCCCCTTATAAGCTATTAGCTAAGTTGGGGTCTAATCGGTAACCCCAATTGGAAGGGTGTCAATATAGCACTACCGATAAGGACAAGCTGTGAGTGACCCTCATCTGGTAGTGTCCCCAAAAGAGAACGGTGGGACCCATCTGATAGATTTAATCCACCTCATCAACCCTCAACTAACCGTGTTGATGTCTCAACCTATGCTGGCTACATAGTTCTGGAATGAAAGTATTATTTCTAAGAATCACTCCCTCATCTGGCAGTGTGTGTTCCCCATCCTTGGGTTCACTCGGTGCAGAATCCTACTTCCATCTGAATAGAAACTGAACATGATTAATTGAACTAAACTAGACCGAGCTCATTGAGTTCCATTGACTGACGGAATACTACTGAGATCTGATGACTGACTGAGAGTACTGAGATTACTAGAATGATACTGAATTTACTGGATTTTCCTGAGTCACATGACTGACTGAGTTCTACTAATCATGGCTTGACTGTGAGTATCATGGGAAAATGACACTAGCTCTAGGAACATAGCTAAATTGCCCGGTACAAGTACCCCTAGGACTCAATAGCATGAAACTGATAAGACTTGACACTTATTGAACACATGACCAATATCAACAATTCATCATACAATAAGTTGGGGATTTCATGAAGTGCATGGTTATCATAATCTTGTACATGGTAGTATTGCATATACTCAATGACATAATTTCATACTCTAACATCATGAGCATTCCAACAACCATCTACAATGCACATCAATAGCATGGGAATCATTTGAACATAAGGGTAAAACATGTATTTATCGTTTGGGTCATAATTAAGCTATAATTCATAATTTCTATTCTCTTAGGCATTTTATCAAACACCTTACCTGTACCACTTAGAGCATAGGCAAAGTCATCAAATTAACATACCATAACCAACTAAGTTCATAGTTTTTAACTTGCATGCTAACATAGTTTCATAAAACAAATAAAGATTCCAACATGGGAAATCGTACAACAACCACATGAATATAATCAACCCATAACATGAATATCAGAATTCATAGTTTAAAACTTGATTCTTGGGCTTCGTGGATGAAAGAAATTCATGAATAAACACTATACATACCTTAATTCTTGATTATATGAAGATTGATGGAAAGATTCTTGAATTTGAGTATTGAATTTGAATCCTTAATTGAAAACCCTAACTTTTTCTTGAGAAAAACTTAAGAGAGACACTATATTTTGGTTGAATTGGGACTAAACCCCGTGTTTTAGACTTGTATAGGGGTAGGAAATTGACCCTTTTGACCTTAAAAAATACGAATATTTAATGACTGAAACTAGGCATCGATGCTATCTGTGATGCAACACGTCAATGGCATCAATGCAATAGTCAACACGTAGCTCCATCATCAGGTCGAGTCTCGGTACTTTGACCCTGGCAACCTGCAACAATTATCAACCAGCATGATTGGAGACGCGGTGCGCTAAAATTACGTTGGTCCACTATTTTGGGCTTCCAAACATAGTCTAAACGTGGTCCAAAGAATTCAAAACTTATCCGAGACCACCTATGGTCCTCTCTAATCATGAATTAACAAAAATACGAACCATTAAAGGACGTTAAGGTGGCGAAATGAGATTGCCAATTTTTGAAGGCCAATAATAAGCTAAGTCTGGAAACTTAGTTAGAACCTTCTAAGTATGGGACCCCCCATTAACAATCATATATGGACTGAATTAACCTGGGTATTTAGTGGGGTCTTACAGCTGTAGCATCCCGCATTTTTGGCCAAGACTTTGAACCATCATTCCTACGTGTGTAAGCTCTAATTCCATGATTTGTATGTGAATATATATGTCATGATCTTTATACTAGTTTATGAATTTCTTATGAGGTGAAAAATGTTCATAGAAATCACTTAGAGCAAAGTTGAGCTAAGAGCCTTTGATTCGACCAAGTTTTGGTATTTGATTATACAAGTGTTGACTTTGAATGCATATAACTTTTTATATATGTGTACTTTTTCATGTCAAGACCCACCAAATTATATATAATTGATTTATCTTCCCAAAATACAAATTTTGCCTTAATCTGATAATCGAGTGAAAAGTTATGGCCTTTTTTATGAGAGGCAATAAGGATCCACGATTTGGCAGCGGTGCGCGATTTTCTCAATGCAATTTAGGGCACGATATGGAGGTTATTCCCCCTTATTTTCAGTTTCTTAAGGGTCCAGGTTTAATTAGGTCCTTTCCCCTCAACCCCAAACGTCCAAAGGATGATTTATAGCATCCAAAAGGGCATTATTTGCCCATCTTCCTTAAAATTTCTCATGTAAAAACCCTCTTCTTCTCCCATGAACAAAGTTAAAGCTTTTTCTCTTAAGAACACAAAAAATTCAAGATTCCAAGTTCAAGAAACCCTCAATAAATCTTCAAGAAATCATCTATTAAGGTATGTAGGAGTTCATCCATGGGTTCCCTTTCACCCATGGAGCCCAAAAAACTTCTTTTCAATTAAAGTTTGGAATTTTTCATTGTTATGAAGTTGTATATGTTCAAGATGTATTTAAATCATATTTCTCCTTAGTAATTTGACTCAATTCATGTCCTAGTATGATCCCGTGAAAAGATTAGTTATCTCATGTCTCAAGTTTCGATTTTCCTATGTCGTGTTCAATTAAATTTCATGTCATAATATCGAATTGTGAATTTAGCCATGTAATCATGTTGTTTTCGCTTGTTTTATGACATTATCATTTCAAGTTCATGATTCTCAAGTGTTTGATGAAATTTCTATGCTTTTGGGTCTTGGAACTATGATTCCCATACCACAGTTTTAAGTGTTGATATTGTGCTTTATGATCATTCAGTGCTGACGGGTTATGAACACCCGATACCTATGTGTTTTACATATTTCCATTTTTTTAAGTAATAAGTCAGTCAAACCATGGTTTTATTATCATATTCAAAACACTATGATCATGTTGAGCACTATCAGTTTATATGTTTATAACTACTTTAGAATCTGTTTGCACTGTTGTTTTCAAAATAACATGACCTGAGCTTATCAGTTAACAGTACATTCACCAATTAATATTCTAGTGTCATTCAGTTGGGGGTAGGATTTAGCACCGAGCAAACCCAGGGATGGGGGCATTCCTGCCAGTATAGGGTGTGACCCTTAGTAGCAATCCCTGAGTTATAGAACTATGTATCTAGCATAGGTTTGAAATATCTTCTAGCTATTTTAGGGTTGATACATATCTCATGAAAGCACCTTCTAGCATAGGGTGACTCCTTATTTCTTTGAGACATCAGTTATTGATCACTATAATTTAGGTTCCATTTTGATGGCAAGGATAGAACAACCCTCCTCCGCGTAGGTCAGATGTTGGACTCCATGATAGTTCACAGGGTTTATGTTAGTTATATGATAGATCCCATAGTCTCAATATAGTAGTCAATGTATTCTCAGTTTAGGTTTGCTTCACCAAGTTTATAGATTTTTAGTTATACAGTTTTCTGTCTTTCAGGTTAGAGATTTATCTCAGTACAAATTTATGCTTGGTCTTGTATTCTCAGATATTATAGTTTTTATGCATTCATACACAGTTATTTCATGTTGTTCAATTATTCCTTATCTCATATGCTTAGTACCCCACAGTTCAGTTTGATTAGTTAGACTAAGTACAATTTAGCTTTACCAATCAGTACACAGTTATCAGCTAATTAGTATCGAGTACCAGCTATTTAGTATTCCGACGTTAGTTATTTAGTATTGAGCTATTAGTCATTCCATTAATCAGATCATCTAAGTTATGTTATGTTTGGTTTTATATGTTTATGCATTCGTGCTCAGTATATTTGTATATTCAGATCCTCAAGTTATGTTAGTTTTTATCACATAGTTTTAGACCCAATATTCATACAGTATCCATGTTTTACTATTTTCCAGCTTCAGTTCTACTTATATGACAAAAGTATAGTTTTAAGAAACTAAGTGTAGTGATTCACTAGCTTATCAAATTTGTTTGTTAATCATGTTTTAAGATATATCATCTTTCATCTTATTTCAATCTCTTGGTGAGTTTACTTACACTTGGCATACATGTTTAAGATTTTGCATGAACTCAGTTTTACTTATTGCATTCAGCCCTACTTACTCAATACATTCCAGAAGTACTGATCCACATATATGTCTATGTGGCTACATTGTTTCATAATGTTAGTACCAATTGTATCCCATACATCATGATCAGACAGTTGTAGTTTCCATCCAGTAGGTGATGATTTCTCCTATTTTGGGGACTCTAGTCAGATGTTATTCATGCATTTTATTTTATTATTCATATATATTGATTAGTGGTAGCTAGAGGCATGTTCCAGCTATCTATAGTCAGTATAGTAGAGGCTTTATAGATGTCAATCAGAGTCAGTCATATAATTCCAGTTCTCTCTTTAGTTTTATTAGGTTGTAAACTTTATCAGTATTGTATTTATCCAGATTATGCCATGATTATGTTTTCGTACAGAAGAATTATCTATTTAATATATTCTAAATCAATTGCTTAAGTATCATGCCAGTTCATGGGTTAGCTTGGGATCACTTGTGGTTCTAAGCATCGTGTTACGGCTAGGGGGTAGTCTCGGATCGTGACAGGGGCTATGACTCTGGATTCATTCACTCTAGTATTCACCATTTGCAGGCAAAAGATAAAGAAGGTTAGATACTAATTTGTATCACAATATACGAATTAGAATTAAGTTTTAGCACAAAAGTATACAGAAATGATATTTTCCTAAAGTTATATAGCCACTCAAAGAAAAGTACAAATGTCTCTGTACCATTTTGTATGACTCAACTGGACCCATTTTGTTACAACAAGATCTATGAACCATGGGCTCTAATACAAACTTTTTCATGAACTAAACCCAAACTCCTAGTTGTAGAACCATCTAACCTTAAACAAACAACCAATACTTAGACAAAAAAAAGGCAAACTAGGTGTTTGCATTAATAAGAACTAAAATCCATAATCTAACAAAGATGCAGAATAATAAAGTTAACAACCCAAGAACCTAATAGTCATTGTACCAAAACTAATGCAATGTCAATAAACAGGATATAATCAAAACATCTAAAAAGATCTAAGTCCAAAATAATGGACCAGAATTAGAACAAATCACTTTAGCTATCCCAAAGGATGTAGCTTACCCTTGATTTTGAATGCAAACAGCTCTCAACTGAGGTCTCACAATAGTCTCATATTATGCTCTACAATCAACAAAAAGAAGAGCATATGTAGTATTAGTATACAAGAACACTAGCATACTAGTAGGTTCATCAGCCAATCTAAAATAATAAATGTAGACAAGTAACGATAACTTGGTAAAGCAAGAACAACCATGAAAACCTGCCATGTAACCTTACTTCAAGTTCATAACACTTAACCATATTAAAGAATTATGGATTTTAGTCTATACAAGTCAACATGGATAACAAATCAAGTCAAGATCATAACTACCAACAACACTCCAAGTCAACAACCATGATTCAAGCAATTATATCAACCATATCTCAATTACACAAGTAAATAGACAATATAGAGTTTTACTAGTCATACAATAAAATGTGGACAACTCAAGGATCTATTCCAACATCAACAATGGCAAAATAAAGAATTCTAGTTTACATAAAAAAAAAACAACTACAGCTAGTAAGCATACAAATTTGGTTCACTCAAGGAACTAATATAACCAATCAGCTTATAAGTTGATTCACTTGAGGAAACAATACAACATTTAAAATCATAATACCCTCTTTACTTAAGGAAATATCACACTCACATATACCTTATACATATATGCTAACACTTTTATGGTCGCCCACTAGCCATGACTTGCAGGAAATGAGCTCTAATCCATGAATCAAAACATCTCAAATATGTCCAAATAATAGTATGTCCATAGTAATAAATATAAATCTCATGAAAATTTCCAAATATCGATGTCCCATAATTATGAAAAATATCATAACAATCACAACCACAATGATAAAAGAAACAACATTTATAAAAATTGCCAAGCTTTTCAAATAAGTTTATTGTATGTAATTAACATAGGATATCAAACAGTTATTCACTTTCCTTGAACATGTATTGTAACAAGAAATACAAAGAAAAGATTATCATACACATAAGACAAGTTTAGTCTCAACTATATTAAACCATCACCTACCTCAATCTAAAGCCTGAAATACTCTAGCGAACTTGAGTCTTCCTTTTTCTTTAGAATATAAATTAACCATATGACCTACAATATCAAAGAATAATAGCCTAATCTCAAACTCCAAGGCTAATGGATGTTCTATTCTATTATTCTAGTATTTTTCTACCATAGTTCAATCTACACCTACCAATTTCATAGTTACAATAGTACATTATCATCTTGCAAGAGTAAATTATCAAATTTTAATCAAAACCCAAAGGTTTTACTACCAATTTACCCTATTGCACTAGAAAAATCAGCTATATTAAGCTAAATCTACCTTAAAACCATAAACTAGTGATTCCAGGGCTTAAAAATCACAAAACTAGTTATTGAGAGTGATTAACTTAATGAAGATATTTGGTGAGAAAGAGTTGAAAATTGTCATAAGACCTTTCCAAAATGAGTTCAGAAATAATAAACTATTTTGGGATACTTTTCTGCATAAATCAACATATGTCCCGCTATAGTAGCCTGCAATGACCTGAATTTGGATGAGTTTTCCTTTTATGTATTTTGAATATTTTACCCTCCTCATGGTTGTGCTATTTGGTTTATGAGTTGCGGGAATGGTTCACAGAATTCCAAAGGCCTTTAGAAAGGTTTTGGGTAAGTTAGAAGTTATGTTGAGGCTTTAAGAGCTAATAGTTGACTTTGATCAACATATCAAGATCTGAGTATTGGATTAAAAAATGAACTATGCCAGTAGATCTAGAATGTCAAATTTGGGTTAGTAGTTAGGTTGGTTGGTTTTGTGTCTTTTAGATCCCATTTCAATCCTTGGTTTGGAAATAGTGTAAATAGGGTCCTAGGTCAATTTTGTTATAATGACTATTTTTCATAAATCAAATGATCCCATTAGATCTAGAACATGTTTTAAAATTCATTTGCATTGTTGGATCATGTTCATAGGATTTTGAATAACTTTTGGGCAAAAATAAGTTTTTGAAATTATTGGTTCTAGTATAATTGCGAAAGCATACTTTTGACCGTGTTCATGGTATTTTGACTATTTGACCAAGTCGTAAAAGTGAACTTTGCGCCGCATTCATGACCATCACTAATGTTTAAGGCCAAAACAAACCTATTTTGTAGTTTTGACATTTTTGGAGTTAGGAAGCTCCAATTTTGGTGATTCTCAATGTATTTTTCTCACATAATTTATCCAATTATAACTGCATTCATTCCATAAACCAATAAATTCTAATTTATTCTTCATAATTTCTATTCAAGTTGAGAATTAAAACCTCATTTTTACTATTTTTGGGGATTGGGAGCTTAGATTTGGGCAATTCCAAAGGGGTTTTCGAGATTTCTTTCATGGGTAATTTTTCTAATATTATACTTATCATTTTACCTTGATTTCATCTTCAAAAAAACTTTATGTTCTTGATTGAAAATGAGTTTTGGGGGTTTTTGCCGGTAAAGCTTGAAAATGGATTTTTTTAGATTTGAATCTTGTTTTTCACTCATTTTACATAGGTTTTCAGTTGTAGACTCCTATGAGCATTGGGAACATATTTCTAAAATAAAATTTTAGTTTTACCTCTTTTATTTTTTAATCCATTTTTGGGGTCCTTTGGAGACCCGTCTTGAATATAGTCAATATGGGTATCGTTGTCTTTCTTTTGATGTGTATATATCATATTTGAAGGTTTGGTCATGGTTTGAGATGTTTTGATGGTTTTATAATTTTGATTGGAGATTTGTGCGGTATTTGAATTTGCAGATCTTCGGTTAAGGCAAGTTTAGATGTACCTTGATCCTTTTCCAAAGTGTTTATGTGTTATTTGCATGATTGTCGGTATGTTGTGATTCATTTAGGTTGGGGTCCCACTTAGATGACATGATGACTATCTACATGGTTACTTGAGTCTTAATAATGGATTGTAATTAGTTTATTTCCTTAGTTAGTAATATTGCCTGTAGATATCCTTAAAGTTGATTGTAGTTAATTACTTAGTTGGATTATTATCATTATTGAATGCTTACTTTGGGAATTTAGAACTAGTATAGAAGCTTTTATTATGATGATTGGGGTTTATCAAACTCTAGGGGGTAATTATGTTATTACTAAAATGATAGAATAATCGAGTCTTAGACAATGCCTAGGGTGTAAATGAGTTCATATTGTTTGTTGAGGCTTAATTTATGAACGAGAAAGGTTTAGGTAGTTTCATAATATTTTGTTATTGGGACTTGTATTTATTCTATGTTGCTATATAGAACTTATATGAAATATCTATGGACTAAAGTAATTAATTAGATTTGTATACCTGTATGGGGGCTTATTCATTTATTAGTACTATTGTGATGCCATGTGGAGGCTTATATTATTGTGGTTGGTGACTTGAGATAATATCACCATATATGTTTCCCTTGTGGAGGATTAATTTGATATTATTGGCCCTATTTTGTGCCCAACTAAGGATTTAAAATGACATTAATGATGCCTTACATGCATTATTATTCCAATGGTACATTGCTTATATTAAAGGAAAAAGACATGTTTTACCCCTTAAAGTTGTCACTAAAGCTCACTTTAACCACTAAACGTAACTTGTAATTATTTACCCCCTTTATAAACTTTAAAATATATTATTTTTCTCCCTTTACGGCTGACGTGGAAAAAATAAAATAAAATAAAAAATCAAAGTGTGTATTATTGAAAAAAAAAAGTATAAAAAAGTTTAAGTGAAACCCACTTTAAAATTTTCACCCCTTATATTTTTTTCCCTTCTTTCTCACACCCCACCACCCCCATGTCTTCTTCTTCCTCACACCCCACCACCACCGTGTCTTTTTCTTCCCCTATTTATTTTCTTTTTTTCTTTCTATCCATAAAAAATGTTCAATCAAATACACAATCATAGAAAGAATAAAATACACATATTATACAACAGATAAACTTTTCTATGAAGATCAACAATCAACAAATTAATTTTATTTCCTCACATCAAAATCAAATTTAATTAATAATAACAGATCAAAGATAAAACTAATGTTCTTTATTTCAAAATGGAAAATTTTCCCTGTATTATCCGATATTGAACAACTTTTTCATCCATCAGATTTTTTTTGTCTAATCCTTCCCTCCCCATCAGGAAAGTCTCATTTTATCCCTTGACCCTAATAGAACTCCCATCAGAAGGTAATGTTAAACCATAGTCAATTGAAGGGTAAATTTGGACATGTTGGGTTGGATCTTGGAGCTTGTGCCTTCTTTGGAGCCTACAAAAGAATACCAAAATTCAAAAACTGGAAAACCAAGTTAGGCATAATTAACAATATTGAAGATGATTAGCACTGATCGGAGAATGATGAAAAGTTGAAGGAGAGCGGCGGAGTTTGTTTAAGGCAAAAATGACAAGGGCGATATAGAAAACATTTAGGGTCATTTTTTTAAGGCAAATTATATTTGGATAAGTTACGATAGGGGTTTG
>JAPEIP010000012.1:70111123-70121471 GCA_026120095.1 Capsicum chinense
TATGATATAAGACATCATAGCACAAAGAAAAGCATGTGTCATTACTTTGAATGTACTGGTATGCTCAGTGAGGTAGGCTGATATACATGGGTTCATATGTATGCGCAATAATAATTAAATAACATGAGTATGACTGAGTAAGAGTACATGCATGAATACATAGACTGTAACTGAGATCGTGCTAATACTGAGTACTAAATCGGAATACTAATAATCAATATCTGAGTTTATGAATACTATATTACTGATTATCTAAATGACTGTATCTAATAGTTCTGAATACTGTGGAACCATACTAAGTTTCGTACTGAGCTGAGTGACTACATCTGATAGTCCTGGATTTGTAGAACATAACTAAGTTCTATTCTGAGACTGAGACTGGAACTGAGAATGTAGGAGGTAATCATCTAAATGATATACCCCTTCTCTAACTGATTTGGGGTCCAACCTGTAATCCCAATTGGAAGGGTGTTAATACCGTACCACGGGTAAGGGCAAGTTGTGAGTTAACCCTCTCTGACAGAAAGCTCTTTCATCAACCCTCGTTGGTAGGATAACTCGGATGAGAAATATCAACCCTCATAATGTCTGGAAGGAAGATACCTCAACCTATGCTGGCTACGTAGTTTTGTAACATAGGGATTGCTGCTAAGGGTCAACCCTTTGCTGACAAGAATACCCCCATCCATAGGTTAACTCGGTGTTGAATCTACTCCCAACTAAATAGACGCTGAACTTATTTCTAGTCTATACTATATTGGACTAAACGGTTACTGAGATTACTATTTAGCTGAACATAATTTAGTTCACTGAGTTCCATTGACTGACGGAATACTACTAAATTCTATTAGCTAACTGAGTTTACTGAAGTCTGAGCTATATACTGAATTAGACTTGACTAATATGGATTTTATTGAGTCTTCCTGAGTTCTGTAACTGACTGAGAGTACTACTGATCATGTCATGACTGATACTGTTCTATAATGGACCATGGCTCTAGGTAATCAGCTAAATTATCGGGTACAAGTACCCCAGGACTCGATAGCATAAATTAAGAGACATGGCATAACATAAAACACGTAAACTATGAACTTGATCATCATTCATTTATTCATTGGGGCATTTTGACAAACACTCGCATGATATAAATTGTACATAAGCTAACTTAATATGATTTCATTCTCTTAATAGTTCACATGGATAATTTATCTAACACTTGGTGAGCATAGTATATGCACATAGTATTGAACAACAAGTGAGCATCATAAATCATCTGTAAATCACAAGTCAAGGGTTTATCATAGATTCACATGAAACTATACACATAATGATAAATTTCACATTAGATATATATATAATCATGAATTAGGAACTTAATCCAAATAGCAATCATGGATACACTTTAGTTCCATCCATGGAAATCATAAAATCAATTACTTGAAGTTCAAAAGAGATTCTTGGACTCCAAGGGAGGAAGGAACCCTTGGATGAACACTTCACATACTTTTTGTTGAAGAATTTCTGAAAGCTTATGGTTGAATCTTGAGTTCTTGATTTGAAATATGATCTTATAGGGTTTTGTTCTTGAGCAAATTTGAGAAAGAATGACTATATTTGCTCTATAGGGAGTTTAATTTTATTTTCTGGGGGCTGAGGATCGAAGGAAAAGGACATAAATACCCCCAAGAATGCGGTATTTTGATGACTGAAAACTAGATTACCTACGCGCAGTTCGACATGGTGCACCGATGGCATCAACACGATAGCCAATGCATCGCATGATATTTACATCGATTCCCTAAAATTGGAGGCTGGTAGCTGGGAATAATAGTAATCAATGCGATAGTCGATGTGGCGCACCAAGATCGCACTGATTCATTGTTTTGGGATTTCAAAGGAGCTTCAAATGAAGTTCAAAAAATCCAAAACTTGTCCGAAAACACCTACGAACATTCCTGATCATGAATCAATCTAAACATCAACATTTAATGGATGTAAAGGTCATGAAAAAAGATTTCCAACCTTTGTACTTAGCTAAAATATTCTAAGTTTGGGACCCCTTGACATGCCTAAAGGACTGAATTAAGCTTAGGGTTTTGCAGAGTCTTACATTATCTCCCCATTGGGAACATTCATCCTCGAATGAGACTGCTGAGACTGAGAATACAGAGATACTAACTTACTTACTAGATATGAATACCTGGAACATAACTGTATGACTGATATTACTAGTATTCTGAATTATCATACTGGACATGCATATCTTATGCCTAGATATAGCTGCACATGATTCATGAATGCATGACTCGGATTACTGATAAACTGAATTTATGTACTGAACATGCATAACTGATACATGGATATAAGACTGAACTGGATCATAAACGTATAACTAAACATGCAATGGTAACTGATACCAAGTTTATAACTGAAATTTGAACATGAAACTGATTAAGCTAAAGAAAATTATTACCTTGAGCTAAGTCTGGATTAGCGGAGAATAGATCAGGATACTTGGTTTGCATGTCTGCTTCTACTTCCCAAGTAGCTCCCTCAACGGACGGATTCTACCAAAGAACTTTGACTAGAGAAACTTCTTTGTTCCTTAGTCTACGAATCTGATAGTCAAGGATTTTGACTGGGATCTCTTCATAATATAGGCTGTTCTAAATATTTATGCCCTCAATAAGGACTATGACTAATGGGTCACCTATGCATTTCTTTAGCAAGGAGGCATGGAACACTGGATGAACTAAAGATAAATCAAAATGTAACTCAAGCTCGTAAGCTACCTTTCCTAAATGGTTGAGGATTCGATAATGATCGATATATTAGGGACTGAGTTTCCCCTTCTTGCCAAAATGCTCCACTCCTTCCGTAGGAGAGATCTTTAAGTACACATAGTCACCGATCTCGAACTCGAGATCCCTTCTACGCATATCTATGTATGATTTTTTCCAGCTCTGAGTTGTCTTAAGCATTTCCCTGATCAACTGGACCTTCTCTAAGGTATCAAACACAAAGTCATGACCTACCACTGCGGTTTCACCAATTTCAAACCAACCACTTGGATATATACACCTTCTTCCATAAAGTGCCTCTACTGGAGCCATCTGAATACTAGAGTGATAGCTATTATTATCGGCAAATTCAATCAAAGGCAAGTAGTCATCCCAACTACCTTTAAAGTCTATCACACATGCTCGCAGCATATCTTCTAAGGTCTGAATGGTTTTTTTTCTTGACCATATGTCTGAGGATGAAAGGTTGTACTAAGATAAACTCGGGTACCAAGACCCTTTTGGAATGTTTTCCAGAAATGAGAGGTGAACTGGGCACCTCTATCTAAGATAATGAATAACAAAATACCGTGTCATCTGACCACCTCCTTCATATAGAGTTTGGCATAATCCTCAACTGAATAGGAGTTATGAACTGGACGGAAATAAGCTAATTTGGTCATCCTATCTACAATGACCCAAACTGAATCATGCTGACGACGAGTACAAGGCAGGCCCATCACAAAGTTCATGTTTACTTCTTCCCATTTCCATGTGTGAATATTAAACTCTTACATGGAACCACTAGGCTTCTGATGCTCAATATTATCCTACTGACATGTTGAGCACTAGCCATAAATTCTACAATATTTCTTTTTATCCCTCTCCACCAATAGATCTCCCACAAATCGTGGTACATCTTTATGGCCCCTAGATGAATAGAGTAACACGCATCATGAACTTCTACAAATATTTACTGCCTTAATTCATCTACACCTAGAACCCACAGATGACCCTAATGACGTAAAATACCATCTCCCTCTCAGGAGAAAACCTTTACCTTCTAATTTCTAACTGATTTCTTCAACTGGACTAGACTGTGATCCCTATCCTATTTTTCCTTCTCTTTGGAAACTAGGAATGATTCTGAGCTACTCTACACCTAATCACTACCTTATACTAAATCGACTAAGTGAACACCTAGTCAAGCTAGATGATGAACTTTCTGAGCTAACTTCTTCTTACTGTTCTCAACATGGGCAATACTACCCATAGACATTCTACTGAGAGTGTCAGTCACTATATAGGCCTTGCTCAGATAATACAGAACACTCATGTCATAGCCTTTCAACAATTCCAACTACCTTCTCTGATAAAGGTTGAGGTCTTTTTGAGAGAACACATACTGCAGGCTCTTATGATCAGAGAACACATCAACGTGCACACCATACAAGTAATGCCTCTAAATCTTTAAGGTAAAAACTATTACTGCTAACTCAAGATCAGGAGTAGGATAGTTCTTGTCATAGGGCTTAAGCTGTCTAGAGGTATAGGCTATGACCTTACCTTACAAGGATCTGACCACTAGAACTTGACTTTCTTCTGAGTCAATCTAGACATAGGGGATGCAATAGATAAAAATCCCTTAACAAACCATTGGTAATAGCCATACAAACCCAAAAAAACTCCTAATATCTGACGGGGAGATGGGCCTAGGCTAGTTTCTCACTACATTGGTCTTTTGGGGATCAACTCTATTGCCATCACTAAAAATTATATGGCCAAGGCATGCTACTGAACATAGACAAAACTCAGACTTACTAAATTTGGTGAATAGCTTATGGTTTCTGAGAGTCTGCAATACTATTCTGAGATAGTCTGCATGATCGTGTTCACTACAGGAGTAAAAAAGAATGTCATCTATAAAGACTATGATGAACATATCCAAGTAATTCTTGAACACATGGTTCATCAAGTCTTTGAAGGCTTCTAGGGCATTAGTAAGACTAAAGGACACCTAAAAATTTAAAGTGATCCTACCGAGTTTGAAAAGATATTTTTGGGATGTCACTTTCTCTGACTCTGAGTTGATGATAGCCTGATCTGAGGTTGATCTTAGATAAATAACTGGCACCCTAAATTTGGTCAAACAAGTCATCAATTCTGGGGAGTGAATACTTGTTCTTGATTGTAACTTTGTTTAACTAATGGTAATCTATGCATATTATGAAGGAACCATCTTTCTTACGCATGAATAAAACTGGTGCGCCCCACGGGGACACACTAGGTGTGATCAATCCCTTATCTAAGAGATCCTTTAAATATTTCTTTAGTTCTTTGAGTTCTACTGGAGCCATTCTATATGGAAGGATAGATATGGGCTGAGTATCTAGGAGAAGATCAATTTCAAAATTAATTTCCCTTTCGGGAAGAACTCCAGGAAGGTCTTCGGGTAACACATCTGGGAATTCACATGCTACTGATACTGATTCAAGAGTAGGGGTTTTAGAACTAGAGTCTTAGACTCAAACGAGATGGTAGACACATCCCTTAGATATCATCTTTCTAGCCCGAAAGTAAGAAATAAATTGACCCCTAAGTGTTGAAGTACTACCTTTCCACTCTAGGATGGGTTCATTTAAAAACTTTAAACAATTCTGTTTCTGTAGTGTACTAAAACATTGTAGGAATGAAGTCAATCTATGATGAAAATGACATCAAAATCAGTCATCTCTAATTCGATTAAAACTGTTGAAGTGACTTTCTAAGATATCATAACCAGACAGTTCCTGTATACCCATCGGGCTATGATAGATTTACCCACTAGGGTAGAATTTGAGAAGGGCTCTACTAGAATTTTGGGACTGACTTTGAAATCAACTGCTATATATGAAGTAACAAAAGACAAAGAAGGTGGATCTAGCAAGGCATAAACATGCAAATGGAAAACTTGTAACGTACCAGTGACCACATTAGGAGAACTTTCCTAATCTTGTCGAGACTGAAGAGCATAGAGTTTGTTTGGACGCTGCCCACTGGTGGCACTGGAAGAGGCACCCTGCTGATTCAAGCGACCGTACTGACCTGGGTGACGATTATGCTAACTCTACAAACCAACCTGAGGACACTGTTTGACCCTATGTCCTAACTTGCCATATCTGAAACACATATCACTGCTAGCTCTATAGATACCCTAGAGGTTTCTGTCACACTTCTGGCAAAGGGGATTGGTTTGGGCAATGCTAACACTGCCCTGGGATTTAGGTCCGATGCACTGTTTTAGCTTCCATCTCTGAATTTTAGCACTGGAGAAATGGCTGAGGAAGGAGATGGAACTAAGGATTTTGGGCAAAACTCAGAACAATTCCTACCCTCAGACTTAGGTTGAACAAAATTGAAACTACCTGTTCCTGCCCTTTTATTCTCTCTTTTCTTTTCCCTATTCTTAGCCTCTTTTATCTTCTGAGCATGGACCATGAGTCTGGCTATATCCATATCCTTAATAAGCATTGTGGTCCTACACTCCTTGACCACACTTCTAGACACTTCTAACAAGAACTTACTCATCTTTGCTCTGCTATATACTATAACATACGGGGCATATCTAGCTAACTGAGTAAACTTAAGAAAATACTCCTACACTGTCATATTGCCCTACTTCAGGTTTATAAACTCTAAAACCTTCGCTTTCCTTAACTCTAACGGGAAGAACTTATCTAGAAAAGCAACTACAAACTCCTCCCATTCTATGGGCACTGCATCTGCGACCTTCTCTACATTCTACGATTTGAACCATGAGTGACCCATATCCTATAAATGATATACATCCAACTCAGTGATCTCAATATCAGTCACCCCATGATATCGGTAACTTTCTACACCTAATCAATAAATTCTTGAGGTTTCTCATCTGACTTAGACCCTATAAATGATGCAGGCTTCATTTAGGTGACGTCCCAAATCCTAGCAGTAGAATTATTGGCCACTAGGTTGGCCAAAAATGTAGTCAGACATTCATTTTAGGGTACCATTGAATGAGATAGGGTGGTGAAGGATTCTCTGAACTCCGTGTGGCAGACATGCTTGCCTAAAGAATTTGGATAGATGGGTTGAAAGGCAGACTGATCTCATATTCCTCTTCCCTGAGTCCTCTTTGAAGGCATATTTTGTAAATAGAAGAGAAGCTAGGATTAGAAAGATAGTGTAACTGGACCTAATGCTCACTCATATGACATAAATGCTGAAAGAAGGGAGACTTTTCCTAAAATATCTCATAGCCTCTTGTCCATAAGTGTGGCGCACAACACACCCATGTGCAAGACTCTACTAGATATAGCTTTTCGACTTCATAGGACATTGTTGAAACTTATACTCTAATATCAAGTTTGTAACACCCCGAGTCTGTACCCCGTATGTTACACGGTGCTCATAATCCCGAAGGACCACAAGCTAACCCATGACTGGTACCTGCTTTAATAACTGAGTACTAATTACTGTAATTATATGGAAATGGTAAAAACTTTCCATAAGATTCAATACTATAAATAAATATGAATGTGGTATCAAAATACCAGAACTAAATATAAGTACTGAAAAACTAAACAACTATCTAAAAATACTCTAGTCTAAAAAAGTCTCTAATTGTCTGAACTGCAGAGTTGATAAGACAAGCCCTCAACTAACTGCATCAACTGAAATAAAATTAAAGTACTATAAATAATACGTATGTCCTCAAACTATGAGGAATCACCACTACTCTAAAAGTTGAGAATCTAAAATACTAAGGGTGCTTTGGAGCCTGTGCATCTGAACCTATGATATAAGACATCATAGCACAAATAAAAGCATACGTCTGTACTTTGAATGTACTGGTATACTTATTGAGGTAGGTTGATATACATGGGTTCATAAGTATGTGTAATAATAACTGAATAACATGAGTATGACTGAGTAAGAGTACATACATGAATACATAGACTGTAACTGAGATGGTGCTAATACTGAGTACTGAATTGAAATATTGATAATCAATATCTAAGTTTATGAATACTATATTACTAATTATCAGAATAACTGTATCTGATAGTTCTAAATACTTGGAACCATACTAAGTTCCATACTAAGCTGAGTGACTACATCTGATAGTCATGGATCTGTAGAACTAAACTAAGTTCTATTTCAAGACTAAGACTAGAACTAAGATTGTGGGAGGTAATCATCTAATCGATATGCTCCTTTTCTAATATATTTGGGGTCTAACCTATAACCCCAATTGGAAAGGTGTCAATACCGTGCCATGGGTAAGGACAGGTTGTGAGTTAACCCTCTTTGATAGGAAGCTCTTTCGCTGGCAGGATAACTCAGATTAGAAATATCAACCCTCATAATGTTTAGTAGGAAGAGACCTCAACCTACGCTAGCTACATAGTTCTGTAATGCAAGGATTTCCACTAAGGAGTAATTCCCCTATCCCTGAGTTAACTCGGTGTTGAATCCTACTCCTAACTGAATAGACATTAAATTGATTTGTATTCTATACTAGGCTAGACTAACAGCTACTGAGATTACTATTTAGATGAATTGAACTGAGTTCACTAAGTTACTTTAATTGATGGAATACTATTGAATTCTGTTTGCTGACCAAATTTACTGAGGTATGAACTAGATACTGAACTAGGTTAGACTAATATAGATTCTACTAAGTCTTCCTGAGTTCTATAACTTACTGAGTACTACTGATTTTATCACGACTGATACTATTTTATGACTGACCATGGATCTAGATAATCATCTAAATTATCGGGTACATGTACCCTCAGGACTCGATAGCATAAATTAAGAGACATGGCATAACATGAAATATGTAAACTATGAACTTGATCATCATTCATTTATTCATTGGGGCATTTTGACAAACACTTGCATGATATAACTTGCACATAATCTAACTTGACATGATTTCATTCTCTTAATAGTTCACATGGATAATTTATCAAACATTTGGTGAGCATAGTATATGCACATAGTATTGAACAATAAGTGAGCATCATAAATCATCTCTAATTTCATAAGTCAAGGGTTTATCATGGATTCACATGAATCTTTGCACATAATGATTAATTTCACATGAGATATATATGTAATCATGAATTAGGAGCTTAATCCAAATAGCAATAATGGATACACTTTAATTCCAATTATGAAAATCATAAAATCAATTACTTGAAGTTCAAAAGAGATTCTTGGACTCTAAGGGTAGAAGGAATCCTTGGATGAACACTTCACATACTTTTGTTGAAGAATTTCTGAAAGCTTATGGTTGAATCGTGAGTTCTTGATTTGAAATATGATCTTCTAGGGTTTTGTTCTTGAGCAAATTTGAGAAAGAATGGCCTTATTTGCTCTATAGGGAGTTTAATTTTATTTTTTGGGGGCTGAGGTTTGAAGGAAAAAGACATAAATACCCCCAAGAATGCAGTATTTTGATGACTGAAAATTAAATTACCGATGCACAGGTCGACGCAGTACGTCGATAGCATCGATGTGATAGACAATGTGTCGCACCATGTTCACATTGATTCACTATAATTTAACGTTGGTAGATGAAAAAAATATTAATCAACAAGATAGTCGATGTGGCATGCTAAGATTGCATTGATTCATTATTTTGGGATTCCAAAGGAGCTTCAAACGAAGTCCAAAAAATCTTAAACTTGTTCAGAAATACCTATGGACATTCCTGATCATGAATCAACCTAAACTTCAACATTTAATGGATGTAAAGGTTGCAAAATAATATTTCCAACCTTTGTAGGTTAAAATGACACTAAGTCTAAGTACTTAGCTAAAATATTCTAAGTCTGGACCCCTTGACAAGCCTAAAGGACTGAATTAATCTTAGAATTTTGTGGGGTCTTACAATATTTCACTTCATTGCATTACGTTACATCATATTATATGGATTTAAGGTTGATATAATATGAGACTTTGGGTAAGGCTATGGCTTAATCTGAGATATTGTTCGATTGCACCTCCGGTAGCATATTATTGAATCCTTATGTACTCTCTCCTTATTTGGTCCCATAATTGTTGGTTGATATCAAGTGATTAAGGCTGAAATATATATGTTGTATTGAGAGTCTTATGCATAAGTGTTTCTCTCTAATTGTGGATCATGAAATGGATAGTGTTAACTGACCTGGGTTATAGTGCCTACCCTATTCTGGTTATGGTTGCTGACCTTTTTTTTAGTTTACGTAGGTAGGATTAAGTATTTTGATTTGGCGAGTTATATATTAATTCAATACCTTGGGTAGCCGGAGTTTGGTTCTTGCTATCGCTTTGGATTAGGGTCGATTATCAATGATACTTGTTGAGTACGCATGGATTTTTGTACTCACCCGTAATTTCCTTATATTCTGCACTCCATGTAGGTATTAGATTTAGTGGTATTTTATTGATCATTTCTTATTGTGTTAGCTTTGCCCAGATCGAGGTAGTGGAAGATGGACTTTTAGTTTACCCATGCAAGACTTTATATTTTTGGGCTAGAATTCGAACAGTCGTTC
>JAPEIP010000012.1:70121571-70153279 GCA_026120095.1 Capsicum chinense
CTAAAATACTAAGGGTGCTTTGGAGCCTGTGCATCTGAACCTATGATATAAGACATCATAGCACAAATAAAAGCATACGTCTGTACTTTGAATGTACTGGTATACTTATTGAGGTAGGTTGATATACATGGGTTCATAAGTATGTGTAATAATAACTGAATAACATGAGTATGACTGAGTAAGAGTACATACATGAATACATAGACTGTAACTGAGATGGTGCTAATACTGAGTACTGAATTGAAATATTGATAATCAATATCTAAGTTTATGAATACTATATTACTAATTATCAGAATAACTGTATCTGATAGTTCTAAATACTTGGAACCATACTAAGTTCCATACTAAGCTGAGTGACTACATCTGATAGTCATGGATCTGTAGAACTAAACTAAGTTCTATTTCAAGACTAAGACTAGAACTAAGATTGTGGGAGGTAATCATCTAATCGATATGCTCCTTTTCTAATATATTTGGGGTCTAACCTATAACCCCAATTGGAAAGGTGTCAATACCGTGCCATGGGTAAGGACAGGTTGTGAGTTAACCCTCTTTGATAGGAAGCTCTTTCGCTGGCAGGATAACTCAGATTAGAAATATCAACCCTCATAATGTTTAGTAGGAAGAGACCTCAACCTACGCTAGCTACATAGTTCTGTAATGCAAGGATTTCCACTAAGGAGTAATTCCCCTATCCCTGAGTTAACTCGGTGTTGAATCCTACTCCTAACTGAATAGACATTAAATTGATTTGTATTCTATACTAGGCTAGACTAACAGCTACTGAGATTACTATTTAGATGAATTGAACTGAGTTCACTAAGTTACTTTAATTGATGGAATACTATTGAATTCTGTTTGCTGACCAAATTTACTGAGGTATGAACTAGATACTGAACTAGGTTAGACTAATATAGATTCTACTAAGTCTTCCTGAGTTCTATAACTTACTGAGTACTACTGATTTTATCACGACTGATACTATTTTATGACTGACCATGGATCTAGATAATCATCTAAATTATCGGGTACATGTACCCTCAGGACTCGATAGCATAAATTAAGAGACATGGCATAACATGAAATATGTAAACTATGAACTTGATCATCATTCATTTATTCATTGGGGCATTTTGACAAACACTTGCATGATATAACTTGCACATAATCTAACTTGACATGATTTCATTCTCTTAATAGTTCACATGGATAATTTATCAAACATTTGGTGAGCATAGTATATGCACATAGTATTGAACAATAAGTGAGCATCATAAATCATCTCTAATTTCATAAGTCAAGGGTTTATCATGGATTCACATGAATCTTTGCACATAATGATTAATTTCACATGAGATATATATGTAATCATGAATTAGGAGCTTAATCCAAATAGCAATAATGGATACACTTTAATTCCAATTATGAAAATCATAAAATCAATTACTTGAAGTTCAAAAGAGATTCTTGGACTCTAAGGGTAGAAGGAATCCTTGGATGAACACTTCACATACTTTTGTTGAAGAATTTCTGAAAGCTTATGGTTGAATCGTGAGTTCTTGATTTGAAATATGATCTTCTAGGGTTTTGTTCTTGAGCAAATTTGAGAAAGAATGGCCTTATTTGCTCTATAGGGAGTTTAATTTTATTTTTTGGGGGCTGAGGTTTGAAGGAAAAAGACATAAATACCCCCAAGAATGCAGTATTTTGATGACTGAAAATTAAATTACCGATGCACAGGTCGACGCAGTACGTCGATAGCATCGATGTGATAGACAATGTGTCGCACCATGTTCACATTGATTCACTATAATTTAACGTTGGTAGATGAAAAAAATATTAATCAACAAGATAGTCGATGTGGCATGCTAAGATTGCATTGATTCATTATTTTGGGATTCCAAAGGAGCTTCAAACGAAGTCCAAAAAATCTTAAACTTGTTCAGAAATACCTATGGACATTCCTGATCATGAATCAACCTAAACTTCAACATTTAATGGATGTAAAGGTTGCAAAATAATATTTCCAACCTTTGTAGGTTAAAATGACACTAAGTCTAAGTACTTAGCTAAAATATTCTAAGTCTGGACCCCTTGACAAGCCTAAAGGACTGAATTAATCTTAGAATTTTGTGGGGTCTTACAATATTTCACTTCATTGCATTACGTTACATCATATTATATGGATTTAAGGTTGATATAATATGAGACTTTGGGTAAGGCTATGGCTTAATCTGAGATATTGTTCGATTGCACCTCCGGTAGCATATTATTGAATCCTTATGTACTCTCTCCTTATTTGGTCCCATAATTGTTGGTTGATATCAAGTGATTAAGGCTGAAATATATATGTTGTATTGAGAGTCTTATGCATAAGTGTTTCTCTCTAATTGTGGATCATGAAATGGATAGTGTTAACTGACCTGGGTTATAGTGCCTACCCTATTCTGGTTATGGTTGCTGACCTTTTTTTTAGTTTACGTAGGTAGGATTAAGTATTTTGATTTGGCGAGTTATATATTAATTCAATACCTTGGGTAGCCGGAGTTTGGTTCTTGCTATCGCTTTGGATTAGGGTCGATTATCAATGATACTTGTTGAGTACGCATGGATTTTTGTACTCACCCGTAATTTCCTTATATTCTGCACTCCATGTAGGTATTAGATTTAGTGGTATTTTATTGATCATTTCTTATTGTGTTAGCTTTGCCCAGATCGAGGTAGTGGAAGATGGACTTTTAGTTTACCCATGCAAGACTTTATATTTTTGGGCTAGAATTCGAACAGTCGTTCCTACATATGTAGACCCTAACTAAATGATTTCATGTCAAAATAAGTTTGTTGATCAATTCTAAAATGTGGGAATACATTGGGATATGAATAAAGATCATAAAGATCTTCTAAGTCAAAGATGAGTTGAGAACTATTCTACCAATTTAGTTTTAGTAGATGTTTCAGCTTAGGTCAACTTCCAATGACCATTACTCCAAAAATATAATGATTTAGGTGGAATACTATATATAACATAAAATATCTTTGAGCCTTCTTTTAAAATCATCCAATTTCACCTTAATCCGATATCAGAGTAGAAATTTATGCTTATTTTACCTCGAAGTGTCTGTCTGAGAGAAGGTGACGACTTGAGTTGACAAGTTGTCATGTAAGTGATGAGCTATTAACATAGTCCTCAGCCTTAACAAGAAAACACCTTAAATCACTTAGGAAAGGTGATGACTAATTTTATAAGTTATCAACTAGTTGACAAGTTGTCAACTATGTCGTCAACCTAAACCAGAAAATGTCCAAGTCCAGCTGGAGGTTGACGACTAAATTTATAAGTTATCAACTAGGTAACAAGCTGTCAATTTAGTTGTCAACTAAAAATTTGTGCAATTTTCTTTGAGTTTTCTTAGGGTTAATTTGATCTTTTCTTCACATCAACCTCCTCTTCCACAACTTAAAACCTCCAATACACGTTATTTTGCCCATTCAAAGTTAACTTTTAAAGTTTATTCTTCTCTCCACTCTTAAGAACTAAAAGCAAGGGTTTTTTTAAAAAATTCACCTCCCAAGGATCTAAATTCAAGTTCCCTTTAAGAAGCCATGAATTTTAGGTATAAGGGTATTCAATGAGGATCTCTTTTCATCCTCATACCCAAATTATGATTTTGTTCATGAATTTTATGATTTTTCTTAAAATAGGACTTATCCCAAATTTTTACTCCAAGTTTTAATTCAATTTCCCATGATATAATTTTCCCTCCTAAGCATGTTTTAATAATTATTCATATTTCTTAGGCCTATATCATATCATTCACACGATTCTCAAATCCAAGCATGTTTTACAAGATATTATTTTATATTTCAAGCATATGATCAAGCTATATGATTTTCCCCTAATTTCTTTAAATTATTTGTAATTAAACGACGAATACATGGTTTTCCATAAGAATGGCATCCTTCTATGTTCAAGAATCTTGAATTTCCTTCTTATGATTAGTTGTTGAATTTTTGGGATTTATTTATGAAATTCGATTATTATGATCAGTTTACATGGTTTTAAATACTTTAACTTATACATGCACTATTATTCTCAAAATACCATGACTTGAGCATATCAGTGCATGTACCAGTTTATGCTTCTTTGTCAGTTCTGTTGGGAGTGGAACTTAGCACTGAGAGAACCTAGGGATGAAGGCCTACCTACTAGCTTAGGGTGATACCTTTAAAGCAGTCCCTAAGTTCCAGAACTATGTAGCCAGTATAGGTTATAAGAGATCCTTTTGCTAGCATAGGGTTGATACTCTCTTAGGGGCACCTGCCAGTTTAGGGTGACATCCTAGCCCTTTGAGATATCAGTTTAGTGGATCTACATAGCTAGTATTGGTACTCGTGGCAAGGTACTAATACCCTTCTAAGTGGGGTTACAGGTTGGATCTCAATTATCTCAAATTGGGGAATGTTAGTTAAATATTAGCTCCCACAATTTCAGTTCAGTATTTAAATTATTTTAGTTCCAGTTTGCATGAACAAGTATCTATATATCAGTTATTCAGTTATTCAGATCATTTTAGTACATGTTTATTAGTGGTCTTGCATTTATTTTACATATTCATGAATTCATGCTCAGTATTCATACATGATCCTCAGTACAGTTTACAGCCTATTCATCTATAACTTGAGATTTTCATATGGTATTCATGCTTCTACCGCTTCGCAGTTCACAGAAGTATTTTAGCTCATGATTTAGAAATTTCACTATGCCTCATAGTTTTTATGTATAAACATATTTTATATATATATTTCAGTAAATATTTTATGTCTTTTATTTTAAAGAAATGTTTAAAGTATTTTCATGACTAGTGCATATCTCACATACTTAGTACATTCTAAAGTACTGACCATATATATGTGTCTGTGGCTGTATTACTTCATGATATAGGTACCAGTTGTAGCCCATAATACCATTATCAGACAAAAATAGCTTCCAGCCAGCAGGTGATGAGTTCTATTGATTCAAGGACTCGAGTCAACTCTAGTTCCAATTTTATATTTTATTTAGTCATATTGATTAAGGATTATTGGGGGTCATATCTCATCTATCTATAGTCAGTATTAGTAAAGGTTTCATAGACAGTTAATCAGAGTTGATGTATTCGATTTCAGCTTTCTTTTTGTATAATGCAGGGATGTAAATATTTTAAACAGCTTTGTATTGAACAAGTTCAGCTAAAGACATCTTTTCCGCTTATTATTTCTAATTTTTTTGTATTTTATTCAGTTGCTCACAAGTTATGCCAGTAGCATGGGTTAGCTTAGGATCACTGGTAGTTCTAAGCATCGTATGACATCTATGGGGTAGTCTCGAGGCGTTACAACCCGGATCACTTTCTTACTATTCTTATGCTTATATTTATATGTAAGATGTCATAATATACTTGTTACAAATCTATAGTAGTGTCTTGTATTAGAGAAAACCAAACCTAGGGATGTATTATGAATCATATATTATCTTTATTTATACTTTGGGTTTATTTCTCTAGTCTTTTGCTTTTTTATTCTGGAATTATATTTTAGGTTTGGGATAGGGCTATACTAGAGGGTGAACAGGTGCCATCACATGCCTATTTTAGGTTATGACAAAGTAGTTCAGAGCCCCATGTTTATTAGTGTCATTAGTACAAGCCGAGTTTAGTAGAGTCTTGCGGATTGGTACGGAGACATCCATTATCTATCTTTGAGAGGATACATAACTTTAGGAGATTTCCACTTCTTCACTATATTTTATACATTGGTAATTTTATGTAACTCAAAAGTATCTAATCCACTCTCTCATAGATGGTAAGCACGCGCTCGCCCATGGCTAGAGATTCAGAGGTCGTGCCTTTAAGGTGTGGTAGGATTAGGGTTCATGTAGCATTCAGATTAGGATATTCAAAATAGTTAGAGATCATGTTAGAGTTGGATCTTTATGTTTTTGAGTTGTTAGTGGTTGTAGGCTTAGTGAGTTAGAGGGGTTGAGGCTAATTAAGTCACCACTTGTAACCATACCTATGCTTAAGGATTGTTTAGTTCAAATTTTGGGTTTTATTAGAGATGGCTTCTATTTTAGTTCAATATTCTACGACAGGGCTTCATACTTCAGATGTTTATGTGATACCTACTAGTTTTTCTAGTGTTGATGAGATATTACTGAGGACTGCTCCATATGTAATGACTTTACCCTTTATGTCCATGGAATAACAGAGTGAATTTGTAGAGTTCATGAAGATAGATACTCTTTGATTAAATTAAGATCCTAAGGTTGATGCTTCTATATTGTTGTTTGGTTGTCATGAGAGGTTGTACAGGTTGGGCTTGGTGGATTATAATGGAATGGACTTCATTTATTTTTAGTTCTTTAGGCCAACTAAATAGTCATAGAGAACTTGTGTAAATAGTAGGCCAGTTGGATCACTTTCTCTTTCTTGGGTATTAGTTTGCTCGAGTGTTATTAGGGGAGTTTTTTGGAGATATAATAGGTTTGTTGTTCAGAGGACCCAGGGAATTGGCGATCATAGTGATATGCCTGGTGAAAGCCAGTATCTTTATAATGGTGAGTATTAGATCAGAGTTGTTATTCAGGTTCTTTGAGCCTATCTCATTGGGTTCCTACTTCTTTGTGTTGTTTCTTATATGATGATTTTGAGATCTATAGGAGGGATTACCCAAAGCTTATACAGAGATATTCTTCACCAATTTCTCTAGGAGAGTTTAGATCCTAGTATACTATTTCACAAGATGGACTCAAGATGGGAGTTTCTGGTACGATAGCCATAGGTATGGTTTTTGGTATACCTTTTTTATGCCTTAGTGGTGTTTGACTGTGGTTCTATATTCTCTTATGTGTTTATTCATTTAGCTTTGGGTCTCGGTATAATTCATGGATTTTTGTTGGAGTTGTTGATGTTTGTTACCTGTATATATTTCCTTAGTGGTCCATCGGGTGTGTTAATCCTATGTTGGAAACTTGTTCAGAGTATATCACTAAGTTTGGTGGAATTTCTGTGAGTATTATTAATTTTTATGCTTTGAGTATGGTGTTCTTGATAGTTCTTTTGTGAAATAGTACTGGATTAATTCTAAGGTTTTGGTATACTTTAGAGTGTAGAATAGATTAGTCTTATAGTTTTGGCATCTCAAATGTAGTGTTGCCTAGTAGTACTCATTAGTTGTAGACCTAGTGATATCCTAGACTTATGGTGTGCTTCATTTGAAAGAACGGTGAGTAAAGAATTTTTTAAGGTTAAGGAAAGATTTTAGGCATTTGGGCCTTGCAATTTGCTACTTCTTTCGTATTATCATTTTTCTTTCTTGGATAAGCTATTTGGTATTGAAAAACTCTTCGATCAGAGTTGAAGTATTTTAGCTCATGAGGATTTTTGCTTTTGACTTGAGGAGATTTTTGAATAGAAATGGATACCTAGTGTGCCGCACTCATTACTCTCATAGCTAAGTGGTTTGGTGGAATGTTTTACTCATAAGCATCAATTTAAATGTATGTTATTCTTCATAAATGTTGTGTCAAGCAATGTTAAATGGGAATTGAGCAGGTTTAAGTTGTATCATATTAGTTACGACTTTTGTATTAAGAAATACTAAATGAAAGAGTTAAGGAAAAGATAAAGATCACCATTCTTAAGGATATTGATTATGTTCAGAGTTTAGTTATGGGAGTGAGATAGAAATTTAGAGTTCTGTGTTGTGGTTCATTAGTAGATGTGCAGAATCTATTGGTGATTCCTCCTAAGTTTTAATTGTTATTTGGGAATTTGTCAAAGAGTTACATCGGTTGTTGTACTTCTTCCATGGATTGATTTACTCTAGCATGATAGGTTGTAAATATGTGAGTAGTTATAGAGGATTTTCATTCTGCCAGATTATTGAGGACTTCGGATGATAGATGTACCTAGAGCATTGATGATTGCATGGGATATCATGATGAGTTGCTTGAGCATTCTTTGTATTTTTATAGATATTGTGTCCATGGTAAATAGACATTAAATTTATGAGGACTTTGGGTGGTGTGATGATTTGCGGATATTAAGGACTGCATATCCCTCCTTGATGGGTTACTTGTGTTTTGATATCTCTTAGAGATTTCTCATCCTTGTTATAGAGAGTTTTATTAGTATTTATCATCTGCCTTTAGGGTTGAGCATAAGGGTGTGATGGTAGATTAGTGGCCTATGAGTACTAAGTATGGTCTTTTGAGTTTTGGTATAATTTTGGGATCAAATTTCATTATTACAATTTTAGCTTATAGTTATAGTGTTGTGTGAGTTGATAGTGATGGTATCAGCCTCGGGTAGATTGAGCTAGTGTTTTGGTGGACAATTTTGTGTTATATGAATTCCTTAAATTTTATTGGTCCGAGGATGATTATTGTTCTTGTGGTTATAACCAGCGTCTAGTGTTGCCTTGGTCAGGTTTAAGATTAGTCGGGCATGTCTAGAACTTCTTTTGAGTTGGACCCAGCCATTGAGATAGAGGAATTTTTGACATGATAAATGTGGTGTTATTCATAACTTAACCTATTAAGGCATAGGTTATAACCTGGTGAGTCCTAGTATGATATATTTTGGTTCCATGGTGTGACTGGTAGTTCTAAAGTTATGACTCCGTGTTGGAGTATTTGTTTAATGGTTCTCGATAGTATTTTTCCACCCTTACTAGTGTTTGGCTATCTTATTTGTACGTTTGAGTACGAGCGTGAATCTTATTGGTAGATATTGTAATGACCTGAATTTGAATGATTTTTCCTTTTATATGTTTTGATCATTTTACCCCTCGACGTGGTTGTGCTATCTAGTTTATTAGTTGTAGGAATGGTTGGAATGGTTCCAAGGCCTTTGGGAAGGTTATTGGTAAGTTTGAAGTCATGTTGAGATTTTAAGAGTTAATAGTTTACTTTGATCACATATCAAGATTTGAGTGTCGAATGGTAAAACAAATTGCGCCAGCAGATCCCGAAATGTCCGATTTGGATTTATAGTGAGGTTGGTTCATTTTGTGGATTTTATATCCCATTTCAATACTTGATTTGAATATAGTGTAAATAGGGTCCCAGATGTCAATTTTGTGATAATAACCTTTTTTTCATAAATTAATGATTCCATTGGATTTGAAATGTGTTTTATACTCAATTTGTACTATTGGATCATGTTCATAGGGTCCCAAATGAGTTTCGGGTGTCAAAAACAAGATTTTGAAATTGTTGATGTTGGTGTGGTCTCTAAAGTAAACTTTTGAATGTATTTTGACCAAGTCGCAAAAGTGAAATTTGAGCCGCATTCGTGACCATTGCTGATATTTAAGACCAAACAAACCCATTTTATATTTTTGACATTTTTGGAGATAGGAAACTCTGATTTTGATAATTCTCAATTTGTTTTTCTTGTATAGTCATTTTCTATCCAGTTATAACTTCATTTCTTCCATTTACCAAGAAAATCTATTTTATTCTTCATGATTTATACCCAAGTTGAGAATCAAAATTCCATTTTCACCATTTTTATCGGTTGGGAGCCCAGATTTGGGCGATTCCAAGGAAGTTTTCAAGATTTCTTCCAGACATAAGTTTCCTAATCTTATACTTACAATTTTTCCTCGGTTTCATCTTCAAAAAAACTTCAAATTCTTGATTTGAAAATGAATTTTGGGGGATTTTGTCTGTAAAGATTGAAAATAGGTTTTCTTTGATTTGAACCTCGTATTTAACTCATTTTGCATGGATTTTCAGATGTAGACTACTATGAGTATGGGGAACATATTTTTAAAATAAAATTCTAGTTTTACCCCTTTTGTTTTCCAACTCATTTTCATGGTCCATTTTAGACTGGTCTTGAATATAGTCAATATGGATATCATTGGCTTTCTTTGGATGTGTAGATATCATATTTGAAAGTTTTGTTATGGTTGGATAAATTCTGAAGGTTTTGACCTTTTGGTTGAGGATTCGTGTAGTATTTAAATTTATGGATCTTCGGTTAACGCAAGTTAAGATGGACCTTGATCATTTTCTAAAGTGTTTGTGTGTTATTTGCTTTATTGTCGGTATGTTATGATTCATTTAGTTTAGGGGTCCCACTTAGATGACTTGGTGAGCATCGTTGCGGGCACCGGAGTCTTAATAATGAATTGTAGTTAGTGTATTGCCTTAGTTAGTTAGAATTATTTCTTGTAGATATCCTTAGAATAGATTGCAGTTAATTACTCAAGTTTGAATTATTATTATTGGATGCTTACTTTGGGGCTTTAGAACTTGTATAGCGGCCTTTATTGTGATGATTGAGGTTTAGCAAACTCTAGGGGAGAATTGTGTTATTACCGAAATGATAGAATAATTGAACCATAAATAATCCCTAGAGTATAAATGAGCTCGTATTAGTTATTGAGGGTTAATGTATGAACGAGCAAGGTTTGGGTAGTTTCACAATATTTTGTCATTAGAATTTGTATTTATTTTGTATTGCCATTTGGAACTTATGTGAAATATTTATAGACTAGAGTGATTAATTAGGTTTGTATGTTCCTGGGGGTCTTATTCATCTATTACTGTTGTTGTGACACCATATAGAGTCTTATATTGTTGTGGTTAGTGATTTGAGATTATATTCATTCTGTGTGTTACTTTTATGAGGGTTTTATCTTATATTATTGGCCTTGTAGGTATATTTTGTGCCTTGGTAGTTGACATAATGCCCGAGTGGGGGTTTAAAATGACATTAATGATGTCTTACGTGCATTATTATTCCAATGGTACATTGCTTATATTAAATCATGGATGGTTGACACATTGAGTGGATTCTAAGCTCATGCGTATTTGTGATAAATGGATTCAAGATCTTCATACTGGTTTGGTTGTGAGCATTACATTCTCATATCATACACATTCATCAGACATTGGTATAATTGACGAAACACTAATGTTTTATAGAAATAAAACACTTTTACAAGATCTTTTATCGTAGCCCTCGAGTTGGAGAGGAGATATGGATATTAAGATCGAGATTGAGTATAGAAAAAGTATATGGATTGCAAACTCCCCTTGGGTCTTACCTAGAAGCTCTGTTAGGCAGGTGTATATGGAGGCTATGCAATAACCTCTAGAATATCACATCATCATTATCATTATCATCATTATACTATATTGCATCACTTGCATTACATTATCCTTCTTTATATGGTTGATAATGTGTTAATGTTTACTCTTGCACTGTATCGTCTTATTATAAATGTTTTTGTGATATTGTGTTTTTGGCATGCATTTCAATTCATTGCAATGGTTTACATTATCTTATATGAATTTGAGGCTGAGATATCATGAGTCTTGGTGTAAGGTATGGCTTAATCTGAGAGATCATTGAATTACACATTTGGTAGCATGTTATTGAATACTTATATACTCTCACCTTGTTTGATCCCATAAGTATTGGTTGATATCGTGTGAATAAGCCTGAAATGTATATGTTGTGTAGTGAGTCCCGTGTTTAAGTGTTTCTTTCTAATTGTGGATCATAAAGTGGCGAGTGTTGACTGACCCAAGGTTATATAGTGCGTAACCTATTCTGGTTATGGTTGTTGACTATTTTATTGGGTTACCCTAGTATGATTGAGTGTTATAATTTGATGGGTTATAGATTAATTTAGTACCTTGGGTAGTCGTAGTGGTGGTTTTCACTATCACTTTGGATTAGGATTAGTTATCGATGATACTTTCTGAGTACACGTGGATTTTTGTACTCACCCTTGCTTTTCTTGTATTCTGCACTCAGTGTAGTATTAGATTGAGTGGCAGTTTATAGATCATTTCTTATTATATTGGCATTGCGGAGATCAAGGTAGTGGAAGTTGGACTTCAAGCTTACCCAGATATCTTTCTTACTATTTTTGTGCTTACTTTTGCATATAAGATATCTTACTATACTTGTTACAAATCTATATTATAGGATTGTTTAGTGGCAACCAGGTCCGGGGATGTATCGTGAATATTATTTATTCTTTATTTATACTTTAGGTTTATTTCTCTGGTCTTTCGCTTATTTATTCTTAAATTGTATTTATGGATTGGAATAAGATTACTTGTACTAGAGGGTGCACAAGTGCCATCATGTGCCTATTTTGGGTTGTGACAAGGCCGCTATAGCGGCTCAATCGGCCTTGTTATAGTGAAATCAACTCTCTACAAAGGGATTGACCAGTGTTGACTCCCGCTAGAGCAGAAATTTTTCTGATATAACGATGTCATCATAATAGCCTACCACCTGCTTTAGTGGATGTGGGATGTAGAAACTGAAAATTGCTTCCAATTTTGAATTTTTATTATGCCCCGTCAAACCATGGCATTTCAAACTAACCCTTTTACTTCAGATTTGATATTAAGAGTCTACTTACCCAAATTCACTTCCAACAAATTCTATGAATTTCTTATCGTCTTATCTTACATAAAAAAATTCTAAGTCTTTTCACATTTATGCAATCCATTCCAGGATTTCTCTAGACCATACCTTATTCAAATTTCGTCCAAGCCAAGCCTATCCTGAAATTTCTAACTCCCAATTCACGAAAAAAACTCATCCTGAATTTTCGTTTGCTATACTTACATATAATGATGTTAAGGTTCATTACACCTTCACTCCAATATTACCTCCATCGTCATACTTTGTTCCGTAAGCCCTTTTTCCTACACTACCGATTGACTCTACATCTATCCTTAGGATATCAACTTAAGAATATGAAGTCCCACTCATCTAGTAGACTACATATGTAACTTCTTACACCTAACTAATGTTGGCTCTTTTTTTCCTAGCTCCTAAATCTCCAATATTTTTTTCTTCATTTATCTCTCTAGGGATAATCAACTTACGCTACAATCTCTCTCTAATGTTTATGATCCTATCAGTTATCACCAAGTTGTATTGTATAATGATTAAAAGAAGGTAATGAATACTAAACTTCAGGCTTTTGATTTGCAAAAAAATTGAGAAGTAGTTGACTTACCCCAGCAAAAAGGCTTTGCCATATAAGTGATTCTTCAAAGTCAAACAACATAATGATGGTAATATTGAGAGGTTGTCATAATCCATAAATTGAGGTCATGATTGTACCTACCTCAATCCAATTTTGGTAGGTAAGTCAAATTCCAAAAAGAAAAGAAAAATTGATATATGAAGGGAACAAGTGAATATGAGACTTCTAGAATGAAGTTAGGCGACAATACGTAAAAAGCATAAACATCCAAAGGAATACTCAATCCCCAAGACCTAGTGTCATAAATTTAAAAAGCATCTAATATAAGCTAAAATCTGAAAGACATAAATTTGTCTCTAAAGATAAATAAATATAAGATATAATAGGAGGAGGTCTAAAATGTATCCTGAACTCTAGATCTTATCAGTATTTGGAATATCAACCTCTTACAGCATGAGATTAGCTACCTGATAACACTCAACTTACAGGTCAATTTAAGTTCAAGACGGTCGTCGTCAATATATTTACCCAAGTTTAGAGTCGAGGTCGAATCTAAGAGGAACAATGGTAGTGGCAATCAAGTTAATTCAAAATAATATATACAAGTTAAATTCAAACCGATAGTATAAAAAGATTAAAATGGGGGAGATAGGAGTCTACAATAATGTTTCTTTTTGGGTTTTCCTTGTATAAATTCGGAGCTATGAATAATTAGAGTTATTAAACAATTTAGGACGGATCTTGGGATTATGTATTACTAAGGGAAGTGACATGTGGGTGCTAATGATTAACTTCAATATTAGTAGAACAAGTGTGGGTAGGTTCGGTTATAGGTTTTGATGCTATTCTTTCAAAAAAACACCAAATTTTCACCCATTGATTGTTTCAAATACCTAATAGGTGTGCTCAATAATTGGTAACCAAACCCTAATCTAGGCATCCCTATTTCTAGGATGATACCCATGGTATAGTTAACCTCACAACTACTGTTATGTCTAAGATACTGATATATTAGCAAACTACACACATAATTGTCTACCATTACTTTGGTTTTCACATTCCTCTTTCAAGGATGATGTGGATTCCGAAAGTTAACCCAGAACCCTTCTTTCGAAGATGGCTATGAGCTTTCTAGAGCTTGGAGTTTTCACCCATCAAACCCATGTGGGTATTTGGGGCTTTCACCCATAAATCCCAACCAAGTTAGCATAGCAATGATAAAACCCATCAACATGAACTACTAAATAGAGGCTAATAATAACAACTCACACACACTTAAATCCCTATTCACACTAACTCGAAGAGGGAGATCTAGCTACACATAAGATAAATAAGCAAGGATATATCCATAATCTACATTGAAATAATTTATTGAAGCTTAAGTGAATATTACTTCAAACTTTGAACTTCCACAAATCTCTAATGGAAGTGAGTTATTCCTCCACTTAGAAGGTCTCTAATGTATTCTTCACCCAAAATTTATACAATATTTTCTTTTCCGAGAATGGAGGCTATGAACTCAAGAAGCTAAACCTAACTATTGGGGAAGATGGAATTATCAATATGAATGAATTTGGGTTTTGAGTTTTTTTCAAAATTTGGGATCAGCCATGTGCATTTACAAATTTGCCCTTTGGCTACATTCTTCTGCTAAGTCGCGATCATGCGGGTCTGGCCGCGACCACGATTATCTTTTGTGACCGCGGTTGCTTGACTGTTGCGACCTCGGTCACTAGACCGTGACTACGGTAACTAAGGTCAGTTCCTATTCTAAGTCTTTAACTGCACTTTCTTGCCCCTTTTTGATCATTTTCAGCTCCAATCCATATCTTTTGATCTTATCAACTCTATACCTGCAAAGTGTGGATATTAATGCATTTAATTACAACTTTGTCTCTTTTATGCATTCAAATAAAGGTAACATGCACGAATGATGAGTGCGAATGAGTGATAAAGTCACCACTCATTAACACTCCCAACTTAAAGCTTTTGCTTGTCCTCAAACAACTCTACCTCTTACCATGAGACACAATTATTTATGCCCAAACTTCTTGACTTAAAGATCACAATGATTTTAACCTTATTCACCACCACAAGTAGCTATGCACATGGTCTATGCTATTTTTCACTACACCCCTCATCAGAAGATGCACTATCAAAGGATACACAAGATTTCAAAGAGAAATCAAGCAACAATAACTAATGCTCTAGAAATGACTCACTTTTTGAACAAAACTAAGTTATACTCCATTTGCCTCATCGCTTGGAAGGTGATGACCAAAATCACCCACCTCAACTTGTTTCACATGCTAACCTCACAAGAAAGAGAATTTCATACACCAAGCTACTAAATTTACAACAAGGAATTTTGAGTGCAAAACTCTCTCCCTCACAAAAGAAATCTCTATGCAACAAGCGTCATACCATAGGCTTGCCCCTATTTTCAATTGCCACTACAAATAAAGTGAATGGTTAGAGATCTCAAAGTACTTTCTAAGATTGTAACGTAGGTTCGGTTAGGGTAGGATATCATTTAGGAATAACATGGCTACACCCTTCCTTGAACATCTATATCACACTTTTCTATCCTCCTTTTTTACTATGGGCCACTCTTCTTTATTTTCTTTTATTTATCATGCCTACCTTTTACCTTCTTTGTTCACCTATTTTCTTTCATTTATTTTTCTTGCACTCTAGTACAATTCATTCCTTTGTCGGATCCTTTCTTTTGCTATTCATTTGCTTTTAATGCTAAGGCATATTAGGTATTTTATTTACAACTTCATTGCCCCAAACTTACTTCCGTCAACCTTTACCACCTCCAAATTAAGCTTTTAGCCTCAAGTTTTATTTTTAAGTTCAAGGAGGGCATGGTTCAAAAAAGGGATAAAAAAATGATTCACGGTTTATAATGAGTTTGCTAAAGAAAGGTCCAAAGGCTCAAAGTGGGTGACTAGGAATTATATTTTTTCACGGGTAGGCATTTTAGGCTAGAGTGGGTTTCTAATGCCAAAAGATGGCCTAAGATCATTTATCCAACCAAATACAATTGATATTAGATTTGAAAGACTAATAGGGTAAGTTCTAGAGATGAATTCAAATAGCTCATCACTCATGGCATGTAAAATTAGACAAAGGAGCTCAAATGTCTCTCCCGCTAGAGAAAAATTTGGAGTATCCATTTCTATTCACAAGTCAAAACTTTACAGAGCCATAAAAAGAGAAAAAGTTTTGTAACAAAATTGCTCACGTCCATGCCCTTGATTTTTGCAAAATTTTGGATGGGGGGGTAGTTTGTTTTGCGTTAGCACTACTTAAATTTGCTAAATCATGGCAACAACCAAAGACTTAGCCTTACATTTTGGATCAAAATAGGCAAACCAACTATACGGCTACTCAGACTTCACCAATGGTGTACAATGTGATCACAAATTTATAGTTTACAATGCCACAGGTACTCAGACTTTCCTTGCATTCATGACATTTATGCTATGAGTACTCAGACTTTTCATGTATCTATATCACAAAACCCAAACACGATATTTTACCATTAAGAATGTCATCACTCAATCTATCATAGGGAAAAGCTATTCATGCATCACCAAAATTAAAATAAAACTAAATTAAAAGCCATGATAATCCATAAGAATGTGGTCACCATCAGAGTATCCAAATATAGCATCCCAAAAACAAAATCAAAATAATATCCAAGATGTCATCCCAAAACAACAACATACAAAAAGATATCTAGCAACACATCAAAACCATACAAATATGGGAAAAATATCCCCAACCAAAAAGCTAGCAGTGTCCCCACTGCATAATCAACAAAAGCATAGAAAAAAGGATAGGGGTCCTCCCTAAATCTGTATCAGGAGCTTCTCTCTCCTGTTTACTCTACACCATCACCACCGATGTCATTATTTGACCAATCAATGCGGGCCTCATCGTCACTATTCAACATAGGTAAAGGTGGTCTATTATTGGGTTTAAGCACCTTGAAAATGCCCTTTACCCTTTTTCATAGCTTTCTGAAGAATATATCTTTTCTCTCTCTTCACCATCTTCTCATGTGACTCCTTAAGATACCTATGAGATAATGCTAAGGTTGAATAAGCTCTCTCAAAGCTAAAAAATATGGCTCCTTTCTTCTTCTACTTTGTCTGATAAATCTCATATTTGACTGAGCCACATAGGAATGATGAGCATTGGAGGACTCTCCTAGTCCCTTAAGGAAATCTGGATAACAACTTCCGAACTACTCGTATCTGACCTAAGATGTCATAGAAGGGGTTGTCTAATGATGGTCTACAAGATTCCGTGTCCTCCTGAGTCCACCTTCTTTTTCTTGCTTGACCAGGGGCATCCTCGCACTAAAATTTGAGTGGGAAGATGAGAGGGCCTGGGTGTCCTAAGGTATGTTCAACATACTCCTTCACCTCTACTATCCACAAAACTCAGTGATAAGGGATGGGAAAAAAGCACCGTACCTTCCTGATTCTTAAAGTACCTCCACTTTGAGATCACAATCTCGCCCACATTTAAAGGGACGCTAGATAGGAGACAAGCCACTATTTGAGGTCGCATGTCTGTAACCATAGTCATATGATTACTCGATGATACTCTGCTTCAGACGATGTTCATCCATATCCTGGATTTAGTTGTGAATTCATTCATCAAAATATCTCTCTTGGTGATGGCCCAACATATTTCTTTACCCGAACATAATATATTTGTCATCCAGGTTCCTGGCTCGCATTTTTTTTCTTGGAATTGCCCCATGTCAGCATTCGGCAGCCCATATATCTCATTAGTCCACTCTGCTTTGAAGTTCAGTTTCTTTCCCCAAATTGTCATCATTGGGTTTCTGAGAGAAACTATGTTAAGGTTTACGTATAACTCACGTACCCAAAGCTCATTTGCATAGCACGGGTCCGGGGGAAAACGCATCCACCTAGTAGTATTGAGTCGGACATGGAATGTTGGGTGATTTTTCTCTACTTTATGAAGAAAAATACCCCTTTTCAAGAGTAATTTCATCCTTGGCAGATCATCAAAGTTGAGGTATTGGCATTCGGCATCCATGAATCTGGTGTTGCCAAAATCTCCCATCTTTGAGGTTTAGAATCTATAAGTAATGCAACTCAGACCATCATTAGGATTATCATACCAAGAAAATGCAAGATCAAACATATAAGCTCTTGTGGCAGTGTTATAAAGAGTTTTGGGGGCAGAAATAGATGTGCAAAATTTTAGTTCCTGCAGACACCGCCCTCAAGTATGGTGATCGCAAAGCATTGACTGCAATTGTGGTCATCGGGACCACGATCGTAGTACCTGAGACCTTAGTCGGCATATTCTGCATAATGCTCAAAATAAAATATTAACCCCAATTCTTTGTTTCAACTAGGCCTATCAACATTATAAGCAAGGAATTTAAGTCTAGAATGTGTGATTATGGCCCCAAACTTGGAAGAATTCAAATTGAAGTCATTGGGGCATTAAATCAAACAAATGATGTACACGATCATTTCAACAGTTTAAGGCCTAAATCTGGGTACTCAAGACTTCCTTGTTAGTATGTACACCAACTACAACAGCTAATCACAGCAATGATCATCAACAAGCACGCATTTTGTAATTAAAGAATTAGTTCAAGCCTTTCTCTAAACTACAAGTTATAAGCATATAATTAAGTTAAAAATCAGGGAGTTAGGACAACATACCAAGTTTGGATGATATAGTTGGAATGAAATGACACTTGGATATGCAATTGAAAGACAAAGATTTGAGAGAAATTGAGAGAGAATGCATGTGGGCAATGGGAATGCTGATGGTCATTTAAACTGATTTAGCCACGATTGCGGTCCTAGTTATATGATCACGGTCACACGGCCTCCGTGATTGCGGTGTCACAAACCATGGTCACGGTAACTGAGACCAAACAATTAGGTCTCCAACACTTTCTATTCAGTTCAAACTTACTAATTTCCACATTTCTCTTTTCAAGTTCAATCAATATTCCTCCTAGCAGCACTTTTTCATGGATTATGCATGAATAAATGCCAAAATAAAATCTACTTTGTCATGCATAAAATAAAAGAAGACGTGACACTTTTCATAGCATGATGGGTTGGCCCCCATTGAGTGCTTAGCTTAACATCGTGGCACGATTCCTTCACCAGTTCCTTTTATGTTTCCACTTGGAAGATTTGAATCTCCATCCCATCTTTTATTTAATATGGAATGAGCGGTAGAGAGACAGAAGATTCAAATCTTCCAAGATGAAACTTGGAAGATGTGAAGAAATGGCAAGAAAACTTTGATCTTGCCATTTTGAAGACTTGAATCTTTTACCCAACTTCATATCAACTTTTAGGTTTGGATCCTTCGATAAAAGTAAATACATCAATAGGCCACTAGTTGTACATCAAGCATTGAGTTCCTCGTTCTTTGATGGTGGGCTTCTATGTACTCTTTTGAAACGTCGAATCCTAAAATATAGGGATAGTCTTCTTCCTCCCCACAATCCATCATTTGCCTAAGTGAATGGATTTCTATCACATTCTCTAGGCATAATGTTGAAAAGTGGGTTGAATGAGGTCCAAACTCTAATTCTAAAATTTTCTCCTCCAAAGCATCTTTATCCTGGAATGAACTAGAGTCATCATATGAGATTTGCATTGATTCTTCTTTTGACTCTAGCATTATTTATTTTATTTCGACATCTTTTTTCCTATTTGATTTAGTTGATTAGGAAAGCACCGAGGAGTCTGCAATACCAAGCTCATCATCATAGCTTGGTTTCTCTTCTTGATCACCCTCCTCTCGGGAAATGGGTAAGGTAGTGATATTCTTAAGTTTTTCTTCTTTGCCCATTTCCTCAATCTTGACAATTTCCCTTCTAAATGCCTCATGAAATTTGTGTGTGTCTTGCACCTTCTTCCTTGTTGTAGTTACCCGATCCAAAATAGTTTGAAGCATTGATTCAAGAGTAGTGGACCCGGTATGTTGCTCTTCCTTCTCCTCATCATAGGACCTATCAAACTTATAAAAATAACTAACAACTCTTTTAGCATAAAAAGGGGAGGCGCATTTGGGCAATCACTCCAATGTCCATCTCAACCACTACATAAAGAAAAACCATACTCCCAATAGGATCAAGATGGTGGTTCCATCTCTCTCTAGGGAGCATATTTAAAATCTCTCTTGAAGTGGGGTCCATCACAATATGGACATTGGTCATCAAGATATGACTTTCAACTACCAAAATCATATTTGTCGGAAGAAGTCATGGATATAAGTAAAAGAAAATAAAAATCTACCTAACATAAGAACAAAAGAAAAAATCACAAATAAATATTTACAAGCTTGAATTCAAGCAAGCTAAAATTCAAAACTAACTTAATACGCCAAATTGTTACCCGACAACGGCGCTATTTTTGATAACACTCAACTTACACGTCAATTTAAGTACAAGGTGGTCGTCTTAAATATATTTACCCAACTTTGCAGTTGGGGTCGAATCCACGAGGAAAAATGTGAGTGGCAATCAAGTTAATTCAAAATAATAGATACAAGTTAAATTCAAACCAATAGTACAAAAAGATAAAAATGGTGGAGATAACAGTCTACACTAATATTTCTTTTTGAGTTTTTCTAATATAAGTTTGGGGCTATGAATAATTAGAGTTTTTAAACAATTCAGCACGGATCTTGGGATTATGTATTACTAAGGGAAGTGACATGTGTATGCAAATGATTAACTTCAATGTTAGTAAATCAAGTGTGGGTAGGTTTGGTTAGAGGTTTTGAAGCTAGTCTTTCAACAAAACACCAAAATTTCACCCATTGATTCTTTCAAATACCTAATGGGCGTGTTCAACAATTGGTAACCAAGCCCCAATCTAGGCATCCCTATCTCTAGGATGATATCCATGGTATAGTTAACTTCACAACCACCCTTATGTCTAAGATAGTGATAGATTGGCAAAATACACACATAATTGTCAATCATTTCTTTAGTTTCCACATCCCTCTTTCAAGGATGATGTGTATTCTTAAAGTTCACCCAGAACCCTTCTTTCAAAGATAGCTATAAGTTTTCTAGAGCTTAGAGTTTTCACCCATCAAATCCATGTGGGTATTTGGGCTTTCACCCACAAATCCCAACCAAGTTAGCATAGCAATGATAAAATCCATCAATATGAACTACTAAATAGAGGCTAACAATTACAAACCACACACACTTAAATCCCTATTCACACATAACTCCAAGAGGGAGATCTAGCTACACATAAGATAAATAGGCACGGATATACCCATAATCTACATTGAAATGATTTATTGAAGCTTAAGTGAATATTACTTCAAACTTTGAACTTCCACAAATCTACAATGAAAGTGAGCTATTCCTCTACTTAGAAGGTCTCCAATGTGTTCTTCACCCAAAATTTATACAATATTTTCTTCTTCAAGAATGGAGGCTATGAACTCAAGAAGCTAAACCTAACTATTGGGGAAGATGGAATTATCAATAAGAATGAATTAGGTTTTGAGTATTTTTGCCAAAAAATTGGGATTAGTCACATGTATTTCCAGATTTTCCCTTGGGCTGCATTCTTCCGCTAAGCCGCGATCGCGCGGGTCTGGCCGCAATCGCGGCTATGCGACCACGATTATCTTCCACCATCGTGGTTTCTTGACTGCTGCTTGACTGTCGTGACCGCGGTCACTAAACCGACACCACGGTAACTGAGGGCAGTTCCTACTCGAAGTCTTCAACTGCACTTTCTTGCCCTTTTTGATCATTTTCAGCTCCAATTCAAATCTTTTGATCTTATCAATTCTATACCTACAAAGTATGGATATTAGTGCATTTAACCACAATTTTATCTCTTTTATTCATTCAAAATAAGGTAATATGCATGAATGATGAGTACCAATGAGTTTTAAAGTCACCACTTATCACTACTACGGGTAGCACTCATACTAGTATCTTCACTGAACAGACACAAAACTAGGAGTCAGTACGGTAGTGGGAGAGATTATGACCTACTTGTACTCATTATGTATCATAGGCCTACTGAGCAAAGTAGAAAGCTAAACAAGAAAAAATTACTACGAGGACATTTTACCTGCAAATAAAAAAAATTTTCAAACAATAGTTCATACTATCTCCACTAATAGTTCTATGGCAAAAGAAAGGATTAACACGAATTATATTAAAAAAAACTAAGTACAAAGCAACAAACTAAGTATATGGCAGTTAACGATGATGACATTATTTGAATAGGTAATGAAAATACAGAGTTACATTCTTTAAAGTTATTTCTCCATGTAGAATTTTAAATCATGGAGTTGGGAAACTTAAAATTTTTCTTTGGCATTGAAGTTTGAGATAACCTAAAGGCGTCATCCTCTCTCAATTAAGTACATTAGTTCCTTGTTGAAGGAATCTGATTTCACTCATCTAACTCCAGTCTCCTCTCCTCTTGACCTCGTGGTTAAGCTGCATCTCAATAAAGGGGTTACAATTCCTGATTACACTATATCTACGTCTCCTTGGCAAGATAAACTATCTCACTCATACAGACTAAATATTGTTGTAAGAAATATACCTCAAAAAGAATAAAAATTATATTTTATAATTTCTCTAGTCAATTACTTTTCATCTGGCAACGGTTTGCAAAATTATTCTAGCCATTTGGTCAATGGAGATTAGTGGCATTAATTATGATATTGATTTTGGTCAAATATATGTTGCCAATGTTTGGAATTTTCTTGTGATAACTCATTTCGTTAATCATTTTGATTACCCTTAGTTTCTTATTTTTTAATATTGTCATATTACCTAATTCACTTATAAATATTTTTCCCATCTACTCATATTTTGAGGTAGTGAAAATAGTGAGCTATATTCTTCTTTTCCTAATTTTACTTTGGTTAGAGCTCTATGATTTAAATCTTTGTTGGTTTTTGGCTCCTAATTTATAACTAGAAAAACTTGTTGAATCCTAAGGATACACCTAAATCGATGAAATATCCTTAAGAACAGTACCATAGACATGCATCAAGATACGAAATTTCTGTGATTTTCACAATATTTACAACAATCTTATGGATACTTTCTGTATGAATCATGAAAACAAGCATACATTGTTATATTTTAGATAAACAAAAGTGAAGTGGCTGAATCAATTTTTAGCCATAAAAGGTAATGGTGTTAGTTTCCACAGCCACCAAATTACAATATCCCAATCAAATTTCTAATTATCTCCGCTCCTAGGCATGAGAACATTGTAGTAAGAGTATACTTTTGAGTAGCATCTTTTTATGGGATGTAGAAATATTATAAAAGACATGTTAATAAGATATAAAATATGAAATTCGATGTTTTCAATGTATGAAGCTTTCTGGGGGATAGCATAGGTATTGTTTGTGGGGTGGGATGCGGGTTTATATTTGGTCCTGAGACTATAGGTTATGTTAGAGTTGAATGTAGTGTTGAGTTAAATGTTCTACTCAAAAGTGTGGGCCTTCCTGCCATCTACAACTTCATAGTTCCTTATAATAGTCTTGTCTTCGGAGGTAATATTGTACCATTTCTGCTTTGATATAAATTATGTTTTTGCCATAAGGTATGGCGACATACTATAGTACTCTATTATTTTTAGGGAAAAGGCATCGTTTCCATCCTAAACTATACCCGAAAAGTCTAAGCCACATCTAAACTATACTAGTGACCTATTACACACCTTAACTATAAAAAAGTGATATTATTACCTCCCCACAACCCCAATTCTAAGGCGCGTGTGTTACACTTATTTTAGGTACGTCCAGCCTATTAAATAACAAAAGTAAACAGCTAAAAACATTAATGGAAAAGTCATCGTTTCCACCCCAAACTATAGTCGAAAAGTCGAATCCATACCTAAACTATGTAAGTGACCTATTACACACCTTAACTATAAAAAAGTGATACTTTTTACTGAAGTGGTGCTAACGTGGAAATACGTGTAAAACACTACACCACATGCAAGTGGTGGTAGTCTGACAGGATGTAAATAGTTTCACTTTTTTATAGTTTAGGTGTGTAATAGGTCACTAGTATAGCTTAGGTGTGACTTCGACTTTTCGGGTATAGTTTGAGGTGAAAACGATGTCTTTTCCCTTATTTTTATGAGGAAAAATATTATCATGTGTCCAAACTAGCCAATAATAAAACCTTTGATAAAGGAGTTGGGAAAGTTGATAATCCTGCTAGTCAAAAATTAATTTGAATAAAGCAAATGATATTATTATGTTAATCACTTTTCAAGTGAATAATGAGGTAAATGAGAGTAACTAGGTGATAGGTTGTGTATGAATAAAAATTAATTTTTTAGCTATACCCAAGTAAATGGAGGAGAAGAATTTAGCTGTCTTTATTAAAGAAACTACTCAAATTCTTAAAAAGAAAAGTTCTTAAACTCATATGTCAAAGAAATATTAGTTTTTACTGAGTTTCATGTTCTTAATATTTGAACCAATTTGGTTAATGTGATATTTTTATAAAATGTTGGAGTATAGTTTGTTTTGACAATGTTATGATTTACAACGTCTTTTCTTTTAAATTGCTTAGATATTTGACTCCTAAGATCATATGATTCTAGCTATTCATATGAAAACTTTTCGATTACTACTAGTTGTAGCTCTTCTAATGCTTTCATTCGTTGTACTTACTCCACGGTCAATGTGATTCTTGAAACTCCTCTATTATATTCAATAGGTTTTATTGAAATTGATGCAATCTCAGGCTTCTTTCCTCGCTGTAATTAATTTTTTGTCTTCATTAAATTAACATATTTAAACTTATTCTCCTCTTGGATGCATCAATATCATATGCTCGACCATCTCCAACACTTTTGACATCCGAAAAATTTGTAGAATCAGTAAACAAATTAGGCTTTTTGGGTGAATTAAAGTGGTACAATTTAGGAAAATTGACATGGAGGTAAGGGAAGTGAACTGGCCAGCCACGTCAGGCTGATCAGTGGTCGTACCGGCCATGCCAATGTTATGAAACTAGGGTTTTGACGAGGTTTATGATTGGAGGCATTAGAGAGCATTTTAGTGTAGATACTTCAGAAAACTATAATTTTTCTTACTATGGGGGTGGCTTATATCACGATCCGAGGCTACCCCCTAGTCGCAACAATGGTGCTTACAGCCATAAGTGGCGACAAGTTAACCCATGAGCTGGTACCTGCTATGACCACTGAACAATATAGTAATACATCACACGTGCGGAAGGTAAGCTAATAAGATACTATAAAACTGGATACTATAATATGAATAAAAACATGTCTGAAATATCTGATAACAATTGATAACACTGAAATAACTGACTGACTATCTAACTAATTGTCTAAAAGCAACTAAACATAATGAGGAGTTGATGGGACAGACCTCCAACTAACTCCAACTAACTAAACATATGAAAATATTGAAGTGACTAAAATAAGAAAATCATGTCTTCGATGAATGAGGACTCACCACTATTGCTGTTGAGTAATGCTGAACTGTCTAAGAATAGTCGGAAAATTATGCATCCGAACCTATGTTATAAGATAACATAGTGCAAAAAAAAGTATGCAGTCAGTACTTTGAATGTACTGGTATATGAGATAAGGACTGGTTGATATGCATGAAGTAACTGAGCATAAATGCATGAACATGTAATATCTAAGAATGCAAGACCAAGTATAAACATGTTTCTGAGATCCTGTAATCTAAAAGGCTGAAAGTAGTAAAATTGAATAACTAAAAATCTACACACTTGGTCAAACAAACCTGAACTAAATACACTTATTACTATATTGAGACTATAGGAGGTATCATGTAACCGAAATACCCTAATTTGAGCTAATCGGGGTCCAAACTATAACCCCAATTAGAAGGGTATCAGTACCGTGCCACGAGTACTAACAGTGGTTGTATGGATCCACTAATCTGATGTATCAAGGGACCAGGGTGTCAAGCCAAAACTAACCGGTGACCCCTAAGAGAAAGTCAAGCCTAAACTGATGGGTGACCCCTCATATCCTACGCTAGCTATATAGTTCTGAAATACAGGAATTGCTACTAACGACTCTGCCTAACTGATGGGGAAGGTGACGTCCCTGCATTCGCTCGGTGCCAAATCCTACTCCCAACTGAACTGACACTGGTATTGAACTAAACTAAGTTTAACTAAACATTATTTCTGATAACTAAGAGTGATCATCATGATCATAATTATCTGAGTAAAGAACAAGAATCATGGTTTTAATAAGATACTACCTAAAAGATCTGAAAGCATGAAAACCATGTAGGTATCGGGTGTTCATAACCCACCAACACTAAATGATCATGAAATACAATATTAAGGCTTAAAATTGTAGTATAAAACATGATTCAAAGACTCAAAGTGTAGACATTTCATTAAATATGTGAGGATCATAAATTTAAACATAGGAATGTCTTAAACATGAGGAACAACATGATTACATGGCTAAATTCATAATTTGGGGATTTATTCTGAAATCAATTGAACATAACATGGGAATCGTAACACATAAAACATGATATGACTCATGCCACTTGAAAACATTTGTAACCATAAATTGGCATTGAATAAACAAGAGATTCATAGATTTATTTCATCTTGAACATGTATAAACTCATAAATTAAACCAAAAGATGGTTTTTGGGCTCCATGGGTGAAAGGGCCCCATGGTGAACATCACACATACCTTAACAACTGAATTATTGAAGATTTCTTGGATTGGAAGCTTGAACTCTTGAATTCTTGAGAATGAAGCTTGAATTTATTCTTGGGGAATAAGGAGGGTTTCTTGAGAGCAATTTGGGGTGAAAGAGGAAAATAATTCCCTTTTGGAAGCCTCAACCTGTGTTATGGGTGAAATAGGATGAGGGAAAATGATCTAAATTCCCCTTGGGCACTTAAACAATGACACTGTGCAGGACAGAGCCCTGTGCCACTCCTCTCTCTCCATGGGAGAGAGCAACACACCGCGTAGCTTATTCTAGTGAAGAAAGCAATGCACTGTAGAGCTCCTCACCATGGGAGGGAGCAACGCATCATGGATAAATTGTGTTGCCTTACTGTTTTGGCTATCCAAACACGTCCCGTACCACGTCCAAAAATCCTGAGACATACTTTTAACCTCCCTAACCATGAATCAACTTAAAAACCAATATTTCGGGGGCAGAAAGGCCAAACTAAAAACTTATAAAGTTTAGGGGTCTTGAAAATGACTGAGTCCTCAACACTTCATGAAATTCCTTGGACCCCTTAAGCATGCAACTAAGAGCTGAATCGAGCTTAGAATAATATGGGGAATTATAATATCTCCCTCTTGGGAATATTTGTCCTCGAATGAGGCTGGTTTAGCTGAAAATAATAAGGAAACTGAGATCATATACTAAACATACATGACTTGAAACATGATTACATAACTGAATATGAAACATGATACATGAACTCAACTGATTTCGTAAATGCATGCAATGACATGAGATTAGTTACACAACTAAAACTGATAATGGAAAAGAGTCAATCTAAGGAAAATCGTTACCTCAAACTGAATCTGGGTTTGTGTAGAAGAGATGAGGATACTTGATTCACATATCTGCTTCTGCTTCCAAAGTAGCTCCCGCAACAGACTGATTCCTCCAAAGAACTTTAACCAAGGGAACTTTTTATTCCTTAGCCTACGAATCTATCGATCAAGGATCTCAATTGGGACTTCTTCGTAGGAAAAGCTATCCTTAACGTCCATATCTTTTAAAGGAATAACTACAGCTAAATCACCAATATATTTCTTTAACAAGGAAACATGAAATACTGAATGTACTAACGCTAAATCTGCAGGCAACTCTAGCTCATAAGCTATTTTCCTAAAATGACACTAGATTTTATACGAGCCAACATAGCGAGGACTGAGTTTCCCCTTCTTGCCAAATCTCTTTACTCCCTTCATAGAAAAAACTTTAAATAGACCAAGTCACCAACCTCAAACTCAAAATCCTTTCTCCTCATATCTGCATAAGATTTCTGATGGCTTTGGGCTGTCTTCAGCCTCTCCCGTATCAACTGAACTTTCTTTATTGCCTCAAATACTGAATCTGGCCCTCTCAAAGAAGCTTCATCGGCCTCAAACCAGCCAATAGGACATCTACATCTCCTTTCATAGAGAGCCTCAAATAGAGCCATCTGAATACTGAAGTGATACCTATTGTTATAGGCTAACTCAATTAATGGTAAGTGATCATCCCAACTACCTTTAAATCCAATAACACATGCCCTTAACATGTCCTCTAAATTCTGAATGGTCCTCTCTACCTAATCATCTGTCTGAGGATGAAAAGTTATACTGAGATGAACTAGGGTACCAAGACCCTTCTGAAAAGCCTTCCAAATGTGATAGGTAAACTAAGTACCACTATCTGATATGATAGTTAATAGAATCCTGTGCAACTTAACCAACTTCTTAATATAAGTCTTGGCATAATCCTCAGTTAAGTACAAAGTATGAACTGGAAAGAAATGAGTTAATTTGGTCATTTTATCGATAATGAGCCATATCGAATTATGCTAGCGATGTCACGAACTCCATATTCACCACTCTCACTTCTAAGTAGGTATGCTAAACTCCTGCAATGTACTACTAGGCCTTTGGTGCTCAACTATGACCTGCTAAAAATTTGGACACTTAGCCACGAACCTTGTAATATCCTTCTTTATACCACTTCACTAATAGATTTCCCGCAAATCACAGTACATCTTAGTGGCTCCTGGTGGATGAAATACCATACACGATGCGCTTATGCTAAGATCCGATGCTCCAAACCATCGACACATAGAACACTTGATCTACCCTGACAACAAAGCACACTATCTCTCCCTTGGGAGAAAACCTCTATATTCTGATCTTAGTTGCCTCCTTCAACTTAACCAAACTAGGATCATTGACTTCCTTTTCTTTCACTTCAGCAACCAATGAAGATTCTGAACTATTCTAAACCCATATACTACCCTCAACTAAACCAACCAACCAAGCACCTAATCTAGCAAGCTGATGAACCTCATTGACTAACTTTTTATTATCTCCCTCGGCATGAGAGATATACCATAGACAACCTACTAAGGGCATCTGCCACTATATTGGCCTTGCCCTTGTGGTACAACACACTCATATCATAATCTTTTAACAACTCAAGTCACTTTATATGATGAAGATTCAGATCTTTTTGTGTAAACAGGTACTATAAACTCTTATGATAAGTGAACATATCAATATAAACTCCATAAAGATAAGGTCTCCAAATTTTCAAGACAAAAACAATGGTTGCCAACTTAAGATCATGGGTAGGATAATTTTTTTCATGGGGCTTAAGTTGTCTAGAGGAATAGGGTATGACCTTACCTCTCATCATCAAAACATAATAGAGACTAACTTTAGAAGTATCACAGTAAACTATAAACTCATCTGAACCTTCTGGCAAAGTCAAAGCTAGAGTGGAAGTGAGTCGAGTCTTTAACTCCTGAAAACTCTTCTCGCAAGAATCTGACCACTGAAATTTGACTTTCTTCTGAGTCAATCAAGACATGGGAGATTCAATAGAAGAAAACCCTATGATAAATTATCTATAGTAGCCATCCAAACCTAAGAAACTCTTAATATCTGATAGAGAGATGGATCTGGACCAGTTTTTCACTGCTTTGGTCTTTTGAGGATCAACTCTAATGCCATCACCAAAAATAATATGGCCAAGAAAAGCTACTGACCTCAACCAAAATTCACACTTACTAAATTTGGCGAACAACTGATGAACTCTAAGGGTCTGCAACACAATTCTCAAATGGTACGTATGATCATTCTCACTGCGGGAACAGACTAGGATATCATCAATGAAGACTATGATGAACATGTCCAAGTACTATTTGAACACCCTATTCATCAAATCCATGAAAGCTATAAGGGCATTCATTAGTACAAAAGACATAACTAGGAATTCAAAGTGACCATACCAAGTTCTGAAAGTTGTCTTTGGATTGTTATATTCTCTGACTCTAAGCTGATGATAGCTGGATTTGAGGTCTATGTTAGAGAAATAACTGGCACCCTAAAGTTTATCGAACAAGTCATCAATTCTAAGGAGTGGATATTTATTCTTGATTGTGAATTTGTTCAACTGACGGTAGTTGATGCACATTCTAAGAGAACTGTCTTTCTTACGTATGAACAAGACTGAAACTCATCGTAGAGAAATACTAGGCCTAATGAAACCCTTATATAAGAGATTTTTTTAACTATTCTTTCAACTCTTTATAAGGTGAAATAGAGATAGGTTGGGTATCTAGAATGAGATCTATTCTGAAGTCAATTTCCTTCTCGGGAGGGACTCTGGGAAGATCTTAAGGGAACACATCTGAAAATTTGTTCACTGTAGGAACTTACTCAAGACTCATAGTCTCAGTAGTTGAGTCTTTGATTCGAACAAGATGGTAAACACACCCTTTAGATATCATCTTTCTTGTTGGTTAATTTTTTTCAACTAAGGTAATTTTTTGAGATACTGGGATCAGGCAATTTTTGTATACCCGTCTAGCTGTAATAAATTTATCCACTAGGGTATACACTAAGAAAGGCTCTGCTAATATTTCGGGAATGCACTAAAATTAATGGTTATATAAGGAGTCACATAAGAAAGTGAAGCTCCGGGATCTAACAATGCATAAACATGAAGATGAAAAACCTATAATGTACCCGTAACCACATCAGGAGAAATTTCTTGATCATTCTGAGTCTAGAGGGAATACAACCTATTCTGATGCTACCCACTGGTTGCACTAGATGTGGCCTCTTGTTGAGTTACGCGACTTGTTGGAGTTGATAAGAATTAAACTGGCCCTATTGCCGACCACTTTTTCCCTTCTGAACGACCACCATACACTCTTGAACCCTATGGCCTGGATTTCCACAACCAAAAAACACCTCACTACCAACCTTACACTCACCTTGATGATTCCTACCATATTTGTTGCAAAGCGGATTAGTACAACCACTATTCACACTGCCCAGGGACTTAGAGCTTAGCACTCTATCCCAACTATCTTGCCTGAACTTAGGCACTAATGCACTAGTTGAAGATGGAGATAGGGCTAAAAATTTTTGATAGAACTGATATCGGTTACCACCTTCTGACCTTCTCTGAGAAAAGTTAAAACTGCCTGTTCCGGCCCTCTTATTTTTTCTCTCCCTCTCCTTATGCTACTCATCTTCAATCTGATGAGCGTGAACCATGAGCCTAGATCGGTCTATCTCCTTAATCAACATAGCAGTCTTATTCTCTTTAACCACACTATCAGATACACCGGACACAAACTTACTCATTCTAGATCTATTATCTACCACCATAAAAGGAGCATACCTTGCCAACTGAGTAAACTTAAGCGAGTAATCCATTACGCTCATATTACATGCTTCAAATTAATAAAATCCTGAACCTTAGCTTCCCTAAACTTTAAGGGAAAGAACCTATCTAAGAAAGTTGTGGAAAACTCCTCCCACTCTACCGTCTCTGTATCAATACCACGATTTTCCTTTCACTGGTTAAACCAGGTGTGAGCTACATCCTGTAACTG
>JAPEIP010000012.1:70167688-70195954 GCA_026120095.1 Capsicum chinense
AGAGAGAGAGAGAGAGAGAGAGAGAGAGAGAGAGAGAAAGATTTGAAGAGTATAAATAAAATAAAATATAGTCTTAAATTAAGCATCAATGATTTTATTTTACCACCCCAAAGATGGGGATTTGAACTCCAAGTGGCGCATTTTACTACACGTTTTTATAAAAAGTGACCTCATCAGGTCGGTATTTCCAAAAATAATAAGAAGAAAGAAATTGAGATCGGTATTTTTCAAATCAAAATTATCATTAAAAATTTGACTTCGTGCAGCCAATTTTTTGTGACCTCATAAAGGCATTTTGTGGCATACAATTGAGATCAATTAAGCAGTTTTTTCAATAGTAGTTGTCAACCATTACAAATATCATCGTCATCACTAGCCATCATTAACAATCATCACCACCAACCACCATTATCACAACAATCATCAATCTTTACCGACAATCACCACCATAAATTACTATTATTATATATCAGCAACCATCATCATTATTCACCATTACCATTAACTATCATTATCATCAACCACAAATATCAACCTCTGCTACTAACTATAACCATCAAAAACTACTATTGATCACCATCACCACTAGCTACTACCATAAACCATCAATAACCCACATTGTCCCAAATCAAAATTCATAAACATCAACGCCATCCATCACATGTGTCAACTATCATATAATTTTTTACATGTAGTTTGTTAATAAAGTATTAGATCAATTTAGTATTTTATAGAAATTTATATTTATTATAATTTTAAATATCAGTATATTTTATACCTTCAGATATTGAAAATAAACCATCTTGTAGTCTTTAGATCATAATAAAATATCTAAATATTTAAAGACTCATTTAGATTCAAATATTTTAATATTAGCTTAACAAAAATAACTGAATTTTTCAGTCAAATATCACAAAGAATAAAATGGTAATTTATTAATGATTGAGGAATGAAAAGTTCATTTGTCCCTTTAATATTCTATCTAAAACAAGAGAAGTTTATAATAAATTACTCAAAATTGAGGATAGTTTCTGTTTCTCACATTATTAATGTAATGACCTAATTCAACGTTACTAGTAACCATCTCGAGATGGCTGCAGAGTATAGATATAATCGAAATTACATTCATAAACTTTCATGGGGTCACTTGTGTTAAATTTTGGAATTTGAAGAAGTTAGGTTGGGTTGACTTCAGCCCGCTATATCGGGACTTACTCCGCTGTAGTGGCATCGTTATAGTGACACGCCGACCTCTATAGCAACATGACGCAATCCAGAAACCCACTTAACGGGGTTTTGTTTTTTTTCTCTTCACAAACTAAATAAAAAAATGTGGGAGGGCTTCAAAAACCCTAGTATTTTCCTCCCATGTATTGGAGTTATGGAGAGGGCAAGGTGGGTGAGAACAGGATGCAAACCCAGTGATTTTTTAGGAGTAACACATCCGTAATCTTGGCACAAGATGGGAAATTGCGTTGGTTTATCCTTCCTACATCTGGTTGACATCTAGGTAACTTAAGGTTATCTGAGTAGTATAGAACTAGGTTAGATAACATGAATTAACATAGGTGGATGGGAGATTTCATGCCTAGGCCTTCGAGTACGGAGTTAGGATACCTAAAATTAGTAAAAGTTTGGGTAATGTATGGAAATGACTATTTGTATAATTTATTATGTTATGTTGTATTTATTATATATGTTTGGTGTTTCACTGTTACAGACTCGATATTTGGAGTAGCGATGAAAATGAAAATCAGTTGTTTTTAGTAAAACCTAAGGTTGTTCAAAATTGAACCGTATTCAATAAGCCACCCACAAAATTAATTTATTGGATTATTGGTATTGGCTTATCGGATAGACGGTTGGTAAACAAATTAAATTTTTTTAATTAACGCTTTATTGGAGAGGAAGTGGATTGCACAATTTCCTTATTGGATAAATCGTTAACCCGTTAACAATTACCATATCTACTTATATTTTTTTCACCTAAATATATAAAATACATATTAATTTATATTATATTATAAAATGTAAATTCAAACCTAATGGATCTATATTCTAACCTAAAGGCTCATTCCTAATTAACCCTGATATAATATACAGTAAAGTATTAAAGTTACCAAAGCAAACAAGCAAAACAACAGAAGGTTTGTCAACTTCAAAAGCTCTTCCGACTTTAAACTTTAAATATATTTTCAAAGGAAAGAAAACATCATTAGGGGCTGAAGTTGATTGGCTAGAAAAGGAAATCCAGGAAATAGTTCCTGGTATTAAGCATGGGGACATCGAAGCACATAGTTCAATTGGTGAATCCTCCCTATGAGTTTGTTACGATCAAATGCTTAATTTTTTGTAATGTATGTCACTTTTGTTTCAAAAATATCATAATGTGAAGAGAAATTAATGTACTATAGCTTGGGCGAATGAAGCTTTTTGTTTACAATATTAAGAGTTCTCTTTGAAACATATACTACATAAATTGAAAAATTTGTTATGATTGAGATTGCTAACTATTTTGTTCTATTTTCTATAATGTGTTTGAATTCAAGTAGGAATTGTGGATCTCCAATAAACCGCCCGATAATTATTTATTCGTTACCGAACTAACTGATATCTTATCAGTTGACTAGTGGATTTGTATATTTTAAAACCGAGAACTATTAAGTCAAACCATTAAATATAATGGTCCATCCGATAAGCAACCCTAGAAAGCTTTACCAAAAGTGATGATTCTAAGTTGGGTGTTGGTGAGTTTCTGAAAAATCTAGGATGGTATTATCTTATCGTTGTTCAGAATAGAGAAATAGGTTGGGTGTCATATTTAAGGCCTTAAAAGTTAGGATGGGTGATCGTATTGTAGTTTCATCCAATTTGTATTATATGTGCATATTAACTATGTCGTAGTATATCTTACTAGTGCATTGTAATGACCCTCCAATTTATTTTCTCTCATTTTGATTATTTTTAAAATTTCAAGCCTTTCCACAACAGTTACAAGTCATTTATGACTTGCCTGAACTGTCGGTTCGATATCGGATAGTTCATTTGGGTTGTAGGCTCATTTATCTATTTTGGAGCTATCGTTAATAAGGAACTAGATTTGTACCAAAATTTCTAGTAAATAACCTCATATGAGAAACCCAACAGAGTTTTTAGCTCTGAAATATTGATATTTGGCTAGGGGGACCCTCGATTTGGATTTCGAGGATTTCAAACTCATTTTGGGCTATTAGATGGATTTTGGTTAAACTAACACTTTGATCCACATCTGATTGAAATAGCTTCGGATGAAAATTTTAATGGTGTTGTCGATTTTGAAATGCCGAATTTAGTGTGGTAGCATAGTTAGTTCAAGTCTCAGGCATTTATATTTTATTTTGAGTGTTTAGACAAAAATTAGTTAAAATAACTTAATAGGGGTCCTAGGAATTAATTTAATGTAAATGAACTTTTACCTAAGTCCTATGATTCCATTGGATCTTGAATGCATTTTATGATTGATTTTAAGTATTGGTTCATGTTCATAGGGTTCCCAATAAGTTTTGAGGGTCAAAAATAAGTTTCAGAAGTTGATGGTGTTGATGTGGCCGCTTAAGCGACTATGGACCATTTGACTGGATCGCTTAAGTGACCACTTGGCTGTTTAAGCAGTATTTTGTTCCTCTGACTAGGTCTCTTAAGCAAACAAAGTGTCGCTTAAGTGACCACCACTAAGTATAAGACCCAAACCAAACTCATTTCGTATTTTTGACATTTTGGGAGCTCGAGAGCTCAATTTTTTGATGATTATCAATTTGTTTTTCTCATATAATCATTGTCTATGTGATTATAACTTCATATTTCTCATTCTCCAAGAATACCTATTTTGTTTTTCATAATTTCTGACTAAAATGGTGATTCAAAATCCTTTTTTCGCCATTATTGGAGCTTGGAGCATGAGAAATTGTGAAAAATCATCCATTGAGGATAAAGTAATATAAAATTCAACACCTCTTGATCACTTTTCGTTGTTTTTTCTGTCAAATCCTGCTCTTTTCTTTACAAATTCCTAGATATTAGTTTTTGAATTTCTTAACTTGGTAGGCTGATTTGGGTGTCGATTCGAGCTCCATTTATGCTCAAATTTTGAGCATGCATTCCCTGTCTTTTGAGGGACCTTGTGACATTCAATTTTGAAATTCATTTGGGGGACCTACAAGCCCTTTTTGACTCAAATTTTGACCTGAGTATTTTATAGCAATTTGGGTCTCACTTTACTTCTATTGATGTATAGATTATTATTTTGATAGTGGAGTGGTGTTTCAGGATCTTGGAGAAAAGATAAGCAATTTCTGGATGATTTAAGAATTTTGGTTTGGCATGGAGGTAGGCTTCGGTCTACTTTATTCTATGAGATTGTATGTAGTATGGATTGCATACTAGATAAGGATTATAGGATATGTGTATGACTAGTATACCATGACTTAGCTTATTTAAGGAATTTGAGACTAGAAAGGTGACCAGACCCTTAGGATGAAATACTTGTTATGGCTATAGAACCCCTTTACCCTTAGTTATAAGCATTTTAACCATTATTTGATATTAAGGATTCCTTAGTATATGGTTTTGTCATTCGACTTAGAGATTGAGATGTGATTCTAGTATAAAGAGTCTTAGGCACTTATTGTTACATTGCTTGGATATAGGTGATGACATGCATACTTTTAGGTGCATTCATTATAGGTGATGGCATGCATACTTTTAGGTGCATTCAGTATAATATTTTTAGCACTTATATCTATCGTCCTTATAGGGGTGTGTAGGTATAAGCTATTATTGTTGCTTACTGAGGGTTTGATTGGACCTTCTAAGCTTATGGGGGAACCATTAGGTTATTGTTTGTCTGAACTAATAGGTTATTCATTATTGGTTATTATGGCTAGTTCGTGGAAAGATAATTATGTACTGGTACCCAATATTGTTGGCTGATGTGTCATGGTTTGATGACACTTTCGATGCTTAAAACCAAAAAATATGCAAGTACTTAGGTTTGTTTTGTTAGATATGATGTGTTTTGTGTTTGTTTTGTTGGAAACTAGGCCGTGGAGCTGAAAAGAAGAAAAAGAGTAGAAGTGTGCAAAGGACCCTACTTACACAATGTAAGTGGCACTATGGCCATAGTAAGTGGCCACGTAAGTGTCAAAAACAATATCCTAAAGATCTGAAGTTTGAAGTTTTTGTCCGAGACTTGATGAAGGGGTACTTAAGAGGTATAAGTACCACTTATGCTCCTTGTAAGCACCATCGTAGGTTGGGATCTTGAAGCTGTTTGACTCGTCTGATGATTATGACCAACCTAAGGGTCCGTAAGCAGTACTTACGGCTCGTAAGTGGGTCCGTAAGTGGTCACCAACTTAGTTTTTCTTTTTTATTTTGGTTAGAATTTTTATGGTTCTGATGTATTCTATAAATACCTTTTAATGTTCTTGATGCACTCTTTACATTCACAATAATATATTGATTTTGAGATTTGACTTTTGATCTTGGAATCCTTTGTTCTTGGTTTTACAGTTTATTATTAATTTGGTATTATGGGTTTTGTACTTAAATTGTTGTAAGGTTCTTCATATGCTCACTTTATTAAACTCAATGGATGTTCTTGAAATCATGAGTGGCTAAACCACCTAACTAGTATTGTGGGAACCCTAATGGAATAACGAAGTAGAGGAAGTGTAAAGTCGTTCCTGACCAATATTCTTACATGTATTGCAATTTTCTTCGGTTTGATTGCTTTCTTGATGTCTACAGAAGTTAAGAAACTGTATATATTTGATACTTACTTCAAAAGAGAGGTACATATTAGGAAAAGAAGACCACAATAGTAATTTGAGGCTACTAACCTTATTAAATTAACTTGACACTCAAAAGGTAAAGTTAATCTGAGATCTAGGATAAGGTATATTAAGGTGATACTGTGAGACTCAAAAGGTAATGAGTGAAATTCACCAAAGGCGTTCACAAGACGGTTGGTGATACATATCTTATCAAATCCTGTATGTAAGGTATTATGATAGTTTGATGGAGCACGATAAATCTACAAAGTTAGGAAGTTAGGGGAAACATAGTCCTAGTATTCAGCTCATATTGATTTCAACCAAAGCAGCCAAGATTTGTTAAATTTGACACTGTTCTCACAAAATCCCCTTATTTATTTTTCTGTATTTTTTTGGCTACTTTCAGTAAGTTCGTGAGAGATATTTGTCCTATTCCCTATAGGTTTGAACCCAACCTTTGTTGAGTTATATATTTGACAACAACCACATTATATTTCTTGGAGGTATAATTTGTGTGACATGAAATTCTAGCACTATTACTGGGGAATACGATTACAGATTGATTGACTAAGTTTTTTGAAGTCATTGGTTTTTTACTTTTCTATTATTTTTTGGACATATGCTGGTGTATGCTTAGCACTTGGAGTCAAATCAATCTCTTAACCCTACCTAATCCAGAGCTTGAATGAACCCTATGAAAGAATCATAGCATATTGGAACACAGTCACGAAGCTCATCACGAGAAGCATCAAGATGATCCACTTGTCTTGAATCTCCTTCCTTTACCTGGTGTTCAAGATACAACCAAGGAAACTACTGCTCAATTATTAGCTAAAGAGAATGCAAGGAGGGATGTTGTTGCTTGTCGAGGAAAAATAGACAGGAAGATGAACGTCAAGTAGCACTCGATATAGCTAGGAGAAATAGAGCTCAATCTCCCTCAACTTTTCAGTATTTTCCAGTATATGATGATCCAGAGAAATATTTAGGGTATGTTGAGCCTATCGAGATAGGATCTATCATTCCCTCAAGTTTTCCCAAGGAGTAAAGTTTGATATTACGAGTGCTATGATCTAGTTATTGAATTTGAAGGGTGTGTTTGTTGGTTTACTGACTGATAATTCAAACATGCATATTATGAATTTCGTTGGGATCTGTATGTCGTATAATTTACCTGGGTTGAGTCTGGAAGATTTAAGACTCATATTTTTCCTATTCTCTCTAATAGGAAAAGCTACATTATGGTTAGGGAACTACCTCGTGGGTCCATCACTAATTAGAATGGGTTGCGAAAATAGTCTTGGATCGATTTTTCCTGCCTTCTAGAATATTGTAGTTGAAGGATGAAATTTATAATTTTAGGTAGTTGCATTCAGCGCCATTGTACGAGACATAGTTGAGGTTCAAGGAGAAGTTAATAATGGTACCCAATCACATAATTTTAGGGAGAAATTTGCTTGAGATATTCTACAGATCCTGAAATAAAAATACCAAGGTTGTTGCTGACACTATTAGTGGTGGGGCTTTCATAAGCTTTCGTTAAGAGTTACTTGTAGAAATATTAGTTTGGGTCTCCAATACTAATCAAGGGTGGCATACTTGGGAGGCATAAAGAAGAGACGACACTTATTCTATTGGTGTTTCTAGCGAGCATAGAGTTGTAGATGATACAGTGGCTCAAGAAGTTTCACAACTAAGAACGAAGATTGGGTTACTTACAAAGCCATTCACAACTATGAATTCAGAAAAAATGAATGTAGTGAGCACACAAAGTAAATCTTCTAGGCAATATGAGTCTGATAATAAAGAAGAAGTGAAGTACCTCTATAGAGAGATGACGAGTTTTTGAGGCAAGGTTTAAGGGTCCAATCAAGACTCTTATAACTCACGGCAAGAAAATCAAGATCGAAATTATTATGGGGATAGGTCTAGGGATCAAAGCAGATAGAGAGATGGTGATTGGAGAGCGAAGAATAATTATAAGGAAAATAGTGGTGTGTATTTTCCACCGGTGAATCGTGATTCTGGTTTAAGGATACAGGTATTGCTTGCGAATCTGTTAACAGTTTTGAAAATTAATATAGTTTCTTTAAGAAGATTAATGCAGATATTTCAGGTTTGAGACAAAAAGTTAAATTACATGCTACTGTAATTAAGAAACTAGAGAATTAGTTTGGCTAGATGTAGGCCACTTTAAATTAGTGTCAACCGAGTACTCTTCTAAGTAACACCATTCATATCCCTAAGAATAATAGTCACTGTCTAGCCATTACCACTCGGAGTGGTAAGGCTACTATTGATCCTTATATGCCGATAGTCAATGAGGTAAGAAATAATGTTGTTGATATTGATGATGCACCCAAAGCATAGTCTGTAAAATTGGAGACTAGTGGTGTATTATCATAAAAATCAGTGGGTGTTGATAAATGAGTTAAGAACAATAAAGGTAAGGGGAAGAAAGTTGATCCTGTCTTGAAAATTATTCCACAACCTCTCCTACCTTTTCCTCAAAGGTTGATGAAGAAGTAGGAAGAAGAGAAGTATCAAAAGTTTATGTCAATGTTGAAAGAGCTGTCTATTAATATTACCCCTTCTAAAGCATTGGAACAGATGACCAATTATGCAAAGTTCATGAAGAACTTAGTGATGAAGAAGAAGACGGTGAGTTTTGAGGCCGCTGATAATATGTACCATTGTAGTGCTATTGTTTCCAGGTCTTTAGTTAAGAAGAAAAAATCCCTCGAATCTTTCACTATTCCTTGCACTATTGGGTCTCTAAATTTTTCATAAGCATTGTGTGACTTGGGAGCTAGTATTAATCTGATTTTGCTATTTGTGTACAAGAAGTTGGGGTTGGGGTCACCTAAGCCAATGTTAATGAGATTATTGATGGCAGACAGAACTATAAAGAAATCAATTGGTATTTTGTGTTATGTCTTAGTGAAGGTAGCTTCCTTTATATTCCCAATCAATTTTGTGATTCTTGATTGTGAGGTGGATTTTGATGTTCTTATTGTTCTACGAAGGCCCTTCCTAGACACGGGTAGGGCACAAGTTGACATAGAGATGGGACATATAAAATTCAAGCTTAATGATGAATAGGTTACTTTAAATGTGGGTCAGTCAATGCGACAACTAAAATTATAAGAGTGGTGTCTGTGATAGATATTGTTGATGAAGATGCATTAACTACTCTTATTAAGGAGCGACTTAGTGTAGCAGCATTAGCGATGGTGATCATGAACTTTAAAAATGATGGCATCAATGAGTGTGATAATATTGTGATCGCACTCTATTGAAGAGGTTCTTATTCTTATCCATCAAAAAGATAGATCTTGATAAAGAATAGAGAAACTCTGCTAGCTTAACTATCTATGTAGGATCCATCAGTTTTAGAATTGAAGACCCTCTCTTCTCATTTATGATATGCATTTTTTGGGCCAATAACACCTTATCGATTATTATTGCTGCTAGTTTGTTGGATACACAGGTCAAGGCATTGATTTTAGTTTCAATGAGATTTAAAAGGGCCATCAAATAGACTATTACAGATATTGTGGGGTTCGGGATTTGTACTCATAAAATTCATCTTAAACCAGATTATGTACTCAACATAGAGCACCAACATCATTTGAATCCACCTATGCAAGAGGTAGTGAACAAAGATATTATAAAGTGGTTAGATGTAGACATGGTTTATCCTATTGTAGACAACAAATGAGTGAGCCCGGCTCAATGCGTACCGACGAAGGGTGGGATCACTGCGGTTCCAAATGAGAAGAATAAATTAGTACCCATGAGCCCAGTTACTATATGGAGAGTATGCATGGATTATCAAAAGTTGAACACTTATACATATAATGACCATTTTCCAAAAAAACCTGTTCATGGATCAAATGCTAGATAGACTTGCATATAGAGGTTGACATTGTTTTCTTGATGGTTATTTGAGGTATAATCAAATTTTTGTAGCCCCAAAGACCAAGAGAATACTACTTTCACTTGATCATGTGGTACTTTTACGTTTAAGAGAATGTCGTTCAGACTTTACCATGCTCTCACCATCTCTCAGCATTGGATAATGTCAATCTTTTTTGATATAGTAGAAGATACCATAGAGGTTTTCATAGATTTTTTTAGTTGTAGGAGATTTTTTTGATGATTGTATGGCCCATTTAGCCAATGCACTTCAGAGATGTAAGGAGTGCAATCTATTGTTAAATTATGAGAACTGTCACGTTATGGTGAAAGAGTGCATAGGGGCATAAAATTTCAAAAAAGGGCATAGAGGTTGAGAAAGCTAAAATTGAGGTGATTGAAAAATTGCCTTCACCTACTTTGGTAAAAAGTATTTAGAGCTTCTAGGGTCATGCACAGTTTTATAGGAGGTTTATCAAGGACTTATCTAAAATTAATAATCTATTATGCAAACTTTAAGAGAATGAGGTGAAATTCATGTTTGATGATGCTTGTCTCAAGGTCTTTGAGTGCCTTAAGGAGCGGTTGATCTCGTATTCTATTATTGTGTCTCCAGACTAGTGCTTTCCATTTAAGGTGATGTGCTATGCTAGTGGTATGGCCTTAGTAGTTATCCTAGGCCAAATACGTGAAAAGATTCTTCACCCAACCTATTATGCTAGCAAAGTATTAAACCTCATGCAGAAAAATTATATTGTTACTGAGTAGGAGTTACTTAAGATGGTTTTTGCTTTTGAGAAATTCTGATCCTATTTGATTAGGACCAAAGTCATTGTTCATACTGATCATGCAGGATTAAGGTATCTTATGTCAAAGAAAGATACTAAGCCAAGGTTGATTTGTTGGGTACTATTGCTACAGGAATTTGACTTTGAGGTGAAATACCAAAAAGGCACTGAAAACCAGGTTGTATGCCATCTATCCCACCTCGAAGAAGAGGCAATGCTGAAATTAAGGGATGAGCTTGAAATTGATGATACTTTACCAAATGAGCAAATTTTGACAGTATCTCAAAGTTGCCCCAAATAATTGGCAAGATCAGCGAACCAGGGGATTAAGTCTCAAGATGTTGCCAAGACCCGCTCATCTGGAAAAGTATCATCAATTTTAAGCTTATCCCCTAATTTTAGCATTGCCTCCTCTTTGAGGTAGGATAGGTGGTCTACAACCTTATTTTTAGTGCCTTTTTGGTCTTGTACCTCAAAGTCAATTTTTTGAAGTAATAGTACCCAAAAAATTAGCCTCGGCTTAGAATCTTTCTTTGATATAAGATACCTCAATGCTGCATGATCAGTATGAACGATGACTTTGGTCCCAATCAAATAAGGATGAAATTTCTCGAAAGCAAAAACCACTACAAGTAACTTCTGCTCAGTAACAGTATAATTTTTTGATGTGAGGTTTAATACTTTTCTGGCATAATAGATTAGTGAAGAATCTTCTCACTTCTTTGTCCTAGGATAGCTCCGAAGGCCATATCACTAGCATCACACATTACATTAAATGACAAGGACTATCTTGGAGATATAATAATAAGAACCAAGATCAATCACTCCTTAAGTCACTCAAAGCCCTTGAGACAAGAATCATGAAACACAAATTTTACCTTCTTCTCTAAAAGCTTGCACAGTGGATTAGAAATTGTAGAGAAGTCCTTGATAAATCTCCTATGAAGCCCTGCATGGCCCAAGAAGCTCTAAATACTTTTGACCGAAATAGGTGGAGGCAATTTTTCAATCACCTAAATTTTATCTCTGTCAACCTCTATGCCTTTCTTTGAAATTTTGTTCCCCAAGTCTATGCCCTCTTTTACCATAAAGTGACATTTTTTTTAATTTAACACCGGGTTATACTCCTCACATCTCTAAAGTGCATTAGCCAAATGGGCCAGACTATCATCAAAAGAATCTCTCAGTATCAAAAATATTCTATGAAGACATCTATAGTATCCTTCACCATATAAAAAATATCGATATTATACAATACTGAAATGTGGTGGGAGCATTGCAAAGTCCGAACGATATCCTCTTGAACACAAAAGTACTATATGGGCAAGTGAAAGTAGTCTTCTCTTGGTCTTAGAAGGCTATAAAAATCTAATTATACCCTGAATAACCATCACGAAAATAGTACCAACCTCTGCCGGCAAGTCTATCTACCTTCCGATCCATGAATGGCATAAAAAATTGGTCCTTTTGTGTTTTAAGTGTTCAACTTTTGATAATCCATGCACACTCTTCATCCAGTAACTGATCACATGGCTACTAATTCATTTTTCTTGTTTGGGACCATAGTGATCCCACCCTTCTTCGATATGTATTGAACCAGACTCACCCATTTGTTGTCCAAAATAAGATAAACCACACCTGCATCTAACCACTTTATAATCGTTTTCTTTACTACCTCTTGTATAGATCAATTCAAAAAATATTGGTGCTTGATGCTGGGCACACAATTCAATTCAAGCTAAATTTTATGAGTACAAATCCTAGGTGGAATCCCTATAATATCTGTAATAGTCCATCCGATGGCCCTTTTAAATCTCTAAAAAAGTAAAATTAGTGATTCGACCTGTGTATCTAAAAAATTAGTAGCAATAATACCCGACAAGGTATTGTCGACCTCCAAAAAATATATTGCAAATGAGAAGGAAGGGCCTTCAATTCCAAGACTGATGGATCCTCAATAGATATTTGAGCTGGTGGAGTCGCTCTATTCTTTAAGTCAAGACCTATCTTTTTTTATTCATAATAATAAGAACCTCTATGATAAAGTGCACTCACCATCTCATAATACTCATCAATGCGACATTTCTGATTCTTTTCCTTTCTCATAGTTAGATATATTATTATTAGATTATCTCATGTTTAGTCATCCTTTGGTTAGAGATCCTGGTTATGCTAGTATTAGCTTCTCTTCTAGGCTGTGATACTCAAGAAGTTATATTGGTTTTCCTTAGGTTATTATCTCTGAGTTTAGTCCTACATAGGTATATGTGTGCATATATATACATATATATATATATGATATCATCATATCTCTCTCTCTCTCTCCTTATTTATTCATATCATATGTGTATCTTTTGGCCTTGTGTTACTACTATATATCCTTCCTTCACTCTTTATTTGTATATTGTCTAGTGATATATGGTATTGTAGTTTAATTAATGAATATTGTTAGAATGGGGTAGTTTACCCTTATTGCTCCATGAGCATGATTATGTTTAGTTTACTGGATAGTTGCCTATAACTTATATTATTGCTTACATGCTATTTATGTTTTCATCATCTTTAGAGATTAATCGATTGATGCTTACTAAGTACCACGTGTTTGGTACTCATACTACACTTATATGGCCTGTAGATCATAGTACGAGTTCTCGTTGTTGACCTGTACATCATGAAGAGTAACTTTTGATCAGAGATTTAGGGTGAGCTCTTGATAATTAGAGTTCGTCTTCTCTCCCTCATATTGATTAAACTTATCTCTATTTTGTATTAGATATAGTTTGCATATGTATATTTACTCTGTATTTTATTTTGTACTCCTGTTGTATTAGATGCTCTCGTACTAACTTCACTAGGTCTTAGGGTTGTATTCTATATTAGTCTTTTATTTGAATTTATTTTGTTATTTCCTTGATTTCTCTTAATAGTCCATTACTAGATATTTCGGATAGTAGGTTGGCTTACCTACTGATGATTTATAGTAGGTGCTATCATGACCTGAAAAATTAGGTCGTGACATGTTATTTGGTGTGTTCAATTCAAATAACATCTACCTTTGTGTATGTTTTTGACTTCTATTATTGATTATTATGGAATGTCTTGGTATTTGGGATGTTCCCATGGCTTATTGATGGAATAAAGTTGGTAGACATTAAGTTTAGTGTTTGGTACGTGGACGAAATTTGTCCCCTATAGGTCATGTCTTGAGGGTGGCCATAATACCCATAGTGTGTATGTATAAGGATCGGGTGATTTTGATGGTTCCATGAGTGAATCGACGATTATATCTATATGCATGGTACTTACTTACTTGTCTTGATAATTGTTAAGTGGTCTTGACTGGTTGACATGACTTGACTTGTTGTTTGGCTTGGCTTGACTACTTATAACTTGTCTATTAATTCTTATTTTTTCTTGACTTGTTATCTTGTATCGGGTGGTGAAATATCAAATGTGTTTAAGGTTGAGTAAGGAGTTCTGTATCCATGGGACAGAAAGAAGGGTGAGAGTAAGTTATTGACTAAATCAAGTCTAAATTTTGAGGGCTTGATGGACAGTTACTTATCCGGATAGGTCTTCTCCTTGTATGCTTAAGTGACTTATTAAAGGTCTTGATTCAGGGTTGGGGCATTTTCTTGATGAAGTTGTCTCTTAGAAAATATAGTAGTCTTACGTGTAAGGTCAGACTTAGTTGTTTGGGGTAGTAAAGTCATAGGAATGGAGCGATATCTCGGCATTCATACTAGAAGTTAGTAGTAGGAAACTGGATCATTTTAGGGTTGGTAATGAGACTAATAAATCATATGTTTTATTTAATATTCATGCTATATTTTATTAATTCAATTTAGACCAATCGATGAGGCTTACTAGTACGTGTGGTTTGTACTAATACTACTCTTGTTATACTCTTTTTGGGGGTATTTACAGGAATTAATGTCGGTTTCATGATTGTTGTGGTTAGTGATCCTTCAGCAGCTCCTACTTCTCTTACTCATGGTGGAAGTTGTGTCTAGCTTTACTTTTACTTTAGCAGCTCTTGTACTTGTTTGGACTTCAACCTAGGGTAGTTTATATTTTTTATGATTAGTTTTCTATAAATTATTGTAACAAAAGTTGGTTATTCTATTAATAAAGGCTTTCATTTGACTTCTAAGGGGTTGGAAGGGGGTTCTCCTATCTAGGTGGATTATAATAGGTTACCTCATAATCTGATAGTTTGGGTTGTGACAATTTGGTATCAGATCCTAGGTTATCGATCTCGCAGTATAAGGGAAAATATTGAATAAAGTTTGTGGATTGGTGTGTTGACGTCCACATCTAAAATTTGGTGAACTATGAGGCATTATAGGAAATTTTTATACTTCCTTATTTCCTCTCGTACGATAATATAGTCATTGTATGGGTTGAATCCAATCGTTATCTTCCTATTCTAATTGGTATCTCTACAATCATAATTGAAATCTAGTCCCTTCCAATTGGGGTCTATGTATTTTTAATTGGAATCTAATCGATTCCAATTAGTTTCTCGAGGAGTTTGTAAATTAGAATCGAGAAGGTTCCATTTAGTATCTGGTTGCTAGGGCTATGTCTAATATACTAGATGAACCACTCAGGGTCATCATACATGTAGTTAAAATTTACTATGAGGTATGAAGGAATGCTGATTAAACTTTTGACATTCTCTAAATTCATGTGTGAATGTAGTTGCTTGCTTAGATTGAAACCTCACTATGGGATTGTCGTGAGTTGTCATGTACTGTGTGGTGCTCGGTAAATACTTGCTTATGCTGGTACTATTTGGTGGATAGTAATATAAATGTTTAGAGCGGTGCATCTATCTGGGGTCTGACTTGTTGCTACTGTAAACCCAAAAAATTTGTACTAAGCCTGACCAAGCCTGTTATAGTGTATTGGTTGTTGGTAAAGGTTTAATTGTTTTTCATCAAAACAAAGATTGAATTTTCAATGGCATGGTGCTTTAAAAAGAGTTTTCTCTTGTAATTTATGGCTTCTTGAAATTTTATGTGTAATAATGCGAGGAGGGTTGTCTATTTGAAATAAGTTGAACTCATTTCTAGGAAGATTAACCAAGATAAGCAGTTTTGTGTTTGCAACATGGGTATTAAGGAGTTTGGGAAGGATACATAGACAAAAATAGCAAATCTAGGCGGCCACTGGTTATGGCGTTATTACGACATCGCTATAGCAACATGCAAGCTGCTATAGCCACATGGATGAGGCAGTGGTAATTTTCTGTCTTCTCTTATTTTTGACCCTGCCTTTTGGTTTATTTTATTAGATGTTTTGAGTGATAAATATTGTATGAACATAAAAATCACGTAGATATGCTAGAAATAGGTCATAACATTAAAATGGAAAGAGAGAACTAGCATCTATGTGCAGAAAGTAAAGGAAAGAAAATTGCAATGTCTAGTACATATCCAAAATGAAGGCAATCCAAGTCACCATCATAAATAAAAGAGGGAGGGGAAAAAAGATAATATTGGGTACGCTATTAATCGCGCGCTACTTGGGAGGGGTTGTCTCCATCTATATTACACAGGAAGGAAAACTCGCTAAAATCCTCTAATTCTAACTGATGAAGCTCCTAGTTGGGTACCATACACATGAACATGACCTTTATAGAATGCCATATTTGGGCAGAAAGCGATCCTAAGAGATCCTCTTCTTTCTCTCCTCATCGAGCTCTTAGTAGAGCATTGAAACGTCCTCAGCAGTGAATGGCACAGTTGAATTGGAGGAGGTCTTCTCTATAGAATTTCTAACCATAGATAAATCTTCCTCCAACTGGATGCTGGGAACAAGGGTTGGGACTGTGAGGGAGGGGCATCATCATCATCCTCATCTACCTCAAGGATCTCCTCCACTACTCTATTGTCTTCTCCTCATCTACCTTCCTCTTTCTTCTCTTCTTAGATGAGATCACTTTAACTAAGAGAGGGTGATAAGGAATTTTCATCTTCATACACAACTCATTAGGCTTCACAAGTACCCTAGTCCACATGCATAACTCCAAAACCAACTCAAGAAGAAAGAAGCTTTTTTGCTGTCTCGGTAAAAGTCTTTCTACTCCACATAATCTAGGTCCCTAAATTTAGTCAAATTCCCTAAATAGCATAGGGCACCACTAGAGTTCAAGGGTAGGTCACGTCGGTAGTGTTGTTCGATGGACGAATCCTTTGGAACACCAAGTTCATCCACCTCCAAACATCGACTGAATATTAAGAACTAGTAATACCCTAGGTGGAAGACTGGTACAACTGCTCCCTACACTTCTCTAGAACAAAAGTGTCCCACAACCATATCATGTCCATCTCCTAAGCCTTGGCCATGTACTCAACACTAGAAATGTAGTGTACCCTGAGCATCTAATTGATTGTGTGAGTGTCAACTGGGATGTCCACTCCTCGAATGCATATGGTAGGGTTAGGGGAATCCTAAAGTAGGTAGTGAATAAAATATAAAACTCTCTTACCCTACTAGAGAATCTATCAGGGAAAGCTACTACTAGTGGGCCCCAACCAAACTCTTATAGTCGGTTGTAGAATTCTGACGCGTTTCTTTCTACCCTTATTATGTTGAATTCTCGCTCATAACAAATCCCTATTTACTGATACTCATAATGTCATTCCTGACCAGCTTCAGTGGAAAATCTTTCATAGGCGATGGCATTTCCTTGATTTCCAACCATTGTAGATGTTTGGCCTGCAAAATTTTAAAAAGAAAGCCCATTAAAAATTATCAAGTGTCAAGAAAGGATTGAACTAGAAATTTTAAATTTTTTAGCTTTTTAGCTGAAGACTACTACCTATAGCCTCCCACTAATAGAAACTGCTATAGCAACCTTCATCGTCCCTACCAACTAAGGGGTACAACAATGGCGGCCCTTGACTCAAAAGCATATGTTTTTAATTTGAACTTAGATTAGTATTCCAAAAGTGTCCTAGAACTATTCTACATAAAAATTCAGGCATGATAACTCCTAAATCATGCCTAAATTTTCATTTCAAACGCAAAAAGGACCTTTCACATTCTCTTCCATGTTTGGGCCCTTTTAGCCTATAGATTTTAAGTTTTTACACTCCAAATGTAATAAGAGAATTGTAAACATAAGAGTAGCAACAATGCTCTAAATTTTAATTCAACCAAGCCCCAAAAATAATTAATTGGAAACTCAACTCAAACTCTCTATATTCAACATAGTTCAAGCCAAATTCATGCAAATTCACAAGTAATGAAGTAATAGAGAGTAAGAAATTAAATGTTACCTTATTTCGATGATGAGAGAAAAGTGATTGGGAGAGAGGGGAAGAGTATTTTTATATTTAGGAAAATGAAAAAGTAATGAACTCATTCCCTTTCTCTTAAACTGTTTTGGGTCGCTATAGCAACTTGTGTCGTTATAGCAACCGTATAAAGCTATAGAGAGGTACTGCCTTGGGTTTTACAAAATTTTTTGGTTTTAAAATTTTTTAAGCACCCTGTTTGATGTTTGTAGATCGATGAGTTTTCTGGTACTTCAGACATATGGAGAATAAGTCCTTCATTTTTCATTGTGCCTATATGAGTGATAAAAACTTTTTCGGCTAAACCAATAATGGGATTTTGGTACTAGAAGTCTTGTAATCGGGGGGTGGGTGGGTATTCATATTTTTGTAAATTCACCAAGTTGTTCGATTATAAACTAGGGTCTGGGCATCTAAAATTAGTTACCTATTGTATGTGGGTAGGTTGTTAAGTTTGAACCTAGACTCAAGCCGACCATCCTTTGTGATTGTTCGGAGATGAACGATGGGTAAATTGATATTTGTTGTAAATACCTAATCCATTATTGCTATTGACCATAATAGGATAGTTATGGAGTATAGAATTATCAAATTTATATTCATAAATTTGTGTGGGGTTACATATGCTAAAATTTTAAAATTTAAAGAAGTTGGGTTAGGCTAGCATCATACCATTATAGTGGGATGTATTTTTCTATAGCGGCGTAGCTATAGTGACAAACCTACCGTGATAGCAACTTGACACAGACCAGAAACCCACTTAACGAGTTTTTGTTTCTTTTCTCTTCACAAACTAAACTAAAAATGTGGGAGGGCTCCAAAAACCGTAGGAGTTGCCTCCATGTTTTAGAGCTATGGAAGGGCAATGTGGGAGTGAACGGGGTGCAAACACATTAATTTTTGAGAATTAACTCATCTGTAATCACGGTGCAAGGTAAGGAATTGCATTGGTTTGTCCTTCCTATTACTAGTTGATATCCAGATAAGCAAAGGTTTTTTGAGTAGCATATGCTCGAGTTATAAAGCATGAATGTGACATGGATAAATGGGAGATTTCATGCCTAGGCCTTTAGGCACAGAGCTAGGATGGCTAAAATCAGTTAAAATTTAGGTAATGTAGGAAAAGGGACTGTTTGTATACTTTATCATGTTATGTTGTAATTATTATATATGCTGGGTGTTTCACTGTTGGAGACTCGACATTTGGAGTGGTGGTGAAAGGGAAAATTATCCATTTTTAGTTAAACTTTTACCAAAAGTGATGATTATATGTAGGGTGTTGGTGAGTTTTTCAAGAATCTAGGGTGGTATTATCATATCATCGTCCAGAATAGAGAAATGAGTGGGGTATCATATTTAACGCCCTAGAAGTTAGGATGGGCAATGGCATTGTAGTTTAAACCAATTTGTATTATATTTTTATGTTAAATACTTCGTAGTGTGTCTTTCTAGTGCATGTTGTTTGGTCTGGTCAATTCAGATAATTTCTATCTTGCTATATACTTTTAACCTACCTTATTGATTATTATGGAGTGTTTTATTATTTGGACATTCTCATAGCTTATTGGTGGAATAAGGTTGGCAGGCATTATGTCTGGGCTTTAGGTACATGGATGAAATTTGCCTCCTGCAGGTCATTTTTAAAGGGTGGCCATATATGTATATGGATCGAGTGAGTTTGAAAGTTCCATGAGTGAATAAGGGAATATATCTATATATGTGGTACTTGCTTACTTATTTTGACAATTATTTAAATAATCTTGACTGGTTGACTTCACTTGACTTAGTGTTTGGCTTAGATTGGCTTGACTGCTTATAACTACACTATTAATTCTTATTGTCGCTTGACTTGTTATATTGTCTTGAGTGGTGAAATGTAAAATGTATTTAAGGTTGAGTAAATAGTTCTATATCCATGGGATAGAGAGATAGATGGGAGTAAGTTATGGGCTAAATCTGGTCTAAAGTTCGGGGGCTTGGTGAACAGGTCACTTGTCTAGATGGGTCTTCTCCTTGTATGATAGATGACTTATTAAAGGTCTTGACTTAGTGTTAGGGTGTTTCCTTGATATAGTTTTCTCTTAGAAAATAAGGTAGTCCTAGGTGTAAGGCTAGGCTTAGTGGTTCAGGGTAGTAGAGTCGTAGGGAAGGACAGGTATTTGGAGTTCATAACTAGAAGTTAGTAGCAGAAAACTGGATCATTTTGTGGTTGGGTAACGAGACTAATGTATCCCATGTTTTTTATGAATATTTATATTATATTTGTGTAATTCAATTCGAGTCAATTGGTGAGTCTTACCAGTTTGTATGGGTTGTACTGATACTACTCTTGCTATACCCTTTTTGGGGTATAGTCTTTTGCAGGAATTAGTGTTGGTTTCATGATTAGCGATCCTTCAACAACTCCCCCTCCTCTTACTCAAGGTGGAAGTTGCGTCCAATTTACTTTTTCCTTAGCAGCTCTTGTACCTGTTTATACTAGATCCTAGGGTAGTCTATATTTTTCCGCAGTTGATTTTCTGTAAACTGTTTTAATAAAAGAGGCTATTTCTGTTAATAAAGGCTTTTGTTTGACTTCTAAGGGGTTGGAAGGGGGTCTCTTATCTAGGTGGATTAGAATAGGTGCCATTACGATCCGGTAGTTTGGATTGTGAGAATTAGTTTAGGAAGCGAAAAGCCAACAACTAGATATGATTGGTTCGAAAGTCGTTAATGTACAAGCTTGTGATATAACAAATTTGAATTGTGTATATGTTCCGCCTTGGAGATGTATTGACAATAGGTTCAAAATATCATTGTTTGTTTTAAATTCTTAATGATAGGTGATGAATTCTTGTTTCAAAGATGTTATATTCGAGTTTAATATAGTTTACTTAAGTCCATAATTAAGCTAAATAGCAACACTTTAAAAAAATTAACTAGAAAATAAAATAGCAATATTTTAGTGGCTCTCTATCCTCCCTTAATTTTCTCTCTTTCTCTTTCTTATATTTCTATAGCCTTTTTTTCTCTTTTTTTTTCTTTTTTGTGTTTTCATCTTTTTTTTCTTTCTAATTTTTTTCTACTATCATTTTCTTCTTTTTTTCTCTCTTTTATTTCTAGCTTCTATTTTCCTTTCTTCTTTTTTTTCTTTTTTTTTTCTTTATTGGTATTTTCTTTTTTTTTTTTTCGTTCTTTTTTATTTTTATTTTTTTTCTTTTCCTATTTTCCTTTCTTTCTTCTTTCTTTTCCTATTTTTTTTTCTTTTCACTTTTTTTATCTCTTCTATCTTTAGTTTTTATTTCTTTTTCTTCTATTTTTATTTTTTTTATTTTTCTTTTCCTATTTTTTTTTTTTATTCCTTTTTCCTACATTTTAGTTTTTGTCTTTCGGTTTTTTAACTCTTCTATCTCTAGCTTTTATGTCTCTTTTTTTTTCTTTTCTATTTTTTCGTATTCATCTCTATCTCATTTTTTGGTTCTATTTTGTATTTTTTTTTATTTTTGAAAAATTTAGCAACATCGAGTACAAGTCATGGATTATAGTGAAAATACTGCAACCGTTTATGGTTTTTGTATTCGCACCATCATTTATATTTTTATATTTGTTAATACAATTGTATTTGTATTTATAATTTGCACTGTTATTTGTATGTATTTTATAGTTCGCACTTGTACTTATATTTTATAGTTCACACTTGTATTTCTATTTTATAGTTTACACCATCATTTTATTTTATACAATTCACACTTGTATTTTAAGTATTGCTTTGAATTTGTATTTTATTGTTAACTGAATATTGTATTTGTATTTTATGATTTTATTTTATTTGTATTTGTATTTATATTTGATTTTTATCAATACATTTGTATTTTTAAAGAACTATTTTATATTTGTATTTTTACGTTGACGGTATATTGTATTTGTAATTTTATTTTATTTATATTTGAATTTGTAGTTGACTACATCATTTGTATTTTTAAATAAGTGAAAAAGAATTGTTATTTTTCTTTATATGAACACTTGTATTTATATTCATTGATTCTAATTATGTTTTATTGATACAAATTGAATAATACAAATATAAATGATACATTATACAATACAAATTTTATATTTATATCAAATGATACATATTTGTACAACTTGAATCATATGTATACAAATGATGCATTTTTATATACAAAATACAAATGATAAGTTTGACATTCAAATACAAATGATACATTTGTATTAAATAACACATTATATATGGGTGTGTGTGTGTAAGTATGTATGTATGCAGATAGATAGATAGATAGATAGACAGATGGGGATTTGGGCTGTAGGTGACAAAAGAGTTTTAAAATGAGATGTAGGTGACACAAGTCTTAATAATTGAGTGGAGGTAAAAATTACTTTATTATGGATTAAAAAAGTTGGGTAAGTTTGAAAATAACCCAGAAGTTTTTAAATTTATACTTTGATCCAAATGTTTTACCTAATATAATGGGAAATAGAGGAAAAAAAGTTACCTTTCTCTCTCTTCTCATCCATTGTTGTTTTGTCTCTCTTAGCAATTTTTGTTGTTCATTGTTGTTGCTTCTTTATTCATCATATTATGCTTCATTATCATCATCTTCTACTTAATTATCATCTTCATCTTCTTCTTGTTTACCATTTGTTATTGTTATTGTTGTTACCGCTACTGTTGCTATTTGACCAATTTCTTAGGTCAAAATTTATTTTGTACATCACTTTCCACTTTGGCATTACTTCATAGGAGACATTAATAAGTCAAATTATGATTTTTAGTTGAATTTGTCATCTGGGTAACTACTATTGTGCTATTTTTTCAACAATAGATAGCACTCAAACATGAATGCAACGTAAGAGCCATTTGTTTAAACAGATCTATTTCAACGGAAGACTCAAATGTTGGTTCATGTTTATGGTTCTATAGTGCCGTAATATGAATCGAACAGATGGGTTATCTTCTGCAACATATGACCCATCTGTTGCAATAGATTAGTTATCTGGCGCAACATGATAAAAATCTATTGCAACAGATTAGTAACCTGCTGCAACAGAACCTGAACTCGATTCTAATAGACATATTATCTGTTGCAATAGGGTAAATATCTGTTACAATAGATTATTAACCTGTTGCAATAGAACCTAAACTCAATTCTAATAGATGTAGTGTCTGTTGCAATAGGGTAAATATCTATTGCAATAAATTATTAACCTGTTGCAACATAACCTGACCTCGATTTCAACAGACGGTAAATATATGTTGTAACATAGTAGTAACCTGTTGCCATAGAACCTGACCTCGATTCCAATAGATCATTGTCTGTTTTAACATGTAAGTCATCTGTCATAACAGGTTTATTATATATTGTAACATGTTACTAATCTATTGGAATCAACTTCAAAGGTGCCTCAGTACTATAACATCAATCCCAATAGGTGCTTCATCTATTACAACAGATATATAGTCTGTTGGAACATATGATTCACCTGTTACAACAGATGACTCATCTATTGAAATCAACTTCAAGAGCGTAACATGAATCCCAACAGGTAAGTAATCTGTTGCGACTGATTACACATTTATTGGGATTCATTTATGACACTATTAAACCACTATTAACTTTTTTTCAACAAATGACTTTATTTAGGCACCACTAATGGAGGGATCAGTAACAATAGGGGTGGATTATCATGGTTAATGGATCAAGAAGAGCAATTGATATGTATGGTAATAGAAGAAGGGTGAAATACTAGAGATGATAGCTATGACAGGCCAAAGTGATGTTTCATTTAATAATTTTGTGAACTTAATTATCATCTATTGTGGACTGAATTGTTAATCAAAAGAACTCGTCATCAGCTACATGCACAACTCCTTTGAAAATCAGAGGGTACTACCTTTCAAGACAATCGATCAGGTTCGGTTATGTACTTATCTCAGTGATTCATCCAGGCCGGTGTTAAGGGTGTATGGGGTTGAAAAGATAAGGGAGAATGAGAACCAGAACATAGAAGAAAAACAACAACAAGACATCTTTGATGATAGGTTAGATGATCTAGACATGAATATTCCAGTTGATGATCAAACACCTACGCCAGTTGATGCGATCGATATGATGTGCAGTTTTTCTCGATTAACACAGCCTGACAATCTTCAAGACAACAGGACTGGCTTTTCTAAAGGAATGTCCTTCAAGGACAATAATGAACTATCTACCACTTGTTTATTTCTTGCTTGAAATTTTTTTTTAGAATAAAGAAAGTGATTAATTCGAGTAGTGTCTTTATCTACAAATGTACTAATCTGAACTACAAGTGGTGGTTGAGAGCGATGAAATATGTAAGTTCTGACAGATTTGTCATTCATAAATATGAAAAGGATCACACATATGGTTCGGAGCATATCTCGATCCAAAATCCTCATGCCACCGCAAAGGTCCTTGGTGAATATTTCAAGAGTTGTTTCCCTGATGGCAAAGGTCCTTCTACAAGGGTTATGGCCAATCAACTCCTTACGAAATTGGGTGTACTGGTCAGTTATTGGAAGATATATACCGCTATAGAGATTTCCAAGGACTTGGTTAGGGGGACACACGAGAATGGGTATGCAATCGTGGATGCCTACTATTACATGGTTGAGTCCACAAATCTCGAAAGTAAGACGACATTGCATGTTGATAAAAATGAAAGGTTCAAGTACTTTTTGTATCCTATGGTGCTTGGATTCAAGGTTTTTGATATTTGAGAAAAGGCATAGCCATCGAAGGTACCTTCTTGAGGAGTAGGTATAATGGAGTTCTGCTAGCGGTGATGTGGCAGGATGTGGAGAATCATATATTTCCTGTCGCTTTTTGGGTAGTGGACAAGGAATGTGATGCCTCTTGTGGATTTTTTTGAACAACTATGAAGCTGCATCGAACATACCGAAGAGTTGTGTTTTGTTTTGGATAGGCATCCAAGTATTCTAAAGATGGGTTAAATTTTCTTCACTTTAGCTTACTTTGGCTATTGTATCAGGCATCTTGGAGAGAACATTCGGACCAACTATCACAACGAAAGGGTCATGACCCTTTTTTATAGAGCAGCTAAAACATATAGTAGATAGGAGTTTTTAGACCATTTTAATCAAATAACATATGTGAATCCCAAACTAGCAGAACTTCTCGTACGTGTCGATTTTGAGAGATAGAGCCGAGCATTCTTTTCGACAGATAGGTACATTCTTATCAATTTAATGTCTTGTTTGAGTTACAAGTTTAGTATGATATTGTACTAAGTGATTCTTTTGTATAGGTACAATATTATGACATCAAACATAGCTGAATCGATGAATTCATTGTTTGGCGATGAAAGAGAATTTCCCATCAAGGCTATGTTTGAAGTAATAAACAAGAAGTATGGCTGATTTTTTAACAAAAGGCGTGTGCAGTTTAATACCCCCAAAAGAACTCGATTTGTTCTCAAAATTGAAAAAATAATATCAACAAACATCAGTTTAGGAAATAGGTTATTATCTTATAAAATAGCAGATTACAAATTCAGTATCACCGATTATGGTGCTGTTGCCATGGTCGATCTTCAATTAAGATCTTGTACGTGCATAGTTTTGGACTTAGATAAAATACCCTATCCATATGCCATGGCAGCGCTTCAAGATCAATACGATCCAAAATATAAACCTAAAGTTTACCAGTACTCCTCTTAATATTATTCGATGGAAAAATATGAAATGACATATAGTAGGCATATTACTTCGGTGCCTCCCGAAGAATCGTGGGTTGTTCCTGCATAGATTTTGGAGAGATTAATACCTCCTCCATATATTGACCCAACACTATCAAACCGGGAATAAAGCCATATAAGAGGAGGCATGGAGTTGGAAAATCATTTTCATCAAAAAGAAACAAGTGCTCCGTATGTAAGCGCGCTGGCCACAAAAGAACTACATGCCCAGATTGTAATACACCGTGATCATTGTAATTACAGAAACTTGTGTTGTTGTTTGTTGTGGACTTTTATATATTTGACTCATTGTTGTGAACGTAATATTATTATTTATTATATATAAAATATCTTTTTTAATAACTTGTGCATCAATAAAAAGAGGAAACACATGAACTAAATAATACAACAGACCATAATTATTCTCAATACATTAACCATCTGTGGCAACAGATGGACATTAGCTAGAAGAACACAACACAATTCCATCAAACTAGAATATTTTCCTCCAACAGATGACAAATATTTTGCAACAGATGGATAATCTGTTGATAGAAACCCAATTGATGACCAATCTATTCCCATCTGTTGATAGAAACCCAATCGATGACCAATCTATTCGAACACATGGTTCATCTATTGAAAGAATTCAAAATCCAAAATTGTTATTTGTACTGGATTCAAAATTTCTCCTTACCTCCAACCATCGATATGTTAACATGTATTTAGAAGAAATAGACAGAATGAAAATTGAATATGAATTAAAAAACCAAAGTCGACTAAAAATAAATTTTTCATTAAACAAAAATAAAATACATTAGGTATAGATCCGATATAGAAAAATTAAAATACATACGCTAAAAGAAAAAATATATTCTAATTATTATTATTATTATTATTATCATCATCATCAATAATGACAGCCGGCCAATCAACTCGCAGTAACAGGCCCTCATCAGTCTTTGCATCTCCCTGAACATCATCACACTCATGGAGACCAACTCTCTCTGCAGGTGATTAACCTGCCTCTGAAGTTCCCACACTCTATCGCGTAAAATAGCAATATCCTAAATAGGATCAGCCATATCTAGAACACACATGAATTGACAAATATAAATAAAGCATCCAAACATAATACAACGTATACTACATACTGGTAGATTTACATCGAAAAAAAACTTACCTCAATGGGAAAGGAATATTCTCTTTGAAGAGAAGTGGTTGAAGATGTCACACGAAAAGAAAAAATGCAAGAAATAAATAAAGTTTAGCAGAATGAAGATTAAGGAGATACCTATTAATAGAGGATTGAATCTGGATGTGTAAGGACAAAAGGCATGTCTATTCAGCATAAAGACAGGTCTGTTTAGCTCTATTGTGTTAATTATATTCAAACTGGTGGCATTTTATTTTATGTGAAAAGTTATGACTTTTTATTTTACATTAATACTTCTCACCTTTGCAAAATGGTTTGAAACTTGATAAAAACCGATATTATTGAGCTGTTGCAACAGATCGTCCATCTGTCATAACAGATTTAGTATCTGTTGCAACAAATAGTCTGTCAAAATAGATTTATCATTTGTTAAAACAGATGGTTTATATGTGCAACAAATGAGACATTTGTTGCAACATATGTATTATCTTTTCCAACAGATGGACCATCTGTTGGAAGAGATGTTATAATTTTTTCTAACAGCTAATGCATCAGTTCCAACAGATGGAGAATTTGGTTCATTAACTATTTTGAATGTGTTAGATAAAAAGTCACGACACTTCACCTCTTTTTTAATAGTCATCACATGCGTGCAGATGAATAAACATTGTTGGTATATTGTAATAGATTTACTATCTGTTGTAACATAGGGATTATCTATTGCGAAAGATGGACCATATATTGGAGGAGATGTTTTGATTTCTTCCAACAACTGATTCATCAGTTGCAACAGATGGAGATTTTGATTCATCAACTGTTTTGAGTGTGTTAAGATAAAAAGTCATGACTCTTCATACCTCTTTTTTAATAGTCATCACATGCGTGCAAGTGAATAAACAACACTGTCTGACATATCCTGATGGGGTAGAAAGAATAAGGTGCGTGTAATGGATCCACTTTTATGCGTGGGAGTTATGTATATTATTGATCAGGCTATCGTGACAGACACACTTAAAGTGCAATGATTTGGTGAGTGTAGTTTTTTATCGATTAGACACTGATCCTTCAAACAAGATCCTGCATTGTATATTTTAGTTTGGTAGGCGTGAACTGATAAGGCTGAAGGGTTCCAAGAAGGTGGTGTTGATACCCCGTTACAATTTAATGAAGGTTAATGCTCATGTTTTTGTGTCAAGTTTGGGGAAGGGTTCAAGTTTTTGGCGACAGTGTAAATATTCAATAGTGATTGGACCGATTTTAGTAATGTAATGGACTTCTTGAAAGGCCTCCGAAGCCTTGTACTGCAACAAACAATGATGAAACCAATAGAAATTTCACTAGTCCAAATTTATATAGATGGATTGTTGAAGGAGATTTTTATATAGCAGAAGGTGTTTGAGAGAATACCTATGCGTAGGGGTGTACAGACCAAACCGTCAAGTCAAACCAAACCGAAGAACCAAACCAAACCGAGAGAAAAAAACCGACTTATGGTTTGGTTTGACATTTGGAAAAAAAACCCGACCATTCTTGATTTGATTTGGTGTTAACAAAAAAAAGTCAAATCG
>JAPEIP010000012.1:70200617-70219173 GCA_026120095.1 Capsicum chinense
TGATTTGGTTTTGTGTATTTATCATATTTGGTTGTTTTTTTACCCTTGTTATAATTATTTTAAGGGTTATTAACCCTTAAATACATATATTGTCGACCTTGTGATCTCAGGGGGGGAAATAAGAAGATAGAATCTGGGGGTAAATAGAGTAGGGTTCTTATTTATTTATTTATAAAATAAAGTATATGAATTAGCATCTATTATAGGAATATACATAGAATCCCGAATTGGTTCACCATAGGATAAAATATAAATGCGTTTATCTTAGTTTTCATATCCCCACTCAATGATGTAGTTGTGGGTGTAAGTTTGATAGGTGGTTAGAGGTCGGGAGACCATGATCATAAAATCAACCCTGTGAATCAAAAACCAATATAAGTAAGTTAACTGATAAATTTTAATTGCATACTATAATTGTTCTTAGTGCTTTAGCCCCGGGTGTTCTTCCATTGATTGTTCAAAGTCTTTACTTTTATGCACTGTTTGCTTTACATTTAGTTTTCTAACTTTCAAATTCCTTGTATCTTTCATCATTGATAGTTTTTCAATACAAGTCTCTGAGGGTTTGATATTAGGATTTGTAAAAGGCTACTGTATTATTTGGTGAGACCATGTACACTTGCATGTATGCTTGGGCGCAACACATACCAAGACTTAGGTGATTGCTTCAACCCATGGAGAGCTTTGTCCAATTTGAGTGCATGGTGAGGAAAGTATGCTTCTTCAAAACCTAGAGGTTGTTTAAGATAGACTTCTTCCTTTAAGTTTCCAGTTAGAAAACCACTTTTGACATCCATTTGGAAGAGTTTGAACCCCATATAGGTAGCAAAAGAAATAAGAATCCTGATAGCCTCTATCCCTGCTGCAGGGGAAAATTTCTCATCATAATTAATTCCTTCCTTCTGGTTATAGCCATGAAAAACCAGTCTTTCTTTATTTCTACTGATAGTTCCTTGTTCATCCTGCTTATTTCTGTACACCCATTTAGTTGCAATAATTATTTTATCAACACGTATGGGGACCAGGTGACAGACTTTACTTTTTTTAAATTTCTAAAGCTTCTCTTGCATTTCATTGATCCAGTCAGTATGTTTCAAAGCTTCTTTCATATTTTTAGGCTCAATTTGGGATAGTAATATTGAGAATGCCATGAAATTTCTGGCTTGAGATCTTGTTTGGACTCCTGTCTCCAAAGGTGATTTTAGATTGTCAAGAGGGTAAGAAGATCTATACCTCCAGTTTTACCTTCTGAGATGAGTCCCACTGGGACTAGGTCCCTAAAGAGTTTGACTGGACCCTTTTTATTGTTCTTCAACTGGAGTTGGGTTCTGTGACTATCACCCTGGATCACTATGACTCATCATTCTCATCTACATTATTTAGTACTTGATCATTATCTTCAAAATATCTTCCCTTTGAATAGGAATGAGTTCTTCAATTTCTAAATCTTCACCATCACCTGGATTCATTAGCTTTCCTGACTTATCAAAGAACATATGCACACTTTCTTCAACACACAGAGTTCTTTTGTTGAAAATTTTGTATTCTTTGCTTGTTGAAGAATAGCCCATAAATACTGCTTTATCACTTTTCGTGTCAAACTTTCCTAGATCATTCTTACCATTATTTAGAATAAAGCATTTGCACCTAAAAGGTCTGAAGTAGTCAAGCTTAGGCTTTCTATTGAATACAAGCTTATAAGGGGTATTGTTCAGGAGTGATCTAATCAAGGACCTATTTGTCATATAGCCAGCAGTATTCATAGCTTTAGCCCAAAAGTTCTTTGGAAGCTCGCTATCAATCAACATGGTCCTGACAATCTCTATGATAGTTTTTCTTTCTTTCAACAATTCCATTTTGTTGAGGAGTCCTTGGAGCAGAGAAGTTATGACTAATTCTATTTTTTGCACAAAATCCTACAACTTAGGAGTTCTCAATTTCAATTCCATGATCAGATCTGAATTCAGTAATCTTACAATTTAGCTTCATTTGAATTTGCTTGGCAAAACTAACCAGAACCTCATTAGTTTCATATTTTGTTCTTAAAACATTGTCCAGGTGAACCTCGAGTAGTCATCCATAATCACGAACACATAATTCTTTCCTCCTTTACTTTGGACTTTAGCGGGTCCACATAGATCCATATGCAGCATCTCAAGGGGTCTAGAAGTACTAACCTATTTCTTCAGCTTAAAGGAAGAACTGGTTTGTTTGCCCTTAACACAAGCATTATAAACCTTGTTGTCTAGAAATTTCATCTTTGGCAATACCACGGACCAGGTCCTTTGAAATCAACTTGTTCAGCACAGAGGAACTTACATGTCCCAGCTTTCTATGCCATAAATCAACATCTTCACTTTGAAAACTTAAGCAAGGTAATTCCCCATCAGCCACAGACTCTAAATCAGCCTCATACATATTTTTGATCCTCTTTTCCTTGAGAATAACTCTACCAAATTTTAAGCTTCACACAGTACATCCATCAGCTGAGTATTTGACCTCATTACATTTTTTTACAGATTTGAGAAACACTTAGAAGACTGTACTTAAGGCCATTCACATTGTACATATCTTTTATTGCTTGATCTGGAGATCTTCCAATTTTTACCACACCATGAATATAACTTTTTTATCATTTCCAAAAGAGACACCTCCACCTTGAAGTGTCTTGAGAGAAAGAAATCAGTCATTCCCCTCTGTCTTATGCTTTGAACATCCATTATCCATGAACCAATTCTGACTGTATTCCCCTTCTCCTACCTGCAAACATAGTCATTTATTAGATTTAGGAACTCACTTGAGTTTGAGTTTCCAGTAGGAAGACAAAGGTGTGATCAAATCTTTCCTGGCCCATCTAGGTAGAGAGTTTCTCTTCTTCATATTTTTAAGGGCATGAAACCCTTAGGATAATAGTTCTCCTGCTGGATGTATTTAGTACTGCTCATCCTAGCTCTGGGCCAATATTGACAGTTTTCCTTCAAGTGCCCATCTCTTCCACAATAAGTACATAGAGGTTTGTGGACCCTGTTTCTACTACCATGAACAACTTTCCCATGAGAACTAAGTGTTTGGGTTTTGTACTGATATCCCAGTCATTTACCATTATTGACACTCTAACCTGATAAACTAGAAAGGATTTGTAAGGATGTGGTCCATTTTAGTGATTTATTATGTTCTTTCCTTAAACGGACAAGGTCCCCTCCTAATTCTCCATTCTTATTAAGTGTAGTCATAAGATGCTTTTGAGAACCAATCAAATTTTCTTCAAGCTCAATTTGAAGCCTTGAAGCTTCTTTCTTCCCTTTACCATCAGAATCATTTACTTTTTCCTATTTACTCATTAAATTCAGATTCGTAGATTTCAACTTTGTGAACAATTCTTCTATTTCAGATATCTTAAGAGTTAAAGTAATCAATTCAAGCTCTTGATTTTCTACTTTCTCTTCTAGAAAATTTTTCTCAGTCATCAGTTTGTATAGAGAATCAATCAACACATTTACTAGCTTCTTTATGTTTCTAGCAGAGTAGTTATCTATATTTTCCTTAAATGTCAAAGAGAGTTACCTCATTTTCTTCTTCGTCTTCAATATTTTCCATAAGAGCAAACAAGGAATCATAGGTAACTTCACACTCCTCCACAAATAGTATAGACACATCTTCAACCTTTTCAGTTTCATCAGATTCACTGGATGAATCTCTCCACACTACATTCCCTATTTGAAAGAAGTTAAGCCATAACTTACCTCAAATGCCGAAAATCAATTTGCAAGCCTTAGATCCAAAGCCTTACTCCCCATGAATAGATAAGAAATCAACTAAAGCATGAAAATATAGAATCTATGCATCAAAACAAAGTCAACGATACACATACTGCCTATTTTAAAGTCGGGGTCAAAATGGTTTCCCCAAACGGATTTTCAAAAAAATATGGCAAAATCATTATTTTATTTCAAAATCATGTTCACCATATTTTTAGGAGTCTAAATCTAAAAAACCATGCAAAAACTAGGTCCAAATTGAAGAAAAATTATTTTCAATTTTTATCGGGTAAAATCCCAAAATCCATTTTAAAAATCAAGAATTGAAGTTGTTTTGAAGATAAAATTTATAGAAAAGTAATAATAATAAGATTAGAAACTTACCCAAGTGAAATTGAATTCAAATCAGGGTTTAAATTGAAGAAATATAATTTTGGGTCTTTCGGGCCAAAATTCTCAATTTCCACTTTAATCCATGTTCAAACAAAAAATAGACGATAAAATTTGAGTAAAGTAGTTGAAATAGGTGTTTAAAAGCTTACCCAAGCTTAAAAATGGAAGAAATTGCTCAAAAATGTGAAATCCTAAGCGCTAAGTCTCAAAAACAGGGGAAAATGGGAAAACATGGGTATATATAGGTTCAAATCTCCGCGGAACCCTTGGGATTCATCCGTAATCCCATGAACGCAAACAAAATATGCTACCCTATCAAATTCGTCTCAATGAAGATATCAAATTTTTGAAAAAACAACATTTTCACAAAGTTAACCCCCAAAACCCAAAATCAAAACTTTCTAAACCGAGGGTCAAAAAGAGATTGAAAAGCCATAATACCACACTAACCATGTTACCACCCTAAAATCAATATTTTGGATTTGTTGGCACAGTCTATTTTACCATCCAATGTACAAATCAAAAGATGTTGACTGAAGTCAACTAAAAGACTTCTCAAGCCACCAAACACCACATTGTCACATAAATCACACCAAAATGCATCGAAAACTGTATCTATCATCCCCACACCCCAGAAATACCACAACACAACCACAGGGAGTGGTAAAATAGTCAATTCTCACAAAAATACATATTTCACATAATTTATCAAAAATTTAAGTTGTTACATTTTTCACCACTAAAAATCTAATTCATCCTCAAACAAAAGGCAAGAGAAATACATGAAACCGCAAGAATTTGGAGATAAGAACTACGCATTTCAAACTCGACCTCCCAAGTAGCATTATTTACAAGCCGATTTCTATATTGAACCTTAACCACTGGAATAACTCTGGATTGCAACTGTCTAACATCCTAGCCAAGATGGAAATCATCTCCTCAACAAAAGACATCCTCTCATCTAACCGAATCAACTCCTAATGAATGACATAAGACTCATCCAGAATATAACGAAGAAGCATGGAAACATGAAAAACTAGTTAAACAACTTCTAAATTTGGGGGCAAATCCAATGCATAAGCCACATCACCAACAGTCCGAAGAATCTCAAATAGGCCAATATACCCTGGGCTAAGCTTGCCCCTCCTATGAAACCTTATCACACCCTTCATGGGTAAAATTTAAAGTAAAACACAATCACCAACACCAAATCTCAAGGCACAAAGTCTATAATCTGCATAGCACTTCTGCCTACTCTGAGCTACCAAAGTCTATCCTAAATGATCCGAACCCTATCCAAAGACTCATGAAGTAAGTCTATACCTCAAGGTCTAATCTCAAAAATCTCAAACTAACCAACTGGAGAGCGACAACACCCACCCTACAAAGACTCAAAAGGAGCCATATCAATATTGGAATGATATTTATTATTATATGCAAACTCTGCCAAGGCTAGATGTTGCCCCACTAACCACCAATGCCCATCACACAAGCGCGGAACAAATACTCCAAAACTTGAATAGTCCGCTCCGACTGCCTGTCAGTCTGGGGTTGAAATGTTGTACTAAGATCAACCCGAGTATCCAACTTATCCAAAAAAGTCTTCTAAAAGTGAGATGTGAACACTGAACCTCAATCTGAGATTGTAGACACTGGCACACCATGAAGACACATAATATCACGAATGTCAACATGGGCCAACCTCTCAGCACTGAAGAAGACCTAAACCGGAATAAAATAAGCAGACTTGGTCAATTGATCCACGATGACCCAAACACTATCAGAACCATGGGAAGTATGAGGCAACCTAGTCATAAGTCTATAATGATCTATTCCCATTTCCACTCAAGAATGTGTAACCTATGAAGCAGTCCATTAGGTCTCAAATGTTTGACGTTTATATATTGGCAACAAAGGCAACGAGCTAAAAAATCTGCTACATACTTTCTTATACCGCCCCACCAATAATGCTGCCTCAAATTACGATACATTTTAGTCATTCTCAGATGGATGGAATACCTGGAACAATGGGCCTTCTTCAAAATCAATCTAATCTAATCACCTACTCTTGGAACACAAACAGACCTCCAACACTCAAAACTCCTTCTGAATCAAGTGAGGCTTCCTTAGCCCTACCACTTAACACCTTATCCTAAATCAACCTCAATCTAACATCATCAAACTGGTGAGTTTAAATCTGTTCTATCAAAGAAGACCTAGCCTCGACAAATGCCAAAATATGCCCAAGTGTTAAAATATCAAGCCTAACCATCTGGTTAGCTAAAGACTGAACCTATAAGGCCAAAGGCCTCTGCTGGGACAAAAGATGTGCCAAGCTACCCATGCTAGTCGACTTCCGGCTCAAGGCATCTGCGGCCATATTAGCCTTGCCCAGATGATAGAGAATAGTCAAGTCATAATCCTTAAGAAACTCAAGATAATAACACTGCCTTATATTAAGATCTCGCTGGGTGAAGAAATACTGAAGGCTATGATGATATTAGGAAATCTCACAATGGACTCCATACAAGTAGTTCCTCCTTAACTTCAAAGAAAATACAATTGCGCATAACTCTAAATCATGGGTAGGGTAATTCTTCTCATGAGGCTTCAGATAACGAGAAGCAGATGCAATTACCTTACCCTCCTAAATCAACACAACACCTAGCCTAACACCTGAATTATCACAAAAGACGGTAAAACCCACGCCTTCCTTAGGCAAAGTTAAGATAGGAGATGAAGTCAACAAATCCTTAAGCTTTTGGAAGCTCACCTCACAAGGATAAAACCAGCGAAAAGAAAACTTCTTCTGAGTTAACTTCATCAACGGAGCTATGATAGATGAGAAACCCTCAACAAAATACCTAGAGTAACTTACCAAGCCAACAAAACTTTAAATCTTAGTGCGAGAAGTAGGTATAGCCTAATCACAAACCATTGCAACCTTGGATGGATCAACCATAATACACTACTTAGTCATCATATTCCTAAGAAAGAGGCAGACTCTAACTAAAACTCACACTTGGAGAACTTAGCATACAACTTCTCATCCCTAAACCTCTGAAGAACAATCTGTAAATGCTCCTCATGATTGGCCTCGCTCTTGGAATAAACGAAGATATCATCTATAAATACAATAACAAGGAGTTGAGATACGATTAAAATACCCAATTCATCAACTCCATGAATGCAGAAGGGGCGTTGGTCAACCCAAAGGACATGACCAAAAACTCATAATAACTATACCAAGTTTGAAAAATTGTCTTCAGAATATCCGAAGCTCTAATCCTCAACTGGTGATACTCGAATCTCAAATCAATCTTCGAAAACACTGAAGCATCCAGAAGCTGGTCAAAAAATTAATCAATATGAGGAAGTGGATACTTATTCTTAACTGTCACCTTGATTAATTGCTGATAATCAATATACATATGCATAGACCCATCCTTCTTCTTTATAAATAAAATAGGTGTACCCCAAGATGATATACTAGGTAAGATAAATCCCTTATCCAAAACTCATACAATGGATCCTTTAATTTCTTCAACTCGCTAGGGCCACCATATAAGGAGGAATAGAAATGGGTTTAGTTCCAGGCTCAATATCAATAGCAAAATTAATATCTCAATCTGGAGGCATACTAGAAAATTCACAGGGAACACTCCCATAAACTCTTGGATAATACGAACAAAATTAAAAGGAGGTGAAGCAACACTAGTATCACAAATATGAGACAAATAAGACAAACATCCCCTCTTAACCAATCGACGAGACTGAACATAAGATATAACCCTCTTAGGACCTGAATGAAGCGCCCCCTTCAAAGTTATCCTTGGCACTTCTGGAGAAACTAAAGTCATGATCTTAGCATAACAATATAGAATAGCATGGTAAAGAGCCAACCAATACATACCCATGAGAATGTCGAAATCAACCATATCTAACATAAGTAAATCTACCCAAGTCTCATGCCCAGAAAAAGTTACAATATAAGATCGGTACACCCGATCCACTACTAATGAATCTCCTACAGGGGTGGATACACGAATAGGCATGGCAAGAGGCTCACTAACAGAATCAAAAGCCAAATATGCAGACATATAGGAGAAAGTCAATCCCAGATTGAATAACACATGACACAGATCTAAAATAAATCGGGATGATACCTATAATCACTACATCAGAAGCCTCTTCCTTTGGTCTGACGGGTATAGCATAGCACTGCCTATGACCACCAACTGATTGAGTAGCCCCACGACCACCACCACGGGCACCACTACTTCTACCTCATGCACCTATAGTAGTACCTCTCTCACAGTTAAAAAGAGTAGCTCTGACACACGACGGGGACAATCCTTAGACAAATGGCCAGTGTCATCACACACATATCAAGATCTATGACTCGAGTCAATAGGAGGAGGTATGAATGGACTGGAACGACCATCTTGAACTACTAAACCAGAAGAACCACTACTTGAACCCTATAATTCTTCCTACACTGGTCTACTATGATACCCACAAAGACTTTTTGAAATCCCTACCTCGAGAAGTGTGACCTTTGAAATCACCAAAACGGTATACCTTCTTGGCACTTTCCTAAGATGCTCAATGAATACCCTCAGTCATCTTAGCATGATCTACTATACTCTGAAAATATGCTTAAAATAAACCATCTGAGATGTATCTAACTGAAGAGAGACATCCAACCCCTTTATGGATTTTTGAATTTTCTCAAACTCGGTGGCAATGCTGGTATAGAAATATCTAGACATGACATAAAAGTGTGCCTCATACTCTGCAATAGTCATGGAGCCCTGCTCCAGGCGATCAAAATCATCTCTTATCTGATCCCTTAGGCTGTAAGGCATGAACCTCTCAAAAAAGACCTAAAAACATTATCCCAAGTCATTCGATAGAATCAAGAGGTATGTAACTAGCAAGCGACCTCCTCCAATATCTAGCAGCATGTCTCACCTGATAAGTAGTATATGTGACACCATGCGACTCAAGCAAACCCAAATTATTAAACTTCTCACGACAGTCAATAAGAACTCATAAGCATCCTCGCCCATAGCACCACTAAACTTAGTAGAAACCAAATGAGTGAATCTCTCAGACCAGTTTTGATCCTCAGAAGATATAACTTTACTAACAGTAAAAGAAGGCATAGTGAGTCTGATAGGCTAAAATCCCACCTGAGGGCAACATAGATAAAGGTTAAACTCCTAATCTCAAAATACCATACTCAAATATCAGTGCTGAAGAAGGGGTAACACTTGGGGTCTGAGGAGTATCAAGAGTAGAAGTAGGTGCAACTGGAGGAACACCAAGCGTACACCAAGTACACTCAAAGGAACCACCTCCAAATAGGTCTAGAAGCGAACCAACAACCCATCTAAAACTGGGGTAGAAAAACTTGGTGGAACTGAAGTAGAACCCACACCTCCAACCTGATCAATACAACACTTAGGGGAGAGTCCCCGTACTACTCCTAGATGGGGCAGATCCACGTGCTCATCCATTACCTAGAGTCCATCTGTAACTCGCAAATCAACCTTTAGACTGGGCACTCTCATTGGATGAAGTCTTCACATCTCTAACCTCACGAGACCTAGTAACACCAACTATGCAAAAAAGAGTAAAACATGACCTAGAACACAAGGTATGAAAGAAATTCTCATGATAAGGAATAAAATGAGAAAAATTTCCTAAAGACATCCTATAGCCTCTCATAAATAGATATGGACATCTACCTACCGATTTGCGAGAGTGCTCTATTAGATAATTTGTTCTCACACAATTTAGACCAATGAACCTAGCTGCTTTGTTACTAATTTATCATAACCCAAAAATCCAAGGGTCGTGATGGTACTTGTCATGACAAACCTTGAAAAGTAAGCCCATCACATAAACTAAAAAAAGAGAAAATAACATCAAACCCCAAGGCAAGGCTCCTAGAATAAAGCTGAACCATATCGATATAATAAATAACAGAAAGTAAAAATTCAAAGATATCACCAAACTCCCAAAACCTGGTGTCATAGTGCAAGAACATAACTAATACAACTTGAAGTCTAAATACAAATGATATCTAAAACTGGAAAAACTCTATCTCAGAATACTAATGAAGCCATAGTCTAATAAAAAGAGATAATAACGGATTCTGCATATATGAAATCAACCGCTACCTCATAAAACTCTAAATATCGCTCGAATCAACCAACGTGAGGCACACCTGAAGCACAATATGCATCGAAAGAGAATAATAGGGGTGAGTACAATCTATTTGTATGCAATAGGTATCATAGGGCGACTGAGCAAGTAGATAATAAAACATATAAAATACACATTATGGGCACATAACCTATAATAAAAAAAATATCCCACAATGGTAGCCCACACTATTTCCACTAATAGTTCTATAATACTCATATATATTACAATAAAATATAAGAAAGAAATACAAGGATACATTTATATCATATCCAAGTAGAGAAAAGAAGAGCAAACATACACATGAACATCAAGTACAAGTAGAGGTAGATAGAACAAGTGTATTGATAACAAGTCAAAGACAGATATACAGTTACAACATAGGCATAATAAGGAAAGTGCAATAAAAATAATGATGATTATGTAATGCACGAGGTTGTGGCATAAGCTCCGTATACACCTACGGAGCTAAATCTTCCCAGCATAGGATCCATGAGGGTTTTCAACTCGTATATAATCCATATCCAATCCATATCTATATCTTCTCCTCGGCATATCCCTCGGGGAGGTTTTTTTTTAAGATGTCACATTTTCTATCAAAAACTCAGGGTTTTCAATATTTCTGTAATGGTACCAATGTTTGATGAATGAGTATAATATGAAAATCAAATACTCACAACCAACCAATTACCAACCAAGTAAGACAAATATCCACTTACTTTTCCAACCATTCATGAAATCAACATGATTTACATGCCAACAGAGTATGAATACATAATAATATACAATTGATACCACATTAGGCTTTCTCATTAGGAACATATAATTAATTTTACATATACAAGGCCAATAATATCATATAAGATCCCATATGGTCACATATATCAAATAATGTTCCAAAACCACCAAATACATCAACATATAGGCCCCCACATTAGAATAACACAATAAACTTATCCATTTTCATGATTTTCTCCTGCACAGTTAACATGATTTTGTATCAACATTAACTACCCAGTCCAGTCTGGAAGAAGTTAATCCATAACACCTCGAATGCCAAAAATTGATCTGCAAGCCTTCGATCCATAGCCTTACTCCCCACGAATGGATCTAGAATCAACTAAAACATGAATATATTGAATATATATGTCAAAACAAAGCCAACAATATCCATATTGCCTATATTAAAGTTGGGGTCAAAACGGACCCCCAAAATGAGCTTTTGTAAAAGAAGGAAAAAATCATAATTTTATTTCAAAAACATGTTTTCTATACTTTTATGAGTCTACTGTTGAAAACTCAAGTGAAAATGAGGTATAAATCAAAATAAAACAATTTTAAGCTTTACCAGGTAAATTCCTTGAAATTCATTTTAAAAATCAAGAACTGGAGTTGTTTTGAAGATGAAATGATAGAAAAGTAATAATAATAAGATTAGAAACATACCCAAGTAAAAATGGGTTGAACTTGGGGTTTATATAGAAGAAATACAATTTTGGCCTTCCTAGCCAAAATCCCCAATTTTCACTTTAATTCATGTTAAAACAACAAATAAATGATAAAATTGGAGTAAAGTAGTTGAAATAGGTGTTTAGAAGCTTACCCAAGCGTTGAAATGAAAGAAATTCCTTAAAAATGTGAAACCCTAAGCTCCAAGTAGCAAAAATGGAGGAAAAAGGGAAAACATGAGTATATATAGGGTTCAAGTCTTTGGGGACCCCTCGAGATTTATCCAAAATCTCGTGAACGCAAACGAAATATGCTACCCTATCAAATTCAATGCTCCAAACTCAATGGCTATATTTATTTTCAAAAATTATATCATTTTCACATAGTTGATCCCCAAAATCTAAAATCACAACTTTTTGAACCGATGATCAAAATGAGATTTAAAAGTCATAAAATTACATCGACCATGTTACCACCCTCAAATCGACATTCCAGATCTGTTGGCATAGTCTGTTTTGCTATTTGATGCATAGATGAAAATATATTGACTAAAGTAAACTACAAGGATTTTTAAGCCATCGAAAAATCATAATATCACATAAATCACATCAAAATACATCGGAAATTGTGCCAATCATCCCCACACCCTAGAAATACCACAACACAACCACGGGGAAGAGTAAAATATTAAATTCACATAGAAACACATATTTTACATAATTAATTAATCAAGTCGTTACACTACGAAAATCCATAGGAAACACGTCCATGAACTTGCAAACAACCGAATAGAATCCATAGTAGGCGCTGAGACAATACTACTACCAAGAACATAATCCAAATAATAAAAATACCCTCTCTCTACCATGAGATGATCATGTATAAATGATATAACTCCCGTCAGACCTGAACTGAGAATACCCTTCTAAACTAAACTTAGCATACCCGATGTAGCTAAGGTAGCAGTCTTATCATAACAATACAAAATAGCATGATAAGGATGTAATCAATCTATAACAAAAATAACATCAAAAACAACCATACCTAGGATAATCAAGTCTACCCAAGTTTGGCAGACTGCAAATGTGGTCACACAAGATCGGTACACTCAATCCATCACTAAAGAATCTCTTATGAGAGTAGATACATGAAGAGGTATAGTAAGAGGATAACATGCATCATCAAAGTTAGAAAAAAATATGTAGACACAAAAGAAGAATATAGAACTAGGGTCAAATAACATGAAAGAAAATCTATAGCAAATTCAGACGATATCTGTAATAATGGCACCAGAATCCTATGGATTAGGCTTTTTAAGTAGAGCATAACACTGACCATGTCTGCTCCCAAATTGAGTAACCCACTAACCACCTCTACGTGTTTTCCTGTCTCTACCTCTAGCACCTCTAGTACTACTGACATCATCCCTACCACTCTATAAACCACTTCTCACTTCAAAAATTAGAGTAGAGTAAATCTAATAATGAAAACCCTATTAAGTTAGTCTATACATACGTTGAGGGCAATGCTTGGCCATATGACTAAACTCATCATATATGAATCGTCCTTTGTGTCTTGACTTAATCTGAGAAGTTATTGATGCACTAGAACGAGTACTCTGGCCTGAAGAACCAATCTTGGAATATCCACCTCCATGACCTGATGCCTGGCTACTAGAAGCCACCATACCTGATGGTCTACCACCTGATCCCTGCAGCACAACCTGAATTGACCTACCCTGATAACCATGTAAACCTATACTAGATAAGCTCTACCTTAAGAGGTGTGACCACTAAACTCACCCCAACACGACACCTTCTTGGATCCTTTTTAAGTATCTTGGATAATAGACTTGATCATCTTGGTATGCTCAATAATACTATAGGAAAAATCCCCTAAAACTAGCATCTAGGTTGTATCCAACTAATATGTACTATGTAACCTCTTCACAAACATTTGAATCCTCTCAGACTCAATGGAGATGCTAGTGGATGAATACCTGGATAAGGTGTGAAGACGTTCCTTATACTTGAAAACAGACATGAAGCCCTGCTTTAAATAATCAAACTCATCACGTATCGGATCTCTCAAACTAAACTACTTAAATCTCTTTAAGAACACCTAAAAAATTAAGTCTAAATCATAGATGGTGAACCTAAAGGCCTACAACTAGCAAACGACCTTCACCAATCCCTAGCCATATCCGTCAACTGATAGATTTGTTAAGAAACTCCATAAGACTCAAGGATCCAAGATTATTTCACTTCTCCTGGCAATCAATCAAAAACTCATAGATATCCTTACCGATAGCTCCACTAAACTTAGGCAAACCCAAGTGAATAAACCTCTCAAATCTCTTTTGATCATTAGAAGACATAATTGTACCTAAATAACTAAAGAAATAATAAGTCTCATAGGCAAATAGTCCATATATGGGGGTATCACAGATGATGGTTGTACCCCAAAATTAAGAATACCATAAGTAGATGACAACCCTGATGGTTAAATATCACTTAAAGACATGCCCCTAATCCCCTATTTGATAATTATCCCTTAAATACACAACCTCATGCTCGATATAGGCCTTCTAAGTACATCCTCTAGATGGGGTAGTTCCTTATTCCCATTCTCTACCTCTGGGTCGACCACGAACCCTGCTTCATCCTTAAATAGGGGCTCTTATATCAGATGTAAACTTAATATCTCTAGCCTATTGGGATCTATTCCTTACCATTTACACAAAATAAGATTAGAATATAAGTTTAGAATATTGGGTATGAATAACCTACAAAACAAGGAATCAAATAAGCGAAGATTTTCCTAAAGATATTTTATAGCCTCCCAAGAATAGATATAGGCGTCTATGAACCGATCTGTGAGATTCTACTAGAAATCATGCCCTTACACTTATGAGATCAACAAACCTAGTTGCTTTGATAGAAATTTATCAGGATCCAAATGCAAGATCATGATGACACTTATCCCAGCCAAGCTTTATGTTGCACCCAAGCGCATATGAAAGTGGACGTGGTCCACCAAGTAGTAAAATGGTCTTTAGAAGCCAAGTATCAATCCCACAAGTACTTCTGATAAACAACTATGAAGATTAAACTGGTGTAAAAGAAACCTAAAGTGTTTGAAAGATTAAAAGTAAAAGTAACAGTAAATAATGCGGTAAATTAAAGAACTTAAAGTTAAGGCACTACGAACAATCCTACTTAGATATATAACTTTATTGGCTTAGTTAATTATCATGGTTGTTGATTCACAAGGTTTATAACATGATTGTGGTATTTTGAACCTTTAATCAACTATCTTAGTCTTACAACTACATCATTGAGCGGGGATGCAAGAACTAAGCTAAACACATTTGTATTTTTTCTCATCTATAAACCAAATAAAGAAAATTAGGTATATTCCTATCCTAAACACAAATCATAACTTTAATTCAGTGAATGATAATGATACTATCCTATGTATCTCACATTTTATTCTATCGTTCCTTCTTTCAGGTCCATAATATAATTTTACATTTATCCTAAAGGATGTGAATCCATAAAATAGCAAAAACAAGGATACATTAAAAACCATGATGATAATAAACATAAACCAATAAAATTAACAACTTAAGTATTCATGTTCTTGGCCTCAACACGGATGAGGGTGTTTAGCCACTCATGGAATTACAAAGAATCATTGTTGATGAATTCATGTAAAAGTCCAAAATTAAACTAAAAAGGGAATAAAAACCCTAAGAGAAGCCTCCTTCAGTGTGTATCAATGCCCCAAGGTCACCCCAGGTGTTTACAAAAGAGTTGGAGTGTCTTATTTACACTTGGAATAAGTTGGTCAATTTGAACTTGCGACCATGCCATGCCCCTATCGTGGTGCCTAGGCAGCGTGCCATACTAATAACATGGAGGTATATTGTAATTGACAATTTGATTTGACACTAATGGTGTAGTACTCCCTTATAGCGGTGGCTAGGCAACATGACACACCCCTAAGTCCTCAATTTCCAGTTTTGGTCATAGTTATCCCATGTGTTTAGCCTTTCGTTCCTTGCTTTGTGGTAGCTTTCCTTTTCAAAAATAGCTTGTAAATTACCCCGGTATCAACTTTGACATCTCACCAAGCATCCTATAACATAAAACACCATGAATTAGATCTCATAACTAAATAAAATCCAAAAAGACAAACTACAAAAACACATAGCTTAAGCTAAGATGACTAGTTTTCTTGTTTAAACTCTAAAAATGAACATTTCGGTTAAAAACTTGTTTTAAACAAACCTTAAAATTATAAACATCAATTTAAACACTTAGATGCTCAATTATACGAAGATTACCTCTTACACACACGAAAAGTCCTCAAAATTAAGCTAATTAAGGCTGGATAACAATACCTAGATGCAAAATCCACCTAAGATCACTTTATAAGTAAGACAATCACCCTCAAAGAAAAGAAATAAATTATAAATAACATAATAAAGTAAAATAATACTTCCAAAATGAAGTCAAGTCACAAATATATAAAAGCAAAGGATAGAAATCCAAACAAGGTACCAAAATCATCCTGAAATCTGATGTTATAAGAGTAAAGCATCTACTAAAACAAATTGAATCTGAAATACATGATCTATCTTTGAAAATAAAAATAAAGACATTCAAATAGATAAGAAGAGGCTTGGGGTTGACTCTAACAAAATGGAGTAATTGGTACCTCAAATATCACTAGTCAATAATATCCCAACCTTCGTGTGTCATACTCATGCAAGGATCTGCACCAAAGGGCATAATCAAGATGAGTATGATCTAGTTGTACTTAGTAGGTATCATAGAATGACTAAGCAAAGTAGAAAATAATATAAGCAAAGAAAACTAGGAGCAGATCACCTACAGTAGAAAAGTCCTAAAAGATAGCTCACACCATCTCCACTGACGGTTTATATATATAACATAAAAAACGCACATACAATGCAATAAGGATGAGATAAAATATGAAAGTCATTTCATGACTTTCTGTATACACCTTCCGAGATTGAAGCTCTCAAGATAGGACATATGGAGGGTTCACAATCCATATACTATAACTTATGTCTTAAAATGTTATCTGGGCTTTTCGTCTCGTATTCACGTAGAGGGTTTTATAAAAAATCTTATTTTCTTTCAAAAATAGTATTCCTTAATGGTACCAGTACCTCATGAATGTATATGTATGGAATGAGGATATAATGCTCACAATCAACTCAATATGAAGATATCCAATCCATCTAACATGTAAATAAAAGAGCCTAGATACAAACTCAATATGTCCATAATTCATGATTATCAACTCCAATTAGGAACAATCTAAATAAATATGTATGTAAGAAATCATTTAGATCATATTAATCCCAAACTCATGCATTTCTATCATGGAAAAGGCAACCAATGCTCAAAAAGGCCTAAAATAACAATTTCAGCCCTCACACATGCATTATATCTTGACTAAAGGAATTTAAATGCATAAATAAGGCTAATGATATCAAATAAAGCCCCCACATAGGCAACACACAATATCAAATATCTCAAGTCAACAACAATAAAAAATAAGCCCACACATAAGCAGACAACAATAATAATAATCTCGCAATAGAAATTCCATAGTTATCTTCGCGAACTCATAGCATGCTTTGCTTATTTATTAACTACTCAACTTAATCAAAAGGAATTAAAACCATAATCTACCTCAAAATGATGAAATTCTAGTCTAAAGTGCTTCAACACGAAGCTTTCCCCTAATGAACAACCTCAAAATCAACTACAACATAAAATTATAGCAGCTATGCATTAAAAGAAAGCTAAAGATATCTATATTTCCCACATTTGAGCCAGGGTCCAACATGAGTTTGAAAATAAATAGAGTAAAATTATTTTCTTAATAAATACCTTCCCAACGTCATATAAGTCTACAATTGAAAACCCATGCAAAATTAGATTCAAAATGAGGTTCGAATTGTAGAAAAATTATTTTTAAGCTTTGCCGGTAAAAACCTAAAAATCTCATTTCAAAATCATTATTAAAAGTTGTTTTCAAAGATCTAATCAATGGAAAATAATGAATATATGAGTTTAGAGGTTACTTACATGAAACACGATCAATAAACCCTCAATGATTACCTTTTTTGAATCTTGGAGGTTCAAAAATGGTGAAAAGTAAAAAAAAAAAAGAGTTATATACAGTGAATGCCGCTAAAGCGGTATCAAGCGTCTGAAGCGACTACCACTTAAGTGATACCTGGCTGCTAAAGCAGCTACCGCTTAAGAGGTCTTGGGTTACTAATACGCCTACTGCATAAGAAACCTTGGTCATTTAAGTAGTTGCACAAGATATCAGCATATACTGATTTTGGTGCAAGCCTACCAAGCTTCGTACGAACCTTTGAGATTTGATTGGGACCCTATAGAGACAAACCATATATTCTACTAGACTAACTTTGATGTTATTGACTTAGTGGCGACGCTGAATTTTCAAATAAAGATTGTTTTCAACAAATTAGCTCTCAAGACTCCCTTTTCACTATTTTTCAATTAAATGATTTAAATACAAAGTAAAGGCCTCGAACTGAAACCAACCATGCTACTAATCAAAAATTGTCTTTTAGGGTGAAATAAAATTGTTCAAATTATTGTTCGATACTCAGAACAATAAATATTGATTGAAGTCAATTATATGACTTTTAAAGTCTCTAAATAACCAAC
>JAPEIP010000012.1:70219273-70236912 GCA_026120095.1 Capsicum chinense
TTCAAAGATCTAATCAATGGAAAATAATGAATATATGAGTTTAGAGGTTACTTACATGAAACACGATCAATAAACCCTCAATGATTACCTTTTTTGAATCTTGGAGGTTCAAAAATGGTGAAAAGTAAAAAAAAAAAAGAGTTATATACAGTGAATGCCGCTAAAGCGGTATCAAGCGTCTGAAGCGACTACCACTTAAGTGATACCTGGCTGCTAAAGCAGCTACCGCTTAAGAGGTCTTGGGTTACTAATACGCCTACTGCATAAGAAACCTTGGTCATTTAAGTAGTTGCACAAGATATCAGCATATACTGATTTTGGTGCAAGCCTACCAAGCTTCGTACGAACCTTTGAGATTTGATTGGGACCCTATAGAGACAAACCATATATTCTACTAGACTAACTTTGATGTTATTGACTTAGTGGCGACGCTGAATTTTCAAATAAAGATTGTTTTCAACAAATTAGCTCTCAAGACTCCCTTTTCACTATTTTTCAATTAAATGATTTAAATACAAAGTAAAGGCCTCGAACTGAAACCAACCATGCTACTAATCAAAAATTGTCTTTTAGGGTGAAATAAAATTGTTCAAATTATTGTTCGATACTCAGAACAATAAATATTGATTGAAGTCAATTATATGACTTTTAAAGTCTCTAAATAACCAACCACAAACTCATAAAAATCTCTCCCGATCGCCTTAAAAATCATGACAACTACCCCACACTTCAAAATCAACATTTAGCAACTGCGGTAAAGATAAAATGGTCAAGAACTATGACAAATAAAATTTCACAATTTAGGTCATTACAATGCGTGACCTCATGCATTCTTATCAATTCAAAACTTCAATTAGCAGCTTAAGTTTACATTAGAGTTAAATGAAAATTAATTACTTAATAATTAACTAATACCATCAGAAATTTAATGTAATAGATGAGATCTTGGTTGGACAATAAAATTTTGAGTTGAAAAAATAAATGATCGGGACAAAAACATATTGCAACAATTATTTTGTTAATTTTATATATAAGTGTTACAATCTCTATGTGAAACACCCTAAGTTATGGCCCTTGGAAAATTCTTGAGCTTTGAGCTTACTGTCCCAATAACAAATCATCATATGAGTCATATGGTGTGGGTACGGGTCAGGTGACCCTATTCATGAGGTTTCCAATAGATGGTGGTTAGGGTTCTATTATGGTTACTAATAGAACCCTTGGGTGTTTGCACCATACCGCAAGGGACCAGGTCCCTCTAAGTCAATCACAGGCAAAATATGCAAAAAGAACCAGGAAGTAGGAAACAATGCAGGAAGAGTAAAGACACAAGAATATTTATGTCAAAACCCAGGAAGGGAAAAACCATGGTTTTCCCTCACAAGAACTTCCAAATCCACTATAATCAAACTTTTGATTACAACCTTAACTAAACCTAACTCTAGGTTCCTTTCACCAGTAGTAACTCTACCAAGTACCCTCTCTACTTACTAGCTCTAATCAGTGTAAAAATTAGTTAAATCTACCTAAGAAACTCTCTGTGCGAGAAAATACTACTCTTATAGCATGAGTAGTTCAGTTACAAATCAACACTCAAGAACACTCACTCACTATTTAAGAATACTTCAAAGGTATGATCATGAGCAATGCTTGAGCAGTCTTGAAATAGAGGTTTTGCTACCTCTTTTTAAATCTTTAGAATTGGCAAAACCCATTTAATAAAGAGGCATCTCTTCCCTTTAATAACTGAGTGATGATTAGGGTTGAAAGATCATTGGACCAGCTATCCAAGTCGGTATAAAATAACACCTGCAAATTTGTTACACAAGAGGACAAAACTGTGTAGATAACGCATGCCAATTGCACTATAACTTGCACATCCAGGGACTTGGTCCCTTGCAGTTCAGCTGCTCATTATCAAAACTACATATAGTAATTTTCCTTTTTTTTGATAATGACTAACCAAACCATAAAATTTGAGCATCAGTGCACATTCATCATATTTAATTAGTGTGATTACCACCTGAAGATGAATGTTCCCCCCATCATCATGCTTCTCTCTTCACCTTACAACATAGGGACTTGGTCTCTTGTTGTTATCTATAGTAAAAACTCTTCTTCTCCATGTTAACATGCACCTTCATTTAGTGTATTTGCATATCTCTGTCAATATGAACCTTTATTTAGTGCATTTTCACACTCTTCTTGTACTTGTACACTTCCTCCTATCAACATTACCTTTACTGTAGCTCTTCCCATATTATTTCTTCCCTCTGGCAGTATGCCATTAAAACCTACAACTCAGTTCACCTGGGGCATGGTGTCCCTACTACATAAACTTAGTATTTCCCTTTTTGACATCATTAAAAAGGATTAACAGTAAACCAAGAGTAAAGATAAATAAAGATTAGTTAACTCATGGTCATTGGGGAAAGCAATCTAATAGTTAGTACCAGTATAGTATCTAAAATAATCACCATAAAAATAACTGTCTTTAAAAGCCATTATGAGAACCAGGATATGGATCTGACACAAGGTTGATGGGAGAATGATGATAACAGGGTTCAAGTAGAGAGAGGCTCAGGGGAAAGAGTTTTAATTAGGAACTCCATTTTTGCACTTTCTATAGTATGGGCATCCAACAACTAATTAGTGAGAACTTTACAACAACATTAAGTCCTTGAATTTCACAAGTTAGTTCTACCACTTTCATTTTTTAGCTCTGCACTTTTTGCTTTTTGTGGGACAACTACTCATTTTCCAACCACAGTTGTTCTATTCTCGGGACCAGGTCCCTTAGAATCTTTCCTTTTATTGAACACTTTGTTTTTCTCCCTACTTTGAGCATAGATACGAAACTTTTACTCAGAGAACCTGGTCCTCTTAGTAACATGAACTTTCTATCTTTTTTCATCTGCAACTATAACAACTTCTGAATTCATGTCCCCCCACCTTCAATATCCATAACTTCAATATTTTTCTTTTTCCTCTACTGCAACAGTTTTGATGACCCTTTTTATTTTCATATTTAAAGTCTTGTTAGCCTTCAAGGCATTTTTCATATTTTTACTTTTTCCTCTACTTTCCTTTAGTTTTTTCACAGTCCATTTCAAAAGCATGTCATCCCCATTAAGTCGGGACCATAGGTTGTGTTATATGTAATAATTTGTCCATGTGGCCAAGGATTGCCCATGTTGTGTTTTCAGGCCTACACCTATATCAATATTGGAGACTCTTAGTAGAGGTTCTGCTAGAGGTGTGCGAGGAAAAGGTAGTAGTACCCGTGGTTGTGTTCGTCGTGCTATTCAGTAAAGAAATAGACATGGATAATACAATGTGTCTTCTTCTTCATTTGCTTCATCAGTAACACCTCAATTTGAATCCTTTATCTTGATTGAGTGAGCACAATTTTCTTTGGTTGAGGAAGGTTCAATATGGAGCTAATTCATTTACAAGTTTCAAATTTTAGTAAATATGACTCGGTGGGTGAGAGATTAAATGGGAATAGTTGAGTTTAAAGAAGAAAGTCGATTTTGCACAATAGGTTAAATTTGTGGAAGAAGAATGAGTGACGATCTAATATGGTAGTTTAGTGCAGTGTCAGTTGTTAATAATAGAGGTCACTTTTGAAATGACATGTCCGAACTTACTTGTGACCCTAAATTTTATAAAAAGGAACTGACTATTTTTGTTGAGAAAGAAATATACAAGGACTATTTAGACAACATTTTATGATCATCATTAGAGCATCCAGTCTAGGAACTAACCTGAAAGATAGGACCAGGTCCCTCTTCGATGAGTAAATTTTCAAGTTCATGCTTATCACATTTGTCCACTTCCTAAGTTGTTCCCATGAGTGCATACCTCTAAGGGTATAGTACTGAGTTATACCAAAATGCACCTACCTTATCAAGGATACCTATTTCCTAATAATAGCCAATTTTAAGTAGAAACACTGAGTCAGAAGATAGGTTCGGTCAATTAGATCAATCATCTTCAGTCTCTCTGCCTTTACATAAATTTTTTGTTCCACAACCTATTCTTTATGTAGATCTGAGGACCAAGTCCCCGAGAGTTTTATCATGACCTTTTCTACCAGATCTTAGTCGTTATCTAGGATTAGTGACTGACATTTTATGTTATTACCTTTCTTATCTGCATCTTCCAACTTTTTTCTCATCATTTTTACCATCATCATCCCCCTCATTTAAACAAAATCACATAGTTTCCTTCTTGTCATGGGGATCTTTAGCTATATTTTTCCATGGATAAGGTGTTTTGAACTCAACTATTTCGCTTAAGACACTTCTATCTTGAAATGTCTTTATAAAGAGAGACTGCATTCATACTGAAAACATTGAGCTAGTTGATTACTCTTTTTAATAATCATTTATAACTGTAGTTCTCTTCTTGACACCTGAGACTATGATCACTTGTCAGATTTAGGAACCCACTTGAGTTTGAGTTCTAAGTAGGAAGACACAGGTGTGATCGAATCCTTTTTGGCCCATATAGGTAGAGAGTTCCTTTTCACCATTATCTGAGGCTTGAAATCCTTAGAATGTGTATTTCCTCATTGAATATATCCATAACTATTCATTCTAGCTCTAATCTAGCTCTGATAATCTTCCCCTGTATGCCCATCTCTTCCACAATGATTGCAAAGAGGCTTGTAAACCTTGTTCTTAGCATTATAAGCAACCATCCCTTGAGACCCATGAAGTTGAGTTCCTTCTTGATAACCAAACCCCTTCTCATTATTAGCACCTTGATTAGACAAGTTAGAAAGGATCTGAAAAGATGCAGTCCATTGTAGGGATTTTTTAAGTTCTTCCTTAGACGAACCAAGTTTCTTTCTAACTCCTCATTCTTCTGAAGCGCAGTCATGAGAATCCATTAAGAATCCTCTAGTTTTTATTTAAGATCAACCTAAAACTTTGAGAGTTCTTTCTTTTTTTTCATTTAGAAGCATCTTCTTTCTCCAATTGATTTACCAAACTCAGAATTTCAAGTTTCAGCTTAGCAACCTATTGGTCAGTTTCTGATATCTGGAGAGTCAAAGCTATTAGCTCAAGATCCTGATCTTCTATATTTTATTCTAGAGCATTATTTTTCTCTTTATCATAGGGACTATTAGTTTTTTTCTAGTTGATTAACTAAGCTTAAATTTTTAGATTTCAACTTAGTAACTGCCTCTTTAGTTTCAGATATTTAGAGAGTTAGAGCAATTAACTTGAGCTCTTGACTTTCCACCTTTTATTCTAGAGTATTTTTTCTTTAGTCATTTCATACACAGAATTAATCAACGCATTTGCAAACTTTTTTATTTTTCTTGTAGAGTAATTCTCTAAGTTTTATTTAATGTCAGGGAGTGTTACCTCATCATCTTCTTCTTCTTCTTCTTCATCATCATCTTTAGTGTTTATCATAAAAATAAATAAGGTATCAAAGTTCAATTTCACATCCTCCACTTTAAGCATTAAAACATCTGTAGACTACTTAGCTTTATGTGATTCACTGGAGGAATTACCCCAACTAGTTAAAGCTTGTTTAATTTCAAAATCAGCTATAGCCTATCTTCATGATTTTACAGGGACCTGGTCCTTGTTTCTTCCTTTTTCATCACCAGTGTTGAGGTGACCCTGGTACTCCATCTTGTGCATTAGATAATCCTTGATAAAATATTTGGGACTTTCATATTTGTGAAATACCTCAATATTTCTTCCCTTGTCGCTGCTGCTTCTTCTTCTTTAGAACTAACCACTTTTTTTATTGCTCTGACAATTCCATTTTGCCAAATAGGCAACATCAGTTTTTTCTTCACTTGAGTCATACTTTGAAGCCTTCAATGCCAGAGATCTTTCCTTTTTGAATTGTTTCTTCTCTAGCTGTTGTTGCTTCTTGAGCTCATGAGTCTTCCAATTTCTAATCATTTCATCCATGGTAAGGGTCTTCAAATTTCTTGCCTCAGTTATAGCATCCAATTTGCTCTCGTATCACTTCGGAAGGACTCTAAGAATTTGTCTCACTTGCTTATATACTAGAATCACTGCTCCTAAGTAGTAAAGCTTATTAGTGATAGAAGTGAATCTTGTATGCATTTTTATATAGTTTCTCCTTCTTTCATGGTGAAGGTTTCATAGTGATTAGTCAGAATGTATACTTTTGAATCCTTCACATCAGTATTTTCTTCATGAGTAGTCCTCAAGCAATCCCAGATTTCTTTTACATTTTCACACGTAGGAATACTGTTATACTCATTAGGCCCTATACCACAAACCAAAAAATTCATGGCCTTATAGTTTTTTTCAATTTTCTTTCTATCTTTATCATTAAATGCCCTCCTGCCTTTGACAACCATCCTTATCACATCCCCTTATTTGACTTCTTTTATAGGAATATAAGGACTATCAAGAATGATGTCCATTAGTTCACTAACCTTATCCATGATGAAATCAAACATCCTAGTTTTCCACCACCCATAATATTGTCCATTGAATCTTAGTTGTATAGTTGTAGATTTCCCTTCTTCTAGATTAGGTGGAACAACCATTCTAACCAAGACACTCTAGGTGTGAACCTATCAGAGTGACCAGGATCTTATACCAATTAATAAAGCTCTTGGGGTTTTGCACCACACCATAAGGGACCAATTCCCTTTAAGTCAATTATAGGTACAAGAACCAGAAAGTAGGAAATAGTACAGGAAGAGTAAATACACAAGAATTTTTACGACAAAACCTAGGAAGGGAAAAACCACGGCTTACCCTTACAAGCACCTTCAAATACACTATAATAAAACTCTTGATTACAACCTTTACTAAACCCAACTCTAGGTTTCTTTCACCAGTAGTAACTCTACTACAAGCTCATCTTGGTACCTCTACCAAGGACCTTCTTTATTGATTAGCTCTAATCAATGTCCAATTTGGGTAACTCTACCTAAGAAACTCTCTCAATAAGAAAATACTATTCTTATAGCATAAGTAGTTCAGCTACAAATCAACACTCAATAACACCCACTCACTCTTTAAGCATACTACAAAGATAAGAACATGAGTAATTCTTGAGCATACTTGAAATAAAGTTTTTGCTGCCTCTCTTTTCATTTTTTAGAATTGGCAAAAACTATTTGATGAAGAGGCGTCTCTTTATTTTTATAGATGAATGATGATTAGGGCTGAAAGATCATTGGAATAGCTGTCCAAGTTAGTAAAAATGACATCTACAAGTTTGTTACAAAAGAGGACAAAACTGTATGATGCGTGTCAGCTATACTGTACCTTGCACATCCAGGGACCTAGTCCCTTGCAATTTAGTTGCTCTTCATCAAATCAACATATTGTAATTTTTCCCTTTTTTGATGATGACTAACCAAGCCATACAATTTGAGTATCAATGCATATTTATCATATTTAGTCAATGTGATTACCACCTGAATATAAATATTCCCCCTATTATCATGAATTGGTGGTGCGAGTCGGTAAGGGTGGTGACAACTCGTTAGGATGAACCTTAACTAAATCAACAACTTAGTGACTTGACTATTAGTAATGGCTTTATAAGATACATGAGGATAGGTTACGAGTGGTAGGGCTGAGTCGTATATTATCCAGTGTCTAATTCCTTTGGATTTTATCTTGGATACGACTAGACTATATGAGTTATACTGTCTGGTAAGAAGTGGGATCGTGAATTTGCATGGTGGATATTTTATGGGTGAACAACTCACTTTGTTGGTGACAACTTAAGGTTACGAGTCATATATTGTGGTCATAAGTCAAGGGGTCAACTCGTAACCACCCGCAACCTTCTTAGAATTTTAAGTTTATGGAATTATGGGCATTTCCCCCTTTAATTTCCTTTGATACCATGACTTAAAACATCCTTTGGGAATTTATTAAAACATTATTCCTAATAAAACACTCTTAAATTCTCTCTCAAACTCCCAGTTCAAGCAAATGCTAGAGTTTCATCAAGATAATTAATTAAGACTTTCAAGGGTGGTTTCTCTCCATACTTCTTGGTGTCTAAGGCATGTGAATCTTCCCTCATTTTTAGTTTGATAAAATCATATGTTTAAAGCATTGTTCATGAATTATCAATGGTGGTTTTGAAACAAAAGTTGAGGGTTTGAATGCATATCATTGAATATTTTTTTCTATGGTTTAAATTATGATTATGCATATTTTAATTTTTGTTTTCCACACATGGGTGCATGGGAATGGTAATTTAATTAAGGGGTCATGGTTGAACCCTAAAATTTGATGAGTTTGGCTTTTATAATGGCATGCGCTCAACCTGTTTGTTAAATTGTCAATGATAATAGTATTGTGTTTTTAAACTTAAGCTTTGGCATAACCATGATAGTAATTGAAGATGGACTTTATAAAGGTTTTTATGGCTATAAATTTAATTATTTTTAAAACCTTATGGTGTACACAGGAATCCCTAAGTGATTTTAATAATGGAGTCTGTGGGGTATGAAAGACTCCCCTAAGGGTTGGCTGATGACATTTCTTGCAAGCTATAGTCATTATGACAATATCACTTTATAATCCCTAATAATTTACTCCTAGAACTGGTGGTTGGTTACAAGTAAAATGTTTAATTAGGTAATAATGGTGGGTTGTGATAGCGAGCTGTCAAGGTAGGAGTCTGATGGACGGACACTAGAAAATAATATTTTTCAATGTGAGGCTTGGTTAAGGTGACTATGTGCATGATGTCACACTTATATTTTGGGAGATGTACTATTTATCCTAGGTTTTTCTCTGATACGTGCAACTAACACGTACTAGGGCCCTTTCAGTAAGGGAATATCAACCCATATTGCCCATGAGTTCCTTTAGGATAGAAGAGCTACACAACCCAGGTTAAGGTTTTAAATAGATGCTAAACCTTGTTCCTTGTTCTAGTATGATATATATATGTGTGTGTGTGTGTGTATGTGTGATTGCATATGGTTATTAATTGGGTTTTTAATTGATGGTGTTATCTTATCTTTATCCCTGAGTTACATGCTAGAGTTCACTCCACTAATTTTCTTCAGGTGCTATATCCCCATGTGATCCAAGAACTGGCCATACTACCAAATTAGATTTGGGGACACGTCTTTGAGTCAGATTTAAGTGGTGAGCTTCCATACACCACAAGGCTCTATTTTATGCTATGGAATTCTTTTTATTACTGTTATTTCTTTGGTTATGGTTTTAGCTATGGATGGGGGCATATCCCAATAGGATATTCATTGATTCTGATTAGAGGCTTTGTCAGACTACTATGGGCATGGGCAGTGATGCTATTAGAGTTAGCATTGATATTGGAATTGATATTAGGATTGGTATTGATTATATATTTGGTTGTTACTATTTGGTTATCATTATAGACTTACTTTATTGTCTGTAGGTTACTATTGTTTTATCTTGTAAGATCTTTTAAATTTATCTGACATGGGGTGTAGGGTGATTAACATGACTAGGCCCTGGTTTGGATTATGTTAGATTTGTATCAAAGCCCTAGGTTCATAGATATTTGGGTTCTCGACAAAGCCGTGTTGAGTAGAGTCTCTTTTATGGGTGTGTTATATGTCACACTCATAAGGAAGAGGTTGTAAGGAATTTAGAAATGTTCTTTTTCTTTTGTTTTTTTTAAGATGTAGAGTTTAATGTCATGAATTCTTCTCTAATTCTCATTTGTTCGCCTTTCAGACCATGTCTCCCATATGATCTAAAGCTTATGGAAACACCTTTATCCCACCTGATGATAATGTTGATGGTACACGTTCTACTAATGGGATCCAGACTCAATCTAGGGGTCCAGTTCCTGATTGTTCCCCTAGAGTTACACTGGTCCTCTCTAGTCCTTCTCGAGCTTCTTAGGCTGGTGTGATAAATGCAGAGTTTCATCAGTCTATTCATATGTTGGCACAGTTGGTAGCTTCTTAGGCCGAGCATGGTGCTTTTGTTACTCCATCTTCTAAGGCCACAGGTTGTCCAGTTTATGAGGTTGAACCCCCAATCTTTACTAGAGTTAAGGTCGAGGAAGATCCTCAAGGTTTTCTAGATAAGATAGAAAAAATCTTCTTTGTTATGCATGCCACTAATGTGGAGGGCATGGAGTTTACTTCCTACCAGCTGAAATATATATCCTACCGATGGTATAAGGAATGGGAACAGTCTACCAGTGATGATGCTAAGTTATGATTTCTCTAGTATTTTTTTGGATTGCTTATTTCCTTAAAAGTTGAGAGAGACGAAGGCAGAAGAGTTTGTTAGCCTGAATCGAGGCAAAATTATCATTTAAGGAGAATGCCTTGAAGTATCACCAGTTATCGCAGTATGCTCCAGAGTTGGTTTTTGTCATGACGGCTAGAATAAGAAAGTTCGCTTTTAGGTTATCTCGAGACTTGGTCTTGGAGAGTAAGGTTGCCTTATCAAAAAATAACATGAACATCTCAAGGTTGGTTGTGTACATACAGAAGGTTAAGGAAGAGAAAAAAAAAGTAGGTAGAGATAGGAGGAGAGGCAAAGAAAGAAGTTTAGATTTCTTGATCAGGGTGGAGGTCAACAATAGAGTGGCAGGGATTGTAGAAAGTGGTCCAAAAAGAGGTAGGGCAATTTTAGGTCTTACTCGATAGATAGTGCTCCATCATATCCTCTCTGTAAATTTTATGGTCATTTGCTTCAGAGTTACTGTGATGAAGAAAAGGACAACTGATTTAACTGGGGTCAGTATGGGAACATGCATAAAAACTATCCAATGGCTAAGGTTGCTTCTGTGGCAAATAAGGTTCTGGTTGCCTCTTCATCAGCTTTTCCACCAAAAGGTGCACTATCTTGCTCTGGCATTGGTCGAAACTGACTCTATGCTCTTACTACCCGTTAGGAGTATGAGGCATCACCTGATGTCATTACTGGTATATTAAAACTTTTTCCCATAATGTGTACTATTTACTTAATTTGGGGTCCACTCTTTCTTATGTGACCTTATTTGTGGCTTTGTATTTTGGTTTTGGTCCTGTGTGTATTCCAAACCGTTTTCTATTTCTACCCCGATGGGTGACTCTGTGGTAGCTAGAAAATTCTATAAGGGTTGGGTGGTGTCTGTGGGTGGTCAGGAGACTTTGGTGGATCTTTTTGAATTAGAAATTATCAATTTTGATGTAATTTTATATTTGGATTGGTTCTATTCATGCTATGCTTCTCTAGACTATCGAACCTGCTTTAAATTCGCTGATGAGCCAGTTATTGAATGGGAGGGGGGGTTCCACAGCTTTTAAGATGATGTTCATATCATATCTTAGAGCTCGAAGATTAATGTCCAAGAGGTGTCTCTATCATTTGGTTTGGGTTAAAGATTTTAACTCAGAGGGTCCTTCCTTATATTCCATCCCAGTGGTGAATGAGTTTCCTGAGGTCTTCCCTAATGACCTTCCTGGTGTTTCTCCCAATATGTAGATTGATTTTGTGATAGATCTTGTTTCAGAACCTTACCTTATTTCTATTCCCTTATATATAATGGTTCTAGCTGAGTTAAAGAAGCATAAAGAGCAACTAAAGGTTCTTTTAGACAAGGTTTTTTATCTGTCCTAGTGTGTCTCTGTGGGGTGCACCAGTGTTATTCGTGAATCAGAAGGATAGTTCCCATCAGATGTGTATTGGTTATCCGTAGCTGAATAAGGTGACGATAAAAAATAAGTACCTTCTTCCGAGGATAGATGATTTGTTTGATTAGCTTTAGGGTGCTAAGTTTTTCTCAGATTGATCTTTGATCCGAGTATCATCAGTTAAAGATTAGGGAGGTAGATATCCCTAAGACTACTTTTCATACTCGGCATGGGCATTTTGAGTTCCTGGTTATGTCTTTTGTATTAACCAATGCCCTAGCAGGATTCATGTACTTGATGAATAGAGTTTTTTATTAGTTTCTAGATTTATTCATTATTATATTCATAGATGATATTCTAGTATACTTTAAGAGTGTGGTGGATCATGTCGATAACCTCTGTATTGTGTTGTGAACCCTGAAAGATCAGTAGTTGTATGCCAAATTTCTAAAATATGAATTCTGGTTGAACGCTGTCACTTTTTTGGGTCATGTCATTTCTAGTGAAGGGATCATGGTGGATCCACAGAAAGTTGCAGTGGTTAAGTAGTGTCCTAGACAACCAAATCCAACCAATATTCGAAGCTTCTTGGGTATAGCTAGTTATTACAGAAGGTTTGTGGAAAGTTTATCCTCTATAGCTGCCCCATTGATTAAGTTGACTCAGAAGAAGGTGAGGTTCTTTTGGTCTAATGCTTGTGAGGGTAGGTTTGAGAAGTTGAAGGGTAAGCTGACTTTGTCACCAGTCTTGACTTTTCCAGAAGGCACTAATTTATTTGTGGTCTATTTTGATGCATCTCGTATTGGGCTTGGTTGCATATTGATGCATCATGGCAAAATGATAGCCTATGCCACCAAATAGTTGAAAGTTCATAAGAAGAATTATCTGACGCATGACTTGGAATTGTTGGTTATGGTATTTGCATTGAAAATCTGGCATCACTATCTATATGGCGTGCATGTGGACATCTTTTCTGATCATAAGAGCCTACAATATGTGTTTACTCAGAAATAGCTAAACCTCTGGCAAAGGAGATGGCTTGAGATACTCAAAGATTATGACATGAGTCTTTACTACCATCCAGGTAAAGCTAATGTGGTTGTTGATGCACTTAGTAGTTTATCCATATGGAGTCTATCTTTCATGGATGAGGGAAGGGGGAGTTGGAGAAAGATATTTACCATTTGGCTAACCTTAGAGTTCACTTTTTGGACTCTATGGTGTATTTGGGCAGAAGGTGGTGCAGTCATTTCTTGGTGATGAAATAAAAAAGAAACAAGTGTTGGATCATTTCTTGATAAGGATCAAGGGGGATGTAGATGGGAAGAAGGTGATAGCCTTTAAGATTAGTGGTGATGGTAACTTGTGGTACCAAGCGAGGTTATGTGTTCCCGACATAGATAGATTGTGATAAAGGTCTTGTTTGAGGCTCATGAGTTGCGCTACGCTATTCATCCTAGTTCGACAAAAATGTATCATGACCTTAAGGAGATGTATTGGTGGAATAATATGAAGCGGGATATGGCTAAGTACATGTGTGCTAACAAGTGAAAGTTGAGCACATGAGGCCCGGGGAATTGTATCAGGAAATTGAGTTGCCTGTATGGAAAAGGGAAGTGATCAACATAGATTTCGTTACTGGTCTTTCTCAGTCTCGAAATTAGTTCAATTCAATTTGGGTCATCATGGATAGGAAGACTAAGTTTGCTCACGTTTTGCCAGTAAGGACTAATCTTTTGGCAGAGGATCATGCAAGGTTGTACCTCCAAGATATTGCCTTTAAGCTTGTCAAGGGGGTCATAGACTTAGAAAATTCTAGCTAGGTGCCCAGACTTAGCTTAATTAATTTTATCCTTAAAAAGTTAGAAAATTCATTTCGCTACCTTAACGTCCATTAATTGTCTATATTCTTGTTAATTAATGATCAAGAGGGTCAATAGAGGTTCCTGGAGTCTCAGTTACACGATCAGGACTGTCAGATACAGTCATAGAATTTCAGTAAAAGAACTCAGATAGTTCTTCAGGATTTAGTACTGTCAGATACAGTTAACTCAAAACAGTATGGAACTCAGCTAGTTCCATCAGAAACTAGACTGTCAGATACAGTCACTCAATCTTAGTTATTTTAGTTATACAACTATTAGTATTTCATGTTATCAGCACTCAGGCTCAGTAATCATGTCGTCACGATCTCAGTTACAGTTATTACACATTGATGCATGCATTCTCACATTCATGTTATCCAGTTAGTTAGTTTAGTTCATACATGTGAACCCTTTGCATTTAGCCTACCTCACATGTATACCAGTATATTCAATCGTACTGCCACATTTGCGCTATAGTGTTTTATACCATAGGTTCAGAAGCACGAGCTCCAGAGCATCAGTAGAAGTCAAGTTTAGCAGTGAATCCTCATCATTCAAGAATGATATTATGAGTTATTTCATTAATTTAGTTTAGCTTTCAGTAGATGGTGTTAGTTGGGGACATGTCCCATTAACTCCATATTCAGACAGTTAGAGGCTTTTCAGACTATTATGTTCAGATGGTTATTTTAGTTGTTTTGGGTATTTCATACCCTATCTAGATATTATATTTTATCAGTTATGTTTTGTATTGAACCTTATGGTCTATCGGCCTTTATTTCAACATTTTTATACATATATTATGTATTGTACAGGTACATATATCAGTCATCGGTTAGCTTGTGGTCCTTTGAGGTAATGGGCACCATGTAGAATTCCGGGTACCAGATTCTGGGCGTTACAAACTTGGTATCAGAGCTTAAGGTTCAATAGTGTCCTAGGAAATCTGAAAGCCGCATCTACTAGAGTCTTGTACATCGGTGTGTTGCACGCCACATTTATGTACAAGTCTATAAGATGTTTTAGGAACAGTTTTCCTTCTTTCAGTATGCATGTCGTGCCAGTGAGCATAATCTCAAGTTAATCTATCAGTCTGATCTATTTCTCCCTTTTTTTCTACAGAACATGCCTCGTAAAAGAAGAAGCAGGAATCAGTTAGCCCCTCAGCCCGAAAATCCTTCGAGCGAACATGTTTCTCATGCAGAGTTCAGAGCTGTATTCACTACTCTTGCTCAGTCAATTGCTACTCAGAATGAATGTCTAGTCATTGTTTCGGCCAACCCAGTGGCCAGTTCAGCTGTAGCCAGGATTCGAGACTTCACCCGAATGAATCCTCCATCCTTTTCCAGGTCTAAGACAGATGAGGACCCTAAGAAATTCATCGATTAGGTTCAGAAGATTACAAATATCATTGGATTACTTCTAGTGAGAGCGCTAAGCTAGCTGCATATCAGTTGTAGGACGTTGCTCACACTTGGTTTAAATAGTAAAAGTCAGAAAGTCCAGATGATGCAGGGCCTATTGAGTGGGAGGAGTTTGTCACTGCATTCTTAGATATATTCTTTCCCCAAGAGCTGAGAGAGGCTAAGGTTTTAGAGTTTATAAACCTCAAGCAGGGTAACATGATGGTGAAGGAGTATTCTTTTAAGTTTATTCAGTTAGCCAGATATGCCTCTCATATGGTTGCAGACAGCAGGGCCAAGATGAGTAAGTTTGTTTCGGGGATGAATGATAGTGTGGTCAATGAGTGTAGGTCAGTAATGTTGAATAGTGACATGACTTTAACCAGTCTTATAACTCATGCCCAACAGATAGAAGAGCAAAAGATTAAGATAAGGGAGAAGCAGAATAAGTGAGCAAAGTAGGTAGTTTCAACTTTGCTCAACCCAAATCAGAAGGAGAAAACCGTTCTTAATTTTGTCCTAAGTCATCAGTTCCTTCTCCTTCTTTAGCTAGTGCTCCAGCTCTTAGATTTAGAGATGGTTGCAGAGATAGAGCACCAGGTTCTAAGTCTTAGGGCAGTGTTAGTAGTGCCCACACCTATCCTCTTTACCAGACTTGTGGCAAGCACCATCAGGGTATTTGCAGAGCTGGCAGTGGTATTTATTTTGGATATAGTAAGCCCGGCCATCGATTCAGGGACTATCCTTAGCCAGGTCCTCAGGATCAGCAGAATTATTTCTCAGCTCAGTTCGGTCACCCAAACCTGTAGGGTGCCACCTCTATTTCTACTAGTGGGCAGCGCCTAAATTAGCTTTATGTTCTCCAGTCTAGACAAGATCAGGAAACTTCTCCTAATGTGGTTACTGGTACGTTATTGATCTTTTATGTACATTTTTATGCTTTGCTAGATCCAGGTGCTTCCTTGTCTTTTGTTACTCCCTATATAGCAGTTGATTTTGGAATCAGTCCCGAAATTCTAGTAGAACCCTTTTTAGTATCTACCCCAGTAGGTAAAACCATCATAGCCAGGCAGGTATACAGGAACTGCCCGATTATGATATTTCAGAAAGTCACTTTAGCAGACATGGTCGAATTAGAGATGACTAATTTTGATATCATTCTCAGCATGGATTGGCTTCATTCCTGCTATGCCACAGCTGACTGTAGAAACAGAATAGTCCAGTTCCAGTTTTCGAATGAACCTGTCTTAGATTGGAGGGGTAGTACTTTAGCTTTCAAAGGTCAGCTTGTTTTCTATATTCGAGCAAGGAAAATAATGTCTAGAAGATTTGTCTATCATCTTGTTCATGTTAAGGACTCTATCTTTGAAACTCCCAGTCTTGAATCAGTCCTAATCGTGAATGAATATTCAGATATCTTTCTCGAAGATCTTCCAGGAATTCCTCCCAAAAGGGAAATAGACTTTAGTATTGATCTTCTTCCAGATACTCAGCCTATATCAATTCCATCATACATAATGGCACCAGCTGAACTTAAGGAATTAAAAGAACAGTTGAAGGATCTCTTGGATAAGGGATTCATCAGACCCAGCGTATCCCCATAGGGTGCACCACTCTTATTCGTGTGCAAAAAAATAATTCTCTCAGAATATGCATTGATTATCATCAGCTCAATAAAGTCACCATCAAGAATAAGTATCTTCTTCCCAGAATTGATGATTTATTTGATCGACTTCAGGGTGCTATTTATTTCACCATGATAGACCTCAGATCCAGCTATCATCAGCTCAAAGTCAGAGAATGTGACATTTCGAAGACAACCTTTCATACTCGGTATGGTCACTTCAAATTTCTAGTCATGTCCTTTGGTCTTACTAATGCCCCAGCCGCTTTCATGGACTTGATGAATTAGGTGTTCAAATAGTGCTTAGAACTGTTTGTCATAGTCTTTATAGATAATATTCTGGTCTATTCTCGCAGTGAGCGTGATCATACAGACCACCTCAGCATCATACTTCAGACTCTCAGAGATCATTAGTTATTTTCAAAATTCAGTAAGTGCAAGTTTTGGCTAAGGTCAGTAGCATTCCTTGGTCATATCATTTCTAGTGATGGCATTACAGTAGATCCTCAAAAGACCAAAGCAGTAAAAAACTGGACTAGACCTATCTCTCCATTAGGGATTAGGAGTTTCTTGGTTTTGGTTGGCTATTACATATGGTTTGTTGAGGGATTTTATTCTATTGCATCCCCTATGTCCAAACTGACTCGGAAGAAAGTCAAGTTTCAGTGGTCAGATCCTTGCGAGAAGAGTTTTCAGGAGTTGAAGACTCGACTCACCTCAGCCCCATTTTTGACTCTACCAGTTGAGTTTGTTGTGTACTGTGATGCATCCAGAGTAGGTTTGGGGTGTGTCCTTATATACAGAGGCAAGGTTCAAACTTAATGTATAGTTCTAATCATAATTTACAATGCAACCACACATACTATTCTCACTTGGAAGCTATAAAATAAAGCATTAAGAAACACTAGTACACTAAAACCTTATAACAACGACAATCGATCATAATCCAATGACATACCTTATTAAAATCTGTTAATGCATCCTTCTTCTACATATTATGATTATTCACCCATCATACACCTAAATATCTTTCTTAGCTCTATAAGCCTAAATTCATAATACTCCACCACCCAATACTTTCATCAATAACCTATACTTTTATAACACAACAAATACCATCAAGAACTCTTTTCATACTT
>JAPEIP010000012.1:70245260-70261679 GCA_026120095.1 Capsicum chinense
CCAAATATGGAGCATACCTCGATAGCCGATGGAACTTCAAATCATATTCCTTTACAAATATCCTCCCCTACCTGAGTATCACAAACTCTTCCATCTTTGCTTCCCTCAACTCTTGAGGAAAGAACCAATCCTTAAAGGCCTTACAAAAAGCTCCCATAGCCCTTCCTCTTCCATATCACCTCTATCCCTATCCCACTCCTTATACCACTGATAAGCAACATATTTGAGATGATAAGCAGCAAAGTTAATCCCCTCCATATTAGTAGTCTATATCACCCAAAAAATCTTTTCTATTTTATCCAAGAAGCCTTATGGATCCTCCTCCACCTTTACCCCAGTAAAAGTTGGAGGACCCATCTTCAAAAATTCACCAAACCTTGTGGCCTCAATAGACAAAGAACCAGTCATACCCCGCTCAGTCTGAGCAGCAACTAATTAGGCAATGACATGAATAGACTAACAAAAGTCTGCATTCATCAAGTTGCCCTGAAGGATATGAGAAAAACTATCCAAAATAGGAGAAACTCTTGAACTGTCAAGAATAAGACCATGAGATCGAAGATGTACTCTATACATAGGACGTACCCCTTCAGCATTATTCTCGAATGGTAATGAAGAATTTTCTTGTGTTCCAGATCTAGGAGGCATGATCTGAAAGACGAACAAAAAAGGATTAGAAAAGATTCCAGGATTAATAACTCAAGCTTGAAGATAGAATACCAAGAAAGTGAAATATTCCTAAATGTCTTACAGCCTCTCTCTTATAAGTATGTCATGCTTCATACCCCTAAAAGAGACTCTACTCGACACAGCTTTGTAGAATTCCCAGTTACCATGAACCTGGCTTTGATACAAACTTGACATGACTCGATCTTGGGATTTGTTATAATGGGCATCAAAAGTCCAACCAGGACCGGGGACCACCCCCTGTTAGCCAACCCAACCACCTATGTCCATCCTTAGATGGGTTGAATTTTGAATATATAATAAGATAGCATTATTATTATCATTAAGACTCTACGATAGGGTCATGACCGTGACCGACCCAACCGAGTCCAATCGTACTGTACCAACCTCTACATCATACCAAGCCAAACCATAGACCACAAACCAAAGGGAATACCAAAACATAAACAGTGAGAAATTATGTCTGATGATGCCAGCCTCAATATTAATACTAATGCTAAGGCTGACACCTCTACCGATCTCGCCCATACCAACCCCCAGAAATACCATAAAACCTCTATCCAAATGAGTAAACAAATTTGGTGGGACATGCCCCCAACTATGGCCAAAACCAATATCCAAAATAAAATAAAAGTGTCTAAAGAGATCCACAATATGAAATGATACCTTTCAAAGGATAGAAGCTCACCATTTCAGACCAAATACTGATACCAATACTTCATGATAAATAGGAGGAGTAGAATGGTTGTTTCATGCATAGCGTAGGTATATAGCCTCCAGTAGACGGGGTTAGCAAATGACCTCTAGCATAAAACTTGGTGTATGGATAAAATAATTCCAGTTATATGTAACACCCCGAGTCTATACCCCAGATGAAACATAGTGCTTACGATTTCAAAGGACCACAAGCTAACCCATGACTAATATTTGCTGTGAGCACTAAAATATGATACTATAATAAAAACAAAAAATAGGCTGAAATACCATAAGGTTCAAAATCTATAAATACTGATAAAGTGTATTAACTAAAATAATAATCTGTAAATACTGATAAAGTGTATTAACTAAAATAATAATCTGTAAAACTGAACACTATCTAAAAACTAGTCTGAAAAGCCTCTAATCTAAAACTATCTGAAAGTAGAGTTGATGGGATAATCTCCCAACTATATTCATCTACTTAAATACTGAGTCTTCTGTAATAATGAGATGAAAGAATATCCTCAATATATGAGGACTCAATACTAAATTTATTGCTGGCTGAATCTAGATCTATCTATACGCGATCAGGAACCTAAGCATCCGAACCTATGATATAAGACATCATAACTCAAAGAAAGAGTATACGTTAGTACATGGAATGTACTGGTATGCTAGATGAGGTAAGGCTAAATGCAAAGGTTCATATGCATGAATAATAACTGACTAAATGATATAGAGAAACTAAATATGAGAGTACGTGGATAATCTGAACTACTATAAATACTGAGCATGCAGTTTTGTGTATATATATATGTGTGTACTGTAACTGAGATTTTCTGAAGATAAGTATTGAGTTCTAATACTGAGTAACTGATAATCTGAGATTTATAATAACTATGTCACTGATACTGATTGACTGTATCTGACAGTCCTGATTATGTAGAACTAAACTGAGTTGTATTCTAAAGATTGAAACTAAAATTATGGGATGCAATCATCTAATCGATATGCCCCAAATAAGATAATTGAGGTGGGGTCCAATCTGTAACCCTAATTTGAAGGGTGTCCGTACCGTGTCACGGGTAAAGACAATCTAAAAGTTACCCTCATCTGGAAGGTACTCTAACAAGAATGGTGGAACCCTTATTAGCACATTAAAAAACTTTATCAACCCTCAACTGGCAGGTTGATGTCTCAAGCTACGCTGGCTATGTAGTTTTCGAATGCCAAGATTTCTTTTAAGGTTCACACGCTCTACTGGCAAGTGAGCCCTCATCCTTGGGTTCACTCGATGCTGAATCCTACTCCCAACTGAAAGACACTAAACTGAGTATTCTGAACTAGACTAGACTGTGATAGAGTTTTCCTGAGTTCTATAACTGCCTGAGTTCTACTGAGTTTTGTAACTAACTGAGAGTATTACTAATCATGACATGACTGATACTATTCTATAACTAACACTGGCTCTAGGTAAACAGCTAAATTATCGGGTATTAAATACCCCCAGGACTCGATAGCATGAAAAGTAAAGCATAGCATAATCTTGAAAACATAGTAATGGCTACTTGATCACAATCCACTCATTAAGACATTTTAGAAAACAATTGTAATGCATTTAATTATATATGAACTGAGAATACATGCTATTATATTATAATGGATCTATTTCATTCACATGGGTATTTTATCAAACGTATGGGGAGCATGCTTAGATCATATAAAAATCAACACATATAGTTATAATGGCTACATAAATCAACTTGCAAATTGAAGGTTTTATCATGAAGATTATGTAATTTAATACATAAAATGATTAATTTCATAAAAGCTTGTAATTGAATCATGAACTAAAACCCTACAATAACATGAACATGAATTCAATTCAATTCAAGCATGGAAGTTCATAATTCAGCAATCTTGTAGGTTGAAAATGGATTCGTGGACTTTATAGGTGAAAGGAACCTATAGATAAACACCTAACATACCTTGGAAAGTTAATTCTTGAAGGTGCTTGAAGAAATTCTTGAGTTTTGACCATGATTCTTGAAGCTAGGGTTTGTTCCTTGAGAGAAAATCCTTTGATTTCGGTAAAAATTGAATAACCGGTGGGTTCCCTTAACCAAGCCACTGCCTATGAGTCGCCGGCTCATTCTTCAATAGGCATGCGGTCAGAGCCTTGGCTCCTCCCACTGCTTGGGAGCTTACGGTTGCATGTTCTATTTCACTCCCCGATGTGGGTTCTTTTCACCCTTCCCTCATGGTACTACTTCGCTATCAAGGTGGTCCTTGCTGATTCACATGGGATTCCACGTGCCCCATGCTACTCGGGTTAGAGCATAAGCTAGTAATGCTTTCGACTACTGGACTTTTGCCATCTAGGGTGCAGCATTCAGGTTGCTTCGCCTAGCAGCACGACGCTTGTATTGCTCTCCCACAACCCCGTTTTCATGGTTTAGGCTGCTCCCATTTCGCTCGCCGCTACTACGGGAATCACTTTTGCTCGACTTAAAATGTTTTTTAGGGATTAAATCCCATACCTGGATGCATTAAAATCATGGGAAAAGGCTAATTTAACCCTGGATGAAACTTTAATTTTTCGTGAAATTTTTCTGACCTAGACCCCTCGCCATGAGTACGTCAGGCCACTGGAAATTGCCAACTGAGAATGTGGCTAGTAGCATGATGTGATGGTATCGCTTTACCACCTTGGATGCAACCTGGAAGTTCACCGCGACGTGGTGGGATCACGTTGGTACACTAAAAATTGACAAATATGAAAATAAGCTATGGCGTGATGCACTGGTATCATGGTACCTTAGTGGAAACTGAAAATTTCCATTTTGACATACTCCGTGACGCGCTACTTTCCTGAATGATGGTGTTTAATGACAAACTTAAAATAGCCCTATTTTCTTACCTTGTTATCGGATTTAGGTAAATTATATATCATTGGAAAGCTAATTCAATTTCCTATGTAATGGTAGGCTCTAAACTTAAAAATACTGAGTATTTCAAAAAATTTATATGGGATAACTCATGGAATGAGAGTTAATCTTAAGATAAGGAAATACGAGGTATTACAATATCTCCTCCTTGGGAACATTCTTCCTCGAATGAGACTGATTAAGATGAGGCACTGATAGACTATATTTACACACTAAACATGCATATCTAATGCATCACTACATGACTGAACTACTGACAAACTAAGATCTTACACTGAACATGCATGTTTTCATACTGAACATGCATATCTGATGCATAAGTACATGACTAAACTGATTCATGAATGCATGACTAAATATGCAATGGTAATGGATACAAAGTTATAATTATAGCTTAACATGGAATTGAGTAAAGCTAAGGAAGACTGTTACCTTAAGATGGATCTGAGGTTGCGGAGAAGAGATGAGGATACTTGGTCCGCATATTTTCTTCTGCTTCCCAAGTAGCTCCTTCTACGGACTGATTCTGCCAAAAAACTTTGACTAAAGGAACTTCTTTGTTCTTCAGTCTATGAATCTAATGATCGAAGATCTAGACTGAAACCTCTTCGAAAGAGAGATCATTCTGAATATTTACATCCTCTAAGGGGACTATGACTGATGGGTCACCAATGAATTTTCTTAGCAAGGATACATGGAATACTGGATGTACTGAAACTAGATCTAAAGGCAGCTCGAGCTCATAAGCTACCTTTCCAAAATAATTGAGAATTTTGTAAGGACCGACATATCGGGGACTGAGCTTTCCATTCTTGTGAAACCTCTTTACCCCTTTCATGGGAGAGATTTTCAAGAATACAAAATCACCAATCTCAAACTCAAGATCCTTTCTTCTCACATCTATGTACAATTTATGTCAGCTCTGGGCATCCCTAAATCTTTCTCTGATCAGTTGAACCTTCTCTAAGGCATCAAACACTAAGTCATGACATACTATCGAATCCTCACCTACCTCAAAACAACCAATTGAAGATCTATATCTCCTATAATAGAGAGCCTCAAATGGGGCCATCTAAATACTAGAATGCTAGATATTATATGTGAACTCAATCAAATGCAAGTGGTCATCCCAACTACCCTTAAAATCAACAACACATGCTCTTAGAATATCTTCTAGAGTATGAATAGTCCTTTATACTTGACTATCTGTCTCAGGGTAGAAGGCTGTACTGAGGTGGACTTGGGTACTAAGACACTTTTGGAATGATTTCCAAAAATGAGAGGTAGACTAGGTACCTCTATCTAAGATGATGGATACTGGGACTAACTTGACCAAATCTCTGATATAGAGTTTGGCGTAGTCCTTGGATTAATAGGAGGTATGGACTAGCAAGAAATGAGCTGATTTGGTCATCATGTCTATGATAACCTATATAGAATCATGTTGATGACGAGTACGAGGCAAACCCATCACAAAGTCTATGTTCACTTCTTCCCATTTCCATATGGGAATACTGAACTCCCGTATGGACCCACTAGGCTTTTGGTGGTCAATCTTAACTTGCTGACATATAAAATATTTAGCTATAAATTCTACAATATCATTCTTCATCCCACTCCATCAATAGATCTCCCGTAAATCACAGTACATCTTAGTGGCCCCTAGATGAATAGAGTAACACACACCATGTGCTTCTGTAAGAATTCATTGCCTCAAGTTATCTACTCCCAGCACATATAGCCGACCCTGGCAATGCAAAATACCATCTCCCCCTTGGGAGAAAACCTCTACTTTCAAATCTCTGACTGACTATTTCAGCTTAACAAGATTGGGATCTCTATCCTGCTTTTCCTTCACCTCAGAAAGTAGAGAGGATTCAGAACTATTCTACACCCATACACTACCTTCTGTTGAATCGACTAAGCGGACACCCAGTTGGGCAAGCTGATGAACTTCCTGAGTTAACTTTTTCTTACCACTCTCAACATAAGTAACACTACCCATAGACAGTCTACTGAGAGCATCAGCCACTATATTGGCCTTGCTCGAATGATAAGAACACTCATGTCATAATTTTTCAATAGCTCTAACCACTTTCTCTGATGAAAATTTAAATACTTCTAAGAAAAGACATACTGTAAGCTCTTGTGATCTGTGAACACATCTATATGCACCCCATACAAAGAGTTCCTCCAAATCTTTAAGGTAAATACAACATCTGCTAACTCAAGATCATGAGTCGGATAATTCATCTCATGGGGTTTAAGATGTCTAGAGGCAAAGGCTATGACCTTGCCTCTGTATATAAGGACACACCCCAAACCTACTCTGGATGCATCATAATACACAACAAACTCAACTGGTAGAGTCAAAACTGGGGCTGAGGTGAGTCGAGTCTTCAACTCCTGAAAACTCTTCTAATAGGAATCTAACCACTAAAACTGGACTTTCTTCTGAGTCAATCTAGACATGGGGGATACAATAGATAAGAACCCTTCAACAAACCAATGGTAATAGCCAGCTAAACCCAAGAAACTCCTAATATCTGATGGAGAGATAGATCTAGGCCATTTTCTCACCACTTCGCTTTTGAGGATCAACTCTAATGCCATCACTGCAAATAATATGGCCAAGGAACGATATTGACCTTTGCTAAAATTTGCACTTACTGAAGTTGGCAAACAACTGATGAGTTCTGAGAGTTTGAAGTACAATTGTGAGGTGATCTGTGTGATCATTCTTACTACTAGAATGACAAAAATGTTATTGATGAAGGCTATAACGAACATTTCCAAGTACTATTTGAACACGCGGTTCATTAAGTCCATAAAAGTTGCTGGGGAATTATTAAGACCGAAGGATATGACTAGAAACTCATAGTGACCATACCGGGTTTGGAAAGATATTTTCGAAATGTCACATTCTCTGACCCTGAGCTGATGATAGCCTGATTTGAGGTCTATCTTAGAAAAGTAACTATCACCCTAAAGTTGGTTAAACAAGTTATCAATTCTGGGAAGTGGGTACTTATTCTTGATTGTGACTTTCTTCAACTAACGGTAGTATATACACATTCTAAGAGAACCATCTTTCTTATGTACGAATAGAATCGGTGCTCCCCATAGGGAAACACTTGGCCTGATGAATCCCTTATCAAGGAGATCCTTTAACTATTTCTTTAACTCTGAGTTCTGCTAGATTTATTTGATAAGGCGGAATAAATATGGGTTGAGTATCCAAAAGGTCTATTCCGAAGTCTATTTCCCTTTTCGGAGGAATTCTAGAAAGATCTTTGGAACATACATCTGAGAATTCATTTACTACTAGAACTGACTCAAGACTGGGAGTTTCTACATTAGAGTCCTTGACTCGCACAAGATGTTAAACACACCCCTTGGATATCATTAAGGTATGAAATTAACTGACCCTTAAGTATTGAAGTACTACCCCCCTCCCCCATTCAAGGATTGGTTCATTTAAAAACTAAAAATGAATAATTCTACTTCTATAATCAACTGAGGTATAGCATGAATGGAGCCAATCCATGCCGAGAATGACGTAGAAATGTGTCATCTCTAATTCTGCTAAGTCTGCTGAAGTGACTTTCTGAGATATCATAACTGGATAGTTCCAGTATACCCACTAGGCTATGATAGACTAACCCACTGGGTTAGAGACTGAGAATGGTTTTGTTAAGACTTCTGGTTTGGCTTTAAGTCAACTGCTAAGTAAGGCATTACGAAAGACAGAGAAGCTCCTAGATCTAATAAGGAATAAATATGTAAATAAAATATCTGTAACATACCAGTGACCACGTCAAGAGAAATTTACTGATCTTGTTTGGACTGAAGTGTATAGATCCTGTTTGGGTGTTCCCCACTGGTGGCACTGGAAGCGGCACCCTACTGATTTGGGTAATCGAACAGAGCTGAAGGGCGATTACACTGACCCTAAGAACCTGACTAAGGACAATCCCTCACTCTGTGGACTGGCTTACCACACCCAAAACAAATAACACTACCATCTCTTCAGACACCCTAGTGGTTTCTGCACATTTCTGACATAGAGAATTTATTTGAGCACTGCTGACACTACCCTAAGATTTAGAGCCTGGTGCTCTATCTTTACTATCATTTCTGAACTTAAGAACTGGAGCACTTACTAAGGACGGAGCTAGAACTAAAGACTTTAGGAGAAACTGGGAACGGTTATCGCTTTCTAACTTAGGCTGATTAAAATTAAAGCTACCTATTTTAGCTCTCTTATTCTGCCTCTCTCTCTCTATCTATCTGATCTTAGCCTCTTCTATCTGGTGATCATGGACCATGAGCCTAGATATGTCCATCTCCTTAATCAAATCGTTGTTTTGCACTCCTTAACCACACTATCTGATGCCCCAAATATGAACTTGCTCATTTTGGACCTATTGTCTGCCACTACTTATGGAGCATACTTGGCTAACTGAGTAAACTTTAGAGAATGTTCTTTCAAGCTCATACTGTCTTGCCTGAGGTAATGAACTCTAAAACCTTGGCTTCTCTCACATCTAAGGGAAAGAATCTATCTAGGAAGGCAGTAGCAAGCTCTTCCCACTCTAAGGGCTCTGCATCTATGCCCCTGTCTACCTTCCACTGCTTAAACCACATATGACCTATATCTTGTAGATGATAGGCAGTTAGCTTAGCACTCTTACTGGAAGTCACTCCCATGATGTCTGTGACTTTTTGAACCTGATCGAGAAACTTTAATGGATTCTCTTCTGACTTAGATACTGAGAATAGGAGAGGATTCATTAAGGTGAAGTCCCAAATCCTGGATAAAGTAGTATTGGCCATTGGGTGTGCCAGAACAGCATCTGGCTATTCCTTTTGAGCTGCTACAAAATTGGCTAGAGTAGTGAATGCAGCTCTAAATTCTGCATGAGAGACATGCTCATCTAGTGGATCTGCCTGAACGGGTTAAGGTGCTAACTGATTCTAGGTTCTTCTTTCGTTAGTCTTTTTGGGAGGCATATTCTATAAACAAAAGAAATAAATGGATTAGATTGAGAGATTAACTAGAACTCATGCTCACTTGCCCGACATGAATACTGAAAGAAGGGAAACTTTTCCTAAAACATCTCATAGCCTCTTGTCCATAAGTGTGGCGCGCTACACACCCATGCACAAGACTCTACTAGATATGACTTTCAGACTTCCTAGGACATTTTTGAATTTGACTTTGATACCAAGTTTATAATGCCCTGAGAATTTCTAATGAGAACGGTGGAACCGTCATCTGGCAGGTTAACATACCTCATCAACCCTCAACTAGTAGGTTGATGTCTCAACCTAAGCTGGCTAAATAGTTCTAGAATGCTAGGATTGCTTCTAAGGGTCACACCCTCTACTGGCAGGTAAACCCCCATCCTTGGGTTCACTCGGTGCTGAATCTTTCTCCCAACTTAAAGACACTAAACTGAGTATTCTGAACTGGACTAGACTGAGACTGAGTTTACTGAGTTTTCCTGAGTTCTATAACTGCCTAAGTTCTACTGAGTTCTCTAATCAACTATGAGTACTACTGATCGTGACATAACAGATACTATTCTATAATTGACACTGGCTCTAGGTAAAAAAACTAAATTGTTGGGTATTAAATACCCCCCAGAACTCGAGAGCATGAAAAGTAAAGCATAGCATAATCATGACAACATAATAATGGCTACTTAATCACAATCCACTTATTGAGACATTTTAGCAAACACTTTTAATGCATTTACTAATACATGAATGTAGAATACATGTTATCATGTTATAATGACACTATTTCATTCACATAGGCATTCTATCAAACACATGGCGAGCATGCTTAGATCATACAATAATCAACACATATAGTTATAATGGCTACTTAAATCAACTGGCAAATTTAAGGGTTTATCATGAAGATCATGTAATTCAACACATAAAATGATTAATTTAATAAAAGCTTATAATTCAATCATGAACTAAAACCCAACAATAAAATGAACATGAATTCAATTTAATTCAAGCAAGGAAGTTCATAATTCAACAATCTTGTAGTTTGAAAATGAATTCGTGGACTTTATGGGTTAAAGGAACCCATAGATGAACACCTAACATACCTTGGAAAGTTAATTCTTAAAGGTGCTTGAAGAAATTCTTGAGTTTTGACCTTGATTCTTGAAGCTAGGATTTGTTTTCTAGAGAGAGAATGCTTTGATTTGGGGAAAAACTGAATAACAAATGACTTAAAATATTTTTTAGGGATTAAATCCCATACCTGAACGCATTAAAATCATAGAAAAAGATCAATTTAACCCTGGATGAAACTTTAATTTTTTTGACCTGGACCCCTGGAGTGACGCGCCATGATTGTGTCAGGCCACTGGAAATTGCCAACTGGGAATGTGGCTGGTGGCGCGACATGGTGGTATTACTTTTCCACCTTGGATGCGACCTGGAAGTTCATTGTAATGCGGTGGGATCGCATTGGTACACAAGAAATTAACAAATGTGAAAATAAGCCATGGCGCGACGCGCTGGTATCGTGGTACCTCACTGGAAACTGACAATTGTCATTTTGACATATGCGCTACTGGCCTGAATGATGGTGTTTAACGACTAAAACTTACTATAGCCATGACTTCTTACCCGGTTATCTAATTTAGGCAAATTTTATATCGTTAGAAAGCTAATTTAATTTCCTAGGCAATGGCAGGCTCTAAACTGAAAAATACTAAGTATTTCAAAAATTTTATATTGGATAACTCATGGGCTGAGAGTTAATCTTAAGCTAAAGAAATGTGGGGTATTCCATTATAGAAAAAAAAGTAAAACCATCCATAATGCATACAACCATACATATATAAGTGTCGGGAATAAGGATTAGGTTTAGAAAGCACTTAAAACCTTTACGTGGGCTATCTAGATTTGCCATCCTAACCATCCACGGGTGATATGGGTTCATCTCCCCCTGATGAAAGGGTCTTAGTGCATGTAGCTTCATGACTGGGCAACATCCCATAGAATGACTAGTACATTCCTCCAACATAAAATATGACACTCATGCATGATCATCAAGGACCCCTCAAATCAGCAAATATAAGTTTTCGGTGTTAGTGCCCCCATGACCATCACCTTTCACAGCTTAGCTACACACCTCGCCATTAATTTCAATTAAAACCATATCCAAACAATCCATTTACCATTTATTAACCAAGTTCAATATTGAAGGTATCATCATACCATCCCATTACTTGCAAGTAATATCTATGGCCAAACCATTTGGGTTAAAGGGGACCTTAGGTGCCCTTTCCATATACCATATTAAATTCACTGGGAGACTTCCATGTTCTCCACAAGCGTAACCATTTAGACTTTAGACCTTTTCAAACCATTTAAACCATGCATAAATCCTTTACCAATTTTAAACCATGCAACAGTTCCATTGAAAGAAGTCAATGCAATGAACATATCTTTATAAGGATTTTATCAAACAACTTCGGTGCATAATATAACAAAAAATAATTCCAAATACCATTAAAACATTACCATAACCACCATTAATGTATATAAAAGCATAATTAAAATCATAGGAAACCATAACTAAACATTCAATATCAAAACCCCCAATAGTAGTTGAAAAACCATAATCATGAAATAGTAAAACCATGAAATCAATCATATAAACCATTCCATTAGTTAAAATTATATTAAGGAAAGAGAATCATGCCTTATACCAAAGAATTGATGGAAACAAATCACCAAAGCAAGACCTTAGTTGAAACCCTAGCTTCCTTGCTCCAAAAGCTCTTGAGAGAATTATGAGATGTTTTAAAATAGTTTATAAGTGTTAATGAATAGAATAATAGGGTAAATAACCTCCTAAGTGTATTAGAAGGCATGAGCCATAATTAGGGTAAGTAGGGAAATATGTAGAATACCCCTACTTAAGTCTCTTAAAAACCCATCACAGGGATACGACTGACCCTCTTACGAGCCGTACCCTTCCTTATGATTGGTTTTCATAGTCATAACCAGACCTTAACCTTTGGATCAGAAAATATCGAGTATATGACTCATCCAACCAAATTGTAACCTCAGCATATGATCTGCACACATGATCCGTATTCATAGTAGAAAGAATTACCAAAAAGATCAAATACTTGACACCATACGAGTCACCGATATAAATCTTACCAAGCCTTACGACTCATACCCCTAAGTTGTGACCATTCCAATAATCAAAACCATCCCATCAACTAACACTGGTCAGCTTATAATGGGACTATATCACTCGTACCCCATTATACGGCTCGTACCCTTGAGTAATATTAGGTTTGGAGAATGGATTTACAAGAAATTTTCTAAAGTTTGAAACCCAGGATGTTTCAAAAGACTTTTCATTCTCTAATGGTTCCTTATTATGCTCTATAAAGCATATTTGGACTGGATCGAGTGATCCAAAACTTATAGAGATTTGATGAAAACTGGCCTTCTCATCATCAAAGAAGATCCTCTTCTCACTTGCAAATTGCATGACTTTGTCCTTTAAGACAAAACATTTTTCTAGAGGGTGACCCACAATCCTATGATACTTCTAATAATTTAGGTCATTAGTCCTTCCAGCTTCATCGGGTCGCTTCATCTTTGATAGTTCAATAATCTTATGCTCAAGAATCTCAGTGAAAGTTTCAGCAACATCAGAATTAAGGAAATGGTATTCCTTTTCTTACATACCTTTCAAAGTTAACTTCTAATTTAGACGTGCGCGAGAAGTCATCTTCACGCTTTGCTTCTTGGTCACCTTTGTGGTGAAATTCATGGGAGACACATCGACATTCACCAATTCTTTGTTGTTACTTTTAGTGACAAATTTTCTCTATCTTTTATGTTCCTACTTTTTATTTCCCCTTTTGAGGGTCATGAATATGCACTACTCCCTTTTTGGCAGAAGACAAACTCAACTCTATATTGTGAGAACGTGTAGTTAACTCTTTAAAGTATTTTTCTTAATGTCTTGCAAGATATATAGAAGCTCCTAGTGCATTCCTTGGATGCACATCTCTATTTTAGAAGTTTCACCAAGCCAGTCTTTGTAGTTTAGACTCGTATTTATCTATCGATTGATGAAGTCAATGACTGGAGTCTTATTTATTTAATGGGTACTTTTGAGCTCTATCATGTTCACTATCCACCTTGTGTTACAGAAGAAATTTAGGAACTCATGCTCTAATTGCTCCCAACTATTGAAGGAATTAGGTTCACGGTTCGTGTACCAATCGAAGGCATTTCCCTTTAAGGAATGAATAAATTATTTGACAAGATAGTCACCATAGGTCCCAACAGTATTACATGTCTCAAAAAAGTGCGCGACATGTTGCTTTGGATTACCTTTGCCCTTACATTATTAAAATTTTAAGGGTTGATAGTCTGCAGGCATTTTGAGGCTATCAATCCTTGCAGTGTAGGGCTTGGCTTAAGTAAGGGAAGACTTGATGACAACACCATACTTGTCTTTGAGGTTCCCTTCAATGAACTCATTCAATTGATCAATCGGGGTCATTCTCTCAGAAGAGACTTGTTCCTCTTTAGCTGGTAATGTGTGTTTTATAGCATGTTCTGTCTTATGAACTTCTGGAGCTTTACCAGTTACATCTCTAGACTCTCCGTATATTAATCCATCCATCTTATCCACCAACTTATCAATTAAAGCGTATTGATTTTGCACTTACTTGGTCAGACCTTTAATTATCTTTCTCAGATTAGCAAGTTGCTCCTTCATATATAAGGCATCAGTCACCATTACTTGCATGATCACTGGAGACATTAGAGAGTAACACATGGATTATCGTATAACTTGATCTTCAAATTGCTCAACTTATGTGGTGTAAGTGGTTATGGTGCTTGTTTGAACGACCATCGCTCTTTGCGTCAGATTATTTCTAACCAAACTGCCCAAGTAGAGCTAGAGTTTTCTTAGCCATTTCTATCATATTGCTTTCTTCTTTTGAAGAACTTGCATGGAACTTCTCTCTTTTTAGGGTTGAAGATTCAAAAACTGGAGTTGGCGTGGATGACACTTAATATGTTTGTTGTCCTAGCATATTGGCCTTGCTCCCTGTGACAGCTCCAAAGCTTCCAAAAGTAACACCAAGGATGCTTTCTACTTCAGTAGAGAATTTGGAATCAGCAGCCTTGGAGGCAGTTGATTGAGAATTGACCTTCTTGGAAGTCATTTCAGTCTTCTTAAACTTTGATGTTGGAAAAGTTGAGATGAGAGGTAGAGATTGTCCCATGGGGCATTACAAATTTGTTGGAAAATAAGATTTTGATACTAGAAAATAAACAATCGGGATGATAAAAATATTGCAACAATCATTTTATTGATTTTAATATGTGAGTGTTACAATCTCTATGAATCCTCTAATTTACCTTTTCAAATATAAATTCAAGGGCTTCAAGCTTGATCTTGAATTTGAACTTAATTTGTGAACTTGATGGATTTGATCCTGACTTGTGCTTGAATTCAAGGGCTTTTGGACTTGTTCTTGAATCTTGCGGTCTTGATCTTGAATCTTGATGAACTAGACTTGAATGCTTGAACTTTGTAGAGAAATTATGGCGTTTGATCCACGAGCTTTTTCTTGCTTCTTGTTAGAGTTGTTGGTTCTTTTTCTGAATTATGAGACCCCTATTTATAGTTATAGGAAGTAAAGAGTCATGGTAAATATGAACATTTTTTGACCAATCAAATTCAAGTGACATGTGAAATGGTTCTATTAGCTCCTTTACTTGACTTGGCATGCCACATCATTCGATATGTGTTGCTCATTTAGGACTCTAGAATATGACAATATCTTGGGCTTAGCAAAGTGAGCTCATCATTTATAGCCCATATCAATGGGCTAGCCTAATAAAAATTGGACTTTAATTATATATACATACAACAACAACAACACAATACCAATGTATTCCCATATTATGGGGTCTGGGTATGGTAGAGTGTACGCAGACCACACTACTACCTCAGGTGAAGTAGAGAGGTTATTTCTGATATACCTCTAGCTCAGGACCGATAATAGTATAACAAACACAAAACATAAATGCATATAAACTAATACAGTATGCCAAATAAACTAACACTGCTAGTTAATACAAGAAACAATACAGCCACAAGATAATATTATAAACTGTCTATTTGAAATCATAGGCATCACTCAAACACCACGAACAAGAAACTCCAGGCACAAACAAAGTACTCTCCCCTATTGTTACTAATGCACTCCTACCCCCTAACCCTCTACCCTAATCTATGTCCTCCACACCTTTCTATCAAAACTCATGTCCTTCGTACGTTGTAACTGCTCTATATCATGCCTAATCACCTCTCTCTAATATTTCTTCAGCTACGTCTCACACCTCTGAACTAGAGATCTAATCCCCTCATCATCATGTGCCCGACCAATATAACCTCACTTCTTTCATCGTGTCCTCTACCAAAGCCAGTCCCACCCCCTCTTGAATAATCTGATTCCTTACCTGATCTTTCCTAGTAAAGTCATACATCCATCGCAACATCCTCATCTCCACCATCTTCAAATTTTGGATGTTGGGGTTCTTAACTAGCTAACACTCCGCTTCATACAACATAGATGGTTGGAATGCCACTCTGTAAAACTTACCTTTAAGCTTCAGAAGCACCTTCTTATCATATAATACTCTCGAAGTGAGGCTCCATTTCAATCATCCTATACCAATCCGGTGACATCCTCGTCAATCTCACTATTTCCTTAAATTATAGACCCTAGATACTTAAAATTCTCCCTCTTCTGAATGACCTAAGAATCTAGCTCTACTACCACTTCAGTATTCTACAACAAATCACTAAACTTATATTCCAAGTACTTCATCTTGGTCCTACTTAATCAAAATCCTTTAGACTAAGGGTCTGTCTCCAAATCTCCAATTTATCATTAACTCTTCCTCGAGTCTCATCAATCAATACCACATCATTCGTAACTAACATACACCAAGGCACCTCTCCTTGAATCCACCGTATCAAAACATCCATCACTAA
>JAPEIP010000012.1:70278732-70293403 GCA_026120095.1 Capsicum chinense
TTAATTAATCATCAATCAAAATCAAAACAAAACTAAGAATAAGAAGAAAATATAGAAGTAGAAGATATTTTTCTAGTAAAATTTGATCAAATAACTACTTAAATAGAATTGTAGACATTCTGTTTTTATATAAGGTAAAATTCTGTTTGATTAAAAGTGTTAAATATTATGAATTCTTATGTGAATAAAATATATTTTTTTCTTTCCATACATATGTTTTTTTAAAAAAAGTATATTTTGCTTCCTAAAATTTTTCCATTAATAAATTAATTTATTTCATCAATAAATTGATACCTTTTCTTTTATGTCTTTTTCTTAACTATAATGTTTGGTTATTCTTATCAAAAAAAGAAAACATGTTTGGTTCTTAATTTTCTTTTTTTCCTTTTCAAGGATAATTTCTTGCTAAAAATTTGTGTAGGATTCCTAATTAAAAAATTGTCATATTACATTTAATTCCTTTTAGTTATGTGGTTCTTTCTTATTTTTCTTTTTGTATCCTAAATATTTGAATAATAATTTAATGATAAATATTTAAAAAAAAAAAAGTGAAAAGATGATTTTGTCTATTACGGGGTGTTTTAATGAAGGACAAAAAGTTTAAATCACTTTTCTACGGATCTTCACACTTTTAATATAATATAGATATATATATATAGATTATAGATATAGATTTTATCTATAATGTGTAATTTTTCTATAATGAATTTTTAGCATCATCAATAATGTAATACTCAATTCCATCGTTAAAATTTTTAGCATCGTCAATGGTGTACTCAATTTCCATCGTTTACCATTCTTGAAATATGTAAATTTATCTATAATATTTTTGAAGATTTATTTGCTCTATTTTGTTGTAAAATTAATTCAAAGGGTAATATCCTCTAATTATCACTATCCTCACTTATACATAGTCTTATCTCATTTTCTTTTTTTCACTTTGCAAAACAAATCAAATACCACCCGGACAGCACTATTAATTTTCATCAAGAATTCAAATTAGTTAAAATAATTAAGGGTAACTTACATAAATTTCGAATTTTTAATAGGTTTTAACACTTTTTCCCATAATTTTATTTAATTATATGATATTTCTGATTTTAATATTTATGATATATATTTTTAGCCTTGATACATAGGCATTATGATACATTTGTAATTTAGTGGCTAGTTAAATCAGGAAGTAACAAATATTCAATTATTACGGAGAGTAAAATTAGGCATAAATCGTGAAAATGATACATCGGGTTCCAGATGTATCACAATGATACATCTGGTTCTAGATGTATCACAATGATACATTTCGTAAAATTACTCACTAACCGTTAAAAATTCAATCTCACACCAAAATAAATAATTTACATGTGTCAAACATATGTTAAATGTATCAAACATTTATAAATAAATTAAAAATATGAATCAATCACAAAGTATATGTCATATGTATCACCAGCATTCCAGCAACAAATGTATCATACTGGTAATGCATATATTTTGATAACTGATTAACAACACCAATACATATTTTTCATATTATTATATCAGTATTACACATGTCGTTTCTCATAGAATAAAATGTATCAATGGTGCACGTATAAAATATAGCGCGGAGTAAAATAAAATACCATATGTATCAATTGAGAAATATCCAAAATGAATAAGGGTGGTGAAATCATTAAATGAACAAAAAACATATGCATCATCCTTAAAATTATGAAAAGAATATACAAGTTCTTGATATATATTTATAGATGTATTAAATATATTTATATATGTACAAAGACCCTTCCGGTCATTTGTACAATTTTCTCATATTTCTTATTTTAGCTCTCCCCATAATTGGTGTGTGTGAATTATAACTCATGGGATGACTAGTACCAATTCTTGAGCTGTTCAAAAGTTATTGAAGTTATTAGTTAGATTATTGAGTTTTAATAAATTTAAGTTTGATCATGGTTAGACGACCTCAGATTAGTTTTTAGTGTTCCCAAAAGGTTCAAAAAGTATTTTCTTTTTCTTTAATCAATATACATATTCAATTTGTTTTCAAGGGATTCCAAACAAATTACTAAGTTCTATTTGGACTTTTTTTTATTTTAGATAATTAATATATTTTGTGGATAATAGGCCAAGTACACTTGTATTTAATACCCTGTCTTGGCCCATGAATGAGAATAATTTTAAGTTTATCAGGTATTTATATATTTAGATCAGAAAATACTCTCCTTTTATTCTTTCAAAAACAAGTATTAGACACTTTACGACTTGAACCTTGGGGAGACGAAAACCACCGCTTCAAGTAAAACCTCAACCACGAACTCTCGGAATTCATATAAAATTTGCTGGTAAGATCTTGAATATAGTTTATCTTGAATATAGTTTATGATTATTTGGTTGGTTACTGCACATGGGCTAATTTGAGGATTAAATTAATTTACCATGTTATAGCTCTAGAAATCAAATTATTTTTGTGAACATTGAAAATTTGTTTCAATAATTTTTCTTGCAAGTGTACTGGGAATCTTTTGGATTTTTGGGTCAATAATAGCGTCATGAGAGGCTAGTCATTGGGATGGGATAATTTAAAGGATTATTATTGGTAAAAAAACAAGTTAAATTGTTACTTTTCGTGAATTTCGTTATTGGAAAACTAATTTTGATAGTTTTATAATTAGATTTTTGATTTAGATTTAGAGTAAGAATTTATAAAAAGAGCTTTATTAGATTTTTATTCTTAATGAGGATTATTTATTGAAAAGATTTAAAATATTTGGAAGATTTACGAAAGGGCAAGGCTCATGCAAATTAGCTTTCATTTGAATTCTTCGATTGAGGTAGGTTATGGTTTAATTGGAGTTTACACTCAACTTAATTGTGTGTATGCTCCTAAATTGGATACTTGTTGATTGGTATTCGTACATGCTTGAAATTGTTGATGTTTGGATTGTTAATACGTGTATAAATGATTATTGAAAATTTACTTGATGGAATTGTCTTATGAATTAAGTGTACTTGTAAACTTGATACATTGTGTTGTATGCTTTGAGGTTGTGTAAATGTGATATTGATAATACTTATTTATTTTGGATCGGGTACTACGCTGGTACGGATATATATATGTTAGATTGGGTATCACGCCGGTACGGATATGTATATGTTGGATCGGATACCACGCCGATATGGATATGTATATTTTGGATCGGGTACCACGCCTATACAGATATGTATATGATGGATTGGGTACCACGTCGGTACGTTACAAAAACATATATTGTTCCCTACAGGTCATGATTATTTAGGCAAAAATAAGTCTCATAGCATGTGTGTACATATTTGTGTTGATTCTGTTGATGTTTACAGTATGGTTGATACTCTTGATGGTTATGTGGCTTGTTTGTGAGCACTGTTTGACTTGTTGTTGCTGTATTGTTAATTCATTGAATATTTGTTGTGTGACAATGTTTTTCTACTTGTTATTTGATTTATGTTATTTACATGCTATTAAATTGAATTGGCTATGATACCTACCAGTACATAGTGGTTTGTACTAATACTACAATGTACTCTTCTTTTGTTGAGCGCAGAAAGTGTTCTAGAGGATCAGACATGACCTCACCTCTAGAGTTTGATATCAGATCTTGATCCAAGGGTGAGCATTTCATCTCCAGGCTTTCATGGATCATCTTATTTGTTCTTGTCCATATTTCGGGCAATGAAACATTCTTTGTTTACTGTATTTTTGGATATCACTTTAGATATGATCATTGTTAAGAGTTCTTGTACGATGACTTTCGGGTCTTTGAAATTCTAGTAAGTACTTTATTTGACTTCCGCATTAAAAATGATTAGTCCTGGATTATTGTTATTATGTTGATTTTATAATAACATCATCTTAATATTGATTAAGTGATTGGGTAATGATTCGGTTTAGATGATTTGCCCACAGAAAGATTAGTGTGGGCGCCACTCATGGCCATTTGGGTCGTGAAAAAGTTGGTATTTTAGCCCTAGGTTTATTGATCTCGTCGTACAAGAACATGTCTAGTAGAGTCTTGCGGAACGATACGGAGACATTTGTACTTTTCTTCGATAGGCTATAGGACACTAGGAAAATTCAAATTCTTCTTTCTTACATGCCATTACTTGATTTCAATTGGTATTTGGCGATTTCAGTTGGTATTGACTTCTTTCATTCTGATCTCAAAGATGTTTGTAGTTGACAGGTATGATGTAGAACTGGTTACCTTCCAGTTTTAAGGGGATGCCAAGATGTGGTGGAAATGGTGGATTTTGTTAAGAAGGTGAAGGGCATAAAGTAGGAGGGTTATGCTAAGGTAGTAGACAATAATGCCCGCAGAGAAGGTAGTTTCAATGGTTCTTATTCTAGGGATCTGAGTATGCTATGGGTGTGGTGGAGTGAGTCACATTAGGAGTTTTTGTCCTAATTTGAGACATTATGGTTAGTTTGTCCGGTAACATGCTTCTCAAGTTCTAGTTCTAGAAAGTAAGGGAGGTGGTGATAATGGTAGAGGTCATTCACATAGTGGTCATGGTGGTCATCAGGTAGGTAGGTATGGTAATCAACCTCATTGAGGCGGTTCTCAGCTTGATAAAAATGACGTTCAAATGGGTGGTAGGGCTGAGGCAAAGGTATCAGGCATTGTTATTACATGTACTATTCTTATCTGTGATCGAATGACCACTGTATTATTTGATCTCGGTTCTTCTTTCTCGTATATGTCTGTTGGTTTTTTTGTGGATTTGGACATGGTGTGTGATTTACTTGACTTTCCAATTCACGTGTCTACTCTTATTAATGATTTTGTTTTTGTTGATAGGATTTATCGTTCTTATTCTGCTATGTTTATGGGGTATCAAACTTGGGAAGATTTTGTGATTCTAGACATGGCAGATTTTGAAATAAATTTTGGGTATGATTTGATTGTCTCTATATAATGTTATACTAGATAGTCATGCAAAGACAGTGATTGTTGCTATGTTGGGAATGGATAGACTTGAGTGGGAGAGTAATTATAGTCCTACTCCAATGAAACTTATTTCCTTTCTGCGTGGAAGGAGGGTAATTGGGAGAGGTTGTTTGATTTTCCTAGCACATCTTCAAGACACTTTCATAGAGGTCCCATCTATTGAGTCAGTTTTTATGGTGTGTGAGTTCCAAAAGGTTTTTTCTGAAGATTTGCCTTATATGACACTAGACTGTGACATTGATTTTTGTATTGATCTAGCGCCGGGTACTCATCCTATTTCTATTTCTCCCTATAGGATGGCTCTGGCTGAGTTGAGGGAGCTAAATTCTTAGTTGTGGGATTTGTTGAGTAAGGGTTTCATTCGTCTGACTGCCTCTCCATGGGATGTTTCTATCTAGTTTGTAAAGAAGAAAGATGATAGTCTTTGATAGACTATAGGTAGTTGAACAAGTTACATTCCATAATAAGTATCCTTTTTCCCCATATTGATGATTTATTTGACAAGTTGCAGGGTGCATTCATATTTTCTAAGATTGATTTAAGCTCCGGGGATTATCAACTTAAGATTCGTCCTAATGATATTCCTAAGATTGTTTTTTGAACTTGGTATGGGCACTATGAGTTTTTGGTAATGTCTTTTGGACTGACTAATGCCCCAACTGCTTTTATGAGTTTGATGAATGAGATATTTAAACCCTATTTGAATTCTTTTGTGATTGTCTTTATTGATGATATTTTGGCTTATTCTAAGAGTAAAAAGGAACATGAGAATCAGTTAAGGATTATTTTGGGTTTGTTAGAAGAGAAAAAGCTTAATGCAAAGTTTTCTAAGTGTGGGTTCTGGTAGGCTTCTGTCTATTTTTCTTCATAGATGATATGTGATATATGTTGTGTGTGGATATGGATGTTAGGCTTGATTATGAGTAGGATGACTTGGCCTCGATTGTTGATGTTTAGAGTTTTAGATGCGGGCTTAGGACCTGTAAAATAGCATATTTATACCTCTTTTGAACCCTATTGCTTTCCCTCTCTAGTTTAGATTAGTTGTAGCGTGGTTATGATGTAAATCTATGTTTGGGATGTGGTTTTAGTAGTTGAAGCATGATTTGTATATTTAGCCTTAATGGGCTAGCGTGGTAGTCTTGAAATCATAAGTTGGGTAGAGTTGACTTGAGTACAATTGTTTTTAATCGAAGTTGCTATCTTAGGCTTAAATATGACTTGACATTTGAAAGATGAACTAAATATCTTAACCTGGTTTGGTGCATAGTGTGCTTGATTCTGAAAATTGAGGATTAGAAGTGGGATCGTCTGGCCCACGTAGGCCTAAACTTGTGTTAAGTCTTGTGGATCTATTTGTGGATGCTAGACATAGATGAGGCTAGTAAATCTTAGAATAAGGTTACTTTGTAACTTGGAAACTTATGTTGATGTTCCCGGATTGTGGCTTTTGAGTTATAGTTATGATACTTCCTGTGGAAGTGATATTGGGTATTTAGAGATGATACTTCTCCTAGATACGTTATGTCACATGTAGAGATGTTATTTCCTCTTAAATTTGATGGTTGGCCTATAGAGATGCTATTTACTCTTAGATATGCAAATTGACCTAGAGAGGTGATATTCCTTATAGTCATGATGTATGACCTATCGATATAAGATATCCTATAGACGATTACATGTCTATCTATATTATGCCTTCAATTTGTGAGATACCTCATATATGTGAGATGATTAGAGATATGTTATGGCTTATAAATATGATTATTGATATAAGTTTCGGATATGTATATGGGTCTAAGGTCGTGATTATGTTGTTGTGACTATTCTGGATAAATTAATGGGCCAAGGTTTGTGTTATGATAATGATTGAGTTTTCGAGGAGTGTTTATCAGAGTAAAGGACATGATTACAGTTATAAATACGTATATGTTTGTATGCACATCTCTCCGATATAGGATGGAGGAAGATGCGGTATGTTGCTTACGACTTTATTGATTGGATACTGGTGATGGCTAGGAATCTAATATATTGGTTAATGAATCTTGCTTAGTTGAAACATGGTAGCTAGCGATGGTTAATGCGTGACTTATGGTGAGGCGGGTCTAGCATTGGTGAAGATTAACTGGTATTGATGACTAAGTTCATGATATTAATTAGTCGATTAGTCGATAAATGAGGAGTTGTGTGTTAATGAGGCTAGATAATAAGAGATGTTGCTAATAAGAGGTGACTGGTTAATAACTTTGAATATATGCTAAATAATTAACTAATGAATAGTTAAGCAAGTATTAGTTGGTGAACGATGGTTAGATAATGAATGGTGTCAGTTAATTAAAGATGGTTAGATGACAAGTAGTAATGTGTTGTCTAGTAATGATTAACGGATATAGAATGATTAGTTGATAATAATGAATGGTGGATAAATGGCGGTTTTGGTCTAGTGATGAACCATGACTAGGTATTAGATGTTGGCTATTAAATAAATAGTGGTTAGTTTTTATCCCGTTAATAAGGATTATGTGAAGGATAATGTTTAGACTAATAACTAGAGGTTATGTGATGACTAAAGAACTAGTGGTTCGATTATAATAAGTGTTGGTTAGCTAAGAACGAGTAGTTGGAAAGTATTGAGTAGATAGATATTCTATGATGATATGACTATTTCTTTATGAGTATTTTAATGTATGTTATTTGGTGATGTCTATTGTGGGGATATTGATACCCAACAAGGCCGTAGGATACTATTATGATGATGTTGATACCTGACAAGGCCGTAGGATATATTTATAATATGTTGATACCCGGCAAGGCCGGAGGATACAATTGATGATATGTTGATATTCGGCAAGGGCCGAGGTAGATTACGATGATGATGGTCCTAATGAGGATAGTTATTATGAGTTATGTTATTGATTGTGTTCTTTGCATTCATTCCTGCATGCACATCGCCTATCACCAGTATGCACCTATATTTATCAGTCGGTATAGAACGATTGCATATATATGGGTGAAAAATATGTCTTGTATTGTTGTAGACTGATTGAACCTTCCGAGTCTGGGGTGTTGGGGGTACGCATAGGCTCAGCTAGGTATTTGGTTTTCCGTAAGTTGAGGACTAAGGAGATTGTGTCTGTGAAGGTCTAGTGGAAGAATCTTCCTATTGAGGAGGCCACTTGGGAGACCATAGCAGACATGCGTAGCAAGTATCCACATCTTTGTAATGATTCAGGTAATTCTTTAGTTTCCCTTTTTGAAGCTTGTTTACCCGTTCGGGGACGAATGATTGTTTAATTGGTATCTGATGCAATGACCTTCCCGGTCGTTTGTAAAATTTCTCATATTTTCTATTTTAGCTCTCCCCATAATTGGTGTATGTGAATTATGACTCATGGGATGAGTAGTACCAATTCTTGAGCTGTTCGAAAGTTATTAGTTAGATTATTGAGTTTTAATAAATTTAAGTTTGATCATGGTTAGACGACCTCATATTAGTTTTTAGTGTTCCCGAAAGGTTCGAAAAGTATTTTCTTTTTCTTTAATCAATGTACATATTCGATTTGTTTTTAAGGGATTCCAAACAAATTATGAAGTTTTTTTTGGACTTCTTTTATTTTAGATAATTAATCTATTTTGTGGGTAATATGCCAAGTACACTTGTATTTAATACCCTATTTCTTGGCCCATGAATGAGAATAATTTTAAGTTTATCAGGTATTTATATATTTGGATCAGAAAATATTTTCCTTTTATTCTTTCAAAAACAAGTATTAGACAGTTTACGACTTGAACTTTGGGGATCACTTCAAGTAAAACCTCAACCACGAACTCTCGAAATTCGTACAAAAATTTGCTGGTAAGATCTTGAATATAATTTATGATTATTTGGTTAGTTACTGCACAAGGGCTAATTTAAGGACTAAATTAATTTACCATGTTATAGCTCTAGAAATCGAATTATTTTTATGGACATTGAAAATTTGTTTCAATAATTTTTCTTGTAAGTGAACTGGGAATCTTTTGGATTTTTGGGTCAATAATAGCGTCATGAGTGGTCAATCATTGGGATGGAATAATTTAAAGGATTATTATTGGTACAGAAACAAGTTAAATTGTTACTTTTCGTGAATTTCGTTACTGGAAAATTAATTTTGATAGTTTTATAATTAGATTTTTGATTTAGATTTAGAGTAAGAATTTATAAAAAGAGTTCTATTAGATTTTTATTCTTACGAGGATTATATATTGAACAAATTTAAAACATTTAACTTGTATATGTTGGATCGGGTACCACGCCGGTATGGATATGTATATGTTGGAACGGGAACCACGCCGGTACGGTATATGAACATAGATTGCTTCCTACAGGTCATGACTATTTGGGCAAAAATAAGTCTCATAGCATGTGTGTACATATTTGTGTTAATTCTATGGATGCTTACAATATAGTTGATACTCTTGATAGTTATGTGGCTTGTTTGTGAGCACTGTTTGACCTGTTGTTGTTGTATTGTTAATTCATTGAATATATGTTGTGTGATAATGTCTGTCTACTTGTTATTTAATTTATGTTGTGTACATGCTATTAAATTGAGTTGGCCTATGATACCTACCAATACATAGTGGTTTGTATTGATACTACCCTATACTCTTCTTTTGTTGAGTGCAGAAAGTGTTCTAGAGGATTAGACATGGTCTCATCTCTAGCGTTTGATATCAGATCTTGATCCAAGGGTAAGCATTTCATCTCCAGGCTGTCACGGGTCATCTTATTTGTTCTTGTCCATATTTCGGACAATGAAACACTTTTTATGAACTTTATTTTTGGATATCACTTTAGATATGATCTTTGTTAATATTTCCTGTACGATGACTTTCGAATCTTGAAAATTTTAGTAAGTATTTTGTTTGACTTCCGCATTAAAAATGATTAGTCCTGAATTATTGTTATTATGTTGATTTTATAATAACATTATATTAATATTGCCTAAGTGATTGAGTAATGGTTCAGTTTAGATGGTTCGCCCACAGAAAGATTAGTGTGGGTGCCACTCATGGCCATTTGGATCGTGATAGATACATATAGATATGTCTTGATACTTATGATTGATACATATAATCCTCCCCCTTTCGTCATTTATCCGGACCATTACCGCCACCTTGGCTACCCCCTCCATCGTTTGTCCTCACCACCACCGCCACTTTGGTCATTATCATCAGAAATCTAACAACTGATTGTTCAATTTACTTATGATTGATATATATAATCCACCATCACCATCCCCTTCCGTCGTTCTTTTGCATTATCGCTGTCGCTTGGTTACCCCACCTCTCTGTCGTTCGTCCTCACCACCACCGTCACTTTGATCGTTCTTGTCGAAAATCTAACAACTGATTGTTCAATTTCTATTTTTTTCCTTAATAGGTACTGACTTAAAAGTTGAAAAAGAATTCAAAATTGATAAAAAAAAATTAAAAATGACAATAAAATTAGTGAAGAAGTTGCAGTAAAGGGATGAAAGTTGTATCAATTGATGATAATTTGGGAGAGATTTTAGGGGATGAAATATTTGAAAAAAAAAATTTCAAAGATAAATAGATCACATGCTTTAATTGTGGAGTAAAAGTAGGGTGGTGATTTTATTCATATATATTAAGAGTAAACTATAAAATCCAGAATTTTAAGTAATTGTTTAAAAGGTAAGAGATTTTGGATAATAAAGTCTCTTAGGTTTGTGGTTTTGTTTAATTTATCCAATAATTAAAGTCGTCAATATGGGTTAGCCCATTGGGCTGGCCAGACCTGACCTGTTATTTAATAGGGTTTGGCTAAAATTTTTATAGCTTAGACTTTTTTTGCCCAACTCGAATAAGCCCACTTGTTCGTAGAGTTTGATCAATATGAGTTGGGTTCGTGAGCCAAACAAAAGATAATTAAAAGTAAAAATAAAAGGAGAAGTAAAAACTAACAAGAGCAAACCAAACCTAAAATCTACTTAAAACATCATAAATATGAAAATATTAATTATGCTTATAACATAGGTAATTAATCAAAATATAAAATTCTAAATTTTTAAGTAATCACTATTTACTATCTATAATTTAGTCGCTTTCACTCTCAGCGGTAACCACCCTCTCATTTGTAGCACAGAACTTAATCATTGCAATTTCATTCTTCAATATTCAAAATTTAACCCATCACTATTGGAACAAAATTATATTACATTTTTATATGACTAGTTATATTGGTACTCATTACTATTTAGTTTGCTTATTGATAACTTTATTTGGTACAAACAATATCATGTCAAAAGTTATTCAATTTCGCAGATTATTAGAATTTTTTAATAAATTTGAGACTTGATTAGCAAGTAGTAACACCACGTGATATTGTCTTGTAAATATTTAAGTTATTAACAATTTAATAAAATTTAAATTTAGACTTAGATTAAAAAATTATAAAATTAATATTATTTTTAAAAAAAAATGAACTGGTTCATCAAGGCTCGCGACTCACAGATTGATAGACTGGGCTTGCTATTTTCTGACCCGTTATCTTGATGGACTAGCCTGGCCTAACCAGTCAAATTCCAAAACCCTTGTGGGCTAGCTTAGATGGGTTAGGTCAGGCCTTATTGGCAACTCTAAAAATAATAGTTAAGATTGTAAAACACATAAACAAATTATATAACGAATAAATGAATAAAGCACTAGTTTTAATATTTTAGAATTTTGAATTAAACAACTCAATAACTTTATATTGATAATTAAAGTTTTTACAATAACATCTAAGTTAATGTATTACAAACAAATGGCTAACATCTTATAGCTATAACTAATTCTTACTTTTTAAATAAATATGGTAAAAAATGAATGGTATAAAACTCCTAGCCCATTTTAATTTTGGAAAGTAGAAAAACTTTAAAATCTTTAATCGAGTCAACTCAAATTAGCTTCAGTTTTTCTCCGTATTGTAATTTTTTCTTTTTAGAATTTACCTGTTTTGGGAACAATTCAAAGTATATGACTGAGATTGAAAATTAACGTTTGATTTCAGTCTTGCATGGAAAATTTGTCTTCAATCTCAATTATGTGCATCTGAATTCGATATACACATCCTTCAATTTGTTACGGTTACCAATTATGTTGACACGTGCTAATATTTTTTAGCCATTTTTTTTGTACATGAACACCTTCTAATTATGAAATAGCCACTTAATTGTTCATTTTTCATCAAAGTGAAAAATTATTTAATTTCTTAATTCTTCATTTTCCATCAAAGTGAAAAATTATTTAATTGTTTTCGAAATTACCCTATAAATTTTAATCATATTCTCTAACTAGTGAAATTATCCATATTTCGTACAAATTTAAAAGTAAAGCATTAGTAATTTTATAGTATGACATTCAAAAAAAACATATATATAATAGTGATCGAGAAAAGATGACACATTTTTGGAGTATGAAACTTAGTTTTGCAAATGAGTTGTTATTATTGTGCAGAGGAAATGTTATATCTGTGGTATTTCAGTGCCAAGGAATTCTCAGAAGCCTAAGGTTTGAAAACAAATTTAGATAAAAGTCTTATTATTGTGCAGAGGAAATGTTATATCTATGGTATTTCAGTGCCAAGGAATTCTCAGAAGCCTAAGGTTTGAAAACAAATTTAGATAAAAGTTTCATTTATTTTGAAGGGTTCCTTTACCTGATCAAGCAACTGTCCTAAAGTTGACTGGATTTGTAAGTGGAACTACCTATTAGATACTTAGGAGTCCCATTGTGCACAAAAAAAAAAAAAAAAAACCTCAGTGAGCCAGTACAAGCCTCTGCTTGATAAAATGCTTAAGAGTCGTTTGATATAGTATATAAGAATAATGCAAAATATGGTGTATTAGTAATATTTGTATTAGTAATGTTTGTGTTAACTATACTTGCATTAGTTATACTTGTATTTTTCTTATGCAATGTTTGGTTTGATGTATTAAAAATAACTTGAATTAAATAATTTCTACAGAAATTTTTATTTTTAACAAAAATACCCTCCATTCCATATATATGTTGGAAAGGATGCAAATTTTTTTTTGAGGGATAATAGTATCTTTAATCATGTTAATGCATGCATTGGATCCATTGCATTGCTAATACCAAAGATTTTAAGGTATTAGTAATACACGCCTCAATACACAATAGACATAGAGTGTACATAGGGTGAAAAAGTACACCAAATAAGGTATTAATAGTGCACATTAAACTAATGCATATATTAGCTTTCCAATACACTCTACCAAACGACCCCTTAGAGAATATCCTCGTGAACTACCAAATACTTATCTTATGCTGATAGGGTCCAATTAAATAAAGGGGAAAGAACGTGAGCTGGCCACTTTGAAAAAAATGGCCCACAATTTAAAAATGTGGACAACTATAGTCAGTCTGCCAATTTATTTTCCTCTTTTAGCCATTGACCCAATCGGCCACATGCAGTTTCTATATCCAATTGATACACTTTTATACCATATTGATACACTTTTATACTAAATTGATACACTTTGATACTACATTGATACACTTTTATACTAGATTGATACACTTTTATATCACGTTGATATAGTGTATATACCACATAAATACACCTTTTACAGAGAAAATTCTCAAGCTCTTCTTCTATTTCTCCTCTCTTCTAATTTTCATCTCTTTTCCACAAATATCAAGAGATCATAACAACTCATCAATGGTAGTTTTAGTCTTAATTCAAGAATTCGCTACGAAGCAGCAAGCTTGGAAGGAACAAAAACAGCCCCAACACAGATCAAAAAATCAAAAAATAGATATGAAATGATTAATTTGACAACATGGTTGTTGCAGCAGGAACAAGCAGGCAATATAGATGCAGAATTAGCTATAGCTCTTTCAAGCCTATCACTGACCTGCAAGCAAATCGCTTCGCTTTTACAAAGGTCCAGCATTGTTAACATTACTGGAACTCAAGGCACTATTAATAGCCAACGTGAAGATCAGAAGAAACTTGATGTCATATCCAACGAGATTTGTTACTTCTTCACCTTCCAACAATTAGATTATTGTGAAATTTAGCGCACTGATCAATGAAAACGTAACCTTTTGAGTGTTGTAATTGTTTTGCAATTGTTTAAGAACGAGTGGGGGGACGGAGATTATCGCATCAGAGGAAGAAGATGTACCTGTGGCAGTTGTACGAAATGGCTAGAAATGGAATTTTGAAATTCCTTAGTCATTTTATGTCTTTTTTTCGGCCGACTGGCTATTTTCGTTCTTTTCCCTTAAGTAAAAGTGTCTTATTTTTCATACAAATTTTTCTGTTACTCAAGAAGATGGTCCAGATGATAGAAGTTATTTGTCGAAAGATTTCTTTGGGCTGGAGGAGTAGAAGAATAATAACAAGAAAGTTCTAATGCTTGGAAAAAAACTATGTTACCCCAGATCAATAGGGGGACTTAAACATATTGGATATCCTACACTAGAATAGAGCAGCTGCGTGTAAACTATTGTGGAATCTCTATACTAAAACAGATAAGATATGTATTAAGTGGCTTCACGTATTATATTTTTACTAGTATATGTACTCGTGCGATGCACGGCTAATATTAATGTATAGTTTTTAATTGCTTCATATTGAAGTGTCTCGTTCAAGCATGTTAAATCAT
>JAPEIP010000012.1:70299506-70331477 GCA_026120095.1 Capsicum chinense
TATAGAGAGATAGATAGATAGATAGATAGATACTATATATAAATGAGAACACAAAATATTCGTCATCCTCACAAATTTATACTATAAAATATTCTTTTGATGACATCAACAAATCAAGCTGCACATGGCTATCATTTCCTTCTTAATTTTAGCTTTTGTGCTCATTTTGTTTTCTTTGTCCATTCTAACGTGGAACTCTATAATTGGTTGTATATTAATGTTGTCAATTGGTTTTCAGTCATTTCATTTTGTTTTTGGTGTTTACCTATTCTTTTGGATTCATATCCTAATAACTCTGTCTGTTTTAATTTATTTAGCCTATTTAATATGATACAAAATTTTAAAAATTAAAAGAAAATTTTAAATTTTGTAACCATAAATTAAAGACATATCAAATATAATAAAATATCTTTTAATCTTTTGGTATAAATATGTTATGTGAATAGTTGAAATTAAAAATTTGATAAAAAAAAAAAGAAATTCTTTTTTTAAACGAACTAAAAAGAATGGTAGTTTAAACAAATTGAAATGGGAGAGTAAGAAAACCTTATCAGCTTGGTTGGGCACATGAACTCTTATATTGTTGGTGAGAATTTATTCCCCTCAGTTTTTTTCTTTAAATGAGAAAGTAATAAGTAATCTTGTACATAATCAAGATGGTATTAATAGTTTTTTTTTTTCGTATTTAGACAAGTCAACTTTTACATAATCAAGAAATTATATTAAATTAATATTAATTAATCAAGGGTAATATAGTGAAAATACTTCTTACTTTTGTTGGGAAAACTAAATTACAAAGAGTGTGCACAAGCTAAAAAGATCATAAAATATGAATTAAAGGGAATATTAGATTACTCCTTACATTATTTATCAGATAATAATGTAAAAATACTTCTTATTTTCTAGAGATAACTTTAAAAAGATACATACTAAATATGCCACTAAATTATTTTAACTACGTAGTAATAAAATGGTTACAAATTTTACCTCTTTAAATTAAAATATTATAATTATATATCTAAAATTTGGGCCCGGGCTTAGCATGAGCCTCATGAAATTAGTTGAAACACCCCGAATTTTTGATCCTTAAAAATTTCTTGAGCTTTGAGCTCACTGTCTTGGTTACGACTTGACCCCACGAGTCATAGGATGTCTTGATAGGTTAGGTGACCCTAATCATAAGGTGACCAGTATATGGTGTTGAGTTTCTGTCATGGATACGATTTGTGGACATGATTTGTAAAGACTCGTGACGAGTCGCTAGGAGGAGTCGTAACCAAATCATGTAAGTTTGTGACTGGATTCTTCTATAAGTACGAGTGTCTCACTACGAGCCATAGGGATATGTTACGAGTCCTGGAATGAAATCATAGGAAGTCCAGTGTTTAACCCATTTGAGTTTTGTGTTGACTACGACAGGACCTTACGAGTCGAATGGTCTTATTACGGGTTGGTTGAGTCATAAGTATAGCAGATTATGTGCTTGGTAAGACTGACCTGGTTATGACTCATGGTGACGAGTCTTAAGGAGTGGTTACGAGTCAATTCTTGACTCATAGTCAAAGGCTACATTTTTCCAGCTTTTAATTTAAGGGTATTTTTGACATTTTTCTTTTTTCCCAACTTGAAACCCGCGTCTTATAGCCTCTTTAGGTTATATTTGGACATCATAAAAATATCAAATAAACTCTCAATCACTCTCAAATCCTCAAGGTCAGGAACACTTAGGGTTTTCAAGTGATTAACCAATTGAGGCTTCTAAGGGTGATTTCTCTCCGTACTTCTTGGTGTTTAAGGCATGTTTCTATTTCCTCATTGTCAATTTTGTAAAATTATGCGATTTAAAGTGTTTTTCATGGAATATTAATGTTGGATTTTGAACTATGGGTTGAGGGGTTTTAATATAAATTGTTTAAATGTTTCTTCTATGATATTTATGAAACTATTATGTTTAAATTGATAGTTGGTAAATGCATTGGGGTGCAAGGGAATTGTGGATGGAAATAGGGGTACAATGGAATCCCCAAATTGATTGTTTTAGTATGAAAATAGGTAATAAACTCAACCCACTTGCATAATTGATTTTGATTTATGCATTACCACTTGGCTTGACTTGTTCCTTGAAAATAATGCATGGTATAAATGGTTAAATGGTTAAGGATGGTTTTAAAAACCTTATAGGGTACAATGGAATCCCCTAAGTAAATGATTTATGAAAACCTTATGGGGTACATGGGAATCCCCTAAGTGATTTTAATAATGGAGTCTGTGGGGTACATGAGAATCCCTTAAGTCTTGGCTTAAAAATATCGCTTGCAAGCTTTAGTCGGTATGACGATACCACTTAATAATTACTTTATAATTGACTCCTGGAATTGGTGGTTTAGTTATGTGTTAAATATTTTAATTGGGCAATAATAGGGGTTGTGATAGCTAGTCATGAAGGTGTGAGTCCGAAGGATAGATACTGGAAACTCATGTTTGCCAACACGAGGGTTGGTCTTGATGATCGTGTGCTTGTGGGGTACAAGGGAATCCCCAAGTCTATACTTGTATATATGTATCATGGAAGGCGAAGGGTACAAGGGAATTCTCAACCATTTACAATATCCTCGGTTCATGTGACTAACATGCATTGGAGCCCGTTCTGGGGGTAACACTGGACCCATATAGCCTGTAGGTGGACTTATGATGGTAAAGCTATACAACCCAATTTTAGGATTTAAAATGCATGCTAAACCTTGTTTCAATCTCGGCATGGTATATATGTATATATCTATTTGCATATAGTTATGTGCATTGATTTGACTTGGTTTTGGATTGGTGGCATTACTTTATCTTTATTCCTGAGTTACATGCTAGTGTTCACCTCACTAACTACCTTTGGATGATGTATCCCTACGCGATGCAGGAACCAGCCATACTTCGACTCTTTCTGCTCAGTGACTAGGTGATTCAGGGATAACTTTTGAGTTAGACTGAAGTGGTGAGCTTTCATACTTTGGAATACCCCATTTTATGCTATAGATTTCTTTATGTTCTTACTATTTCTTTGGTTTTGGTTTTGGCTATGGTAGGGGGCATGTCCCAATTAGATATTTTTTTATTTTAATTAGAGGCTTTGTCAAACTACTATGGGCATGGGCGATGTCGGTATAGGTGTTGGAATTGGCATTGGTATTGGTATTGGTATTTGTATTGGTTGGATGTTTGGTTGTGAATGGGTGGCTTTGGTTATAGACTTATTATAATATTTTAAAATTAATATTCTTTTATCTTGTTATATATTTAAAATTCATTCAACATGGGGTGTAAGATGGGTGATGGATTAGGTATTGAGGGTGGTCTTCGGTCCTGGTTGGACTTGAGATACCCGACACAGACAGACCCAGGTTTGAGTCAGGTCAGATTGGTATCAGAGCCAGTTTCATAGTTAATTGGGTGTCCATAAAGCCATGAAAAGTAGATTCTCTTTTATGGATATGTAGCACGCCACACTTATAAGGGAGAGGCTACGAGGAAATTAGGAATGTTTCTCTTACTTTCGTTCTATTTTTGAGTTGTAGAGTCTAAGGTCTTGGATCTCTCTAATTTCTTTTTTTTTTTACCTTTCAGATCATGCCTTCGAGAAGATTTGATGTCCGTGAGAACCCTTTTTCCCCCATCTGAGGACAATGAAAATAAAGCTCGTCCTTCTCTAGGGGCTCAGACTAGGTATAGGGCCACTGGCTATAATGGTCCTAATAGAGCTCCACTGGTTTCTCTTTTACCTCTTCAGACACCTCAAGTTAACTTGTCTAATGCTGAGTTTTACCAGTTGGTTCATTTTCTTACTCAGTTGGTTGCCTCTCAGGCTGAGTGTGAAAATTCTATTGCTCTATCATTTGAGGCCACTAGAGTTGGCTAATTTATGAGGTTGAACCCTCCTATTTTCACTAGTACAAAAGTTAAGAAAGATCCTCAATATTTCATAGATGAAATAGAAAAAATCTTTCATCTGATGCATGTTACAGAGGTAGAAGGTGTGGAGTTTGAAGCTTATCAGTTGAAAGATGTAGCACATTAGTGGTATGAGCAATGGGAGCAGCTTAGGGGTGTGGATATTGAGTCCGCCTTGTGGGAGGACTTTTCTAAAGCTTTTCTTGATTGCTTTTTTCCTTAGGAGTTGAGGTAGATGAAGGACGAGGAATTCATGAATTTAAGGCAAGGTAAGATAACAGTTAAGGAGTATGCCTTGAAGTTTCATCAGTTGTCCCAATATGCTCCTGAGTTGGCGTCTAGCATGAGGGCTAGAATGAGGAAATTTGCTTCTGGGTTGTCCCATGATCTGATTCTAGAAAGTAAGGCTGCCTTATTGAATAAGGATATAGATATTTCCAGACTGGTTGTGTATATACAACAGGTTGAAGAAGAGAAAAAAGAGCAGGTGGAGATAGGGAAAGGCATAATAAGAAGTTAAGATTTTCTGATCAGAGTGGAGGCCCGCAACAAAATGGCAAGAATAGTGAAAAGTGGTCCAAAAAGAAGTGGGGCAATTCTGGTTCCTACTTAATAGCTAGTGCTCCTTACCCGAAGTCATCTAGTGACTGAGGTTTTCAGGGTGGTGATGGTTCTAGGGCACAGGGTGCCCAATCTCAGACCAGTGAGGCCCAATCAGCTCCATAATATCCTTTCTGCAGATTTTATGGTTGATTAAATTGAGGTTTTTGTGATAAGGGAAGGGACAAGTGTTTCAAATATCATTAGCCAGGGCAAATGCTTAGAAACTGTCTCGTAGGTAAGGTTGCTTCTTGGGCAAATAAGGTTTCGGTTGCCTCTTTATTTGCTCCTACACCAAAAGGTGCACCATCTGGCTCCAGCACTGGTTGAAATTTTCTTTATGCTCTCACTACCCACCAGGAGTCTGAGGTATCTCTAAATATTGTTACTGTTATGTTGAAACTATTTTCCCGTGATGTGTACTGTTACTTAATCTGGGGTCCACTTTTTCTTATATGAACCTTTTATGGCTGTGCATTTTGGTTTTAGTTTTGAGTGTATTTTGGACCCCTTTTCTATTTCTACCTTGGTGGGTGACTCTCTGGTGGCTAAAAGAGTCTAGAATGGTTATGGGGTATTTGTGGGTGGTAGGGAGACTTTGGTAGTTCTATTTGAATTAGACTTGGTTGATTTTGATATCATATTAGGGATGTACTGGTTGCATTTATGTTATACTTCTCTAGATTATTGGACCTATAAGGTCATTATTAAATTCCCTAATGAGCCGGTTATTAAGGGGGGGGGGGCTCTCTAGTGCCTAAGGGACGGTTCATATCGTATCTTAAAGCCCAGAAATTAATTTCCAAGGGGTGTCTCTATCATTTGGTCCAGGTTAAAGATTCTAACTTAAAGGGACCTTTCTTACATTCCCTCCAGGTGGTAAATAAATTCCCTGAGGTCCTCCCTAATGATCTTCCTAGTGTCCTTCCTGATAGAGAGATTGATTTTGGGATTGATCTTGTTTTGAACACTCGTCCTATCTCTTTTCCCCTGTATAGAATAGCTCTAGCAGAGTTGAAAGAGCTTAAGAAGAAATTAAAAGATCTTTTAGACAAGGGTTTCATCCATTCTAGTGTGTCCCTGTGGGGTACACTGATATTGTTCATACATAAGAAGGATAGTTCTCTTTGGATGTGTATTGATTGCTATAATTAAATAAAGTGACGGAAAATAATAAGTATCTTCTTCCAAGGATAGATGATTTGTTGATCAGCTTCAGGGTGCTAAGTTCTTCTCTAAGACCGATCTTTGATTCGGGTATCATCAATTAAAGATTAGGGAGGTAAATATCCATAAGTCTGTCTTCTGTACCTGATATAGGCATTTTGAGTTCATGGTTATGTCTTTTGGGTTGACTAATGCCCCAACGATATTCATGGACTTGATGAATAAGGACTTTTGTCAGTTTCTGGATTTTTTCATCATTGTATTTATACATGATATTTTAGTGTACTCTAAGAGTGAAGAAGATCATGCCGATCACCTTCGCATTATGTCGCAAACCCCGAAGGATCAGTAATTGTATGCCAAATTTTTGAAATGTGAATTTTGGTTGAATGTTGTCACTTTTATGGGTTATCTCATATCTAATGAAGGGATCATGGTGGATCCACAAAAGATGGCAGTGGTTAAGAAATGTCTTATACCCACGACTCCAACCGATATCTGGAGTTTCCCGAGTTTAGTTGGTTACTACAGGAGATTTATGAAAAGTTTCTCTTCTATAGCTTCCCTGTTGACTAAGTTAACTCAGAATAAAGTGAAGTTCTTGGGGCCTGATGCTTGTGAGGGTAGTTTTGAGAAGCTAAAGGATAATCTGACTTCGACTCGATCATTACTTTGCCTAAAGGCACTGATGGTTTTGTGCTCTATTATGATGCATCCCATGTGGGGCTTGGTTGAGTATTGATGTATCATGACAAGGTAGTATCTTATGTTTCTAGATAGTTGAAGGTGCATGAGAAGAATTATCCGACTCATGACTTGGAGTTGTTGGTTGTGGTGTTCGTGTTGAACATCTGGTGTCACTATTTGTATGGAGTGCATGTAGATGTATTTTCTGATCATAACAGCCTCCAATATGTTTTCACTCAGAAGGAACTGAATCTCAGGAAAAGGAGGTAGCTTGAATTGTTGAAAGACTACGACATGAGTCTACACTACCATCTAGAAAAATCTAATGTGGTTGTTGATGCTCTTAATAAGTTATCCATGGGAAGTCTAGCTCATGTGGATGTGGATAGGCGGGAGTTGGTGAAAGATGTTCACTATGTACCTAACTTTGGAGTTCGTCTCTTGAACTCTAAGGATGGTGGTGTGTTTTTTCAAGAGATGGCAAAGTCATCTCTTGGTGCCGAGGTGAAAGAGAAGAAAGTATTAGATGTTGTCACTACAAAAAAATAGCATTTAGCGACTGCCATATTTGGTCGCTATTCCATGTAAATCCGTCGCTAAATAGAAATAGCGATGTATATGTATCAGTCACTATATTGCTCGTTGCTAGCGTCTTAGTGATGAAAATATGATTTTCATCGCAAAAATTGTGACTGCTTAGCGACAAAGTTTATCGGTTGTTGATGTTACCGATGGAATAATCCATTACTATATCATTTTTATTTCCAAAATTAATTTTCATCGTGGTTAAATTTACGATAGTGTAGACACCTAATTTTGTCCCTCCCAAAAAAATCAATTCATCCATTTTTACCTCACGTTATCATACACCCTCACCCATGTGATTATACCCCACAAAAAATACAAAAATAACAAAATTTTAATAAATCCCTAACAAATTAAATCCCTAATATTCCCTTATCCTAACAAACGTTATCTCAACCAACTCATAACCCTCATCCCCTACCTCACCCTACCATACGTGTACCCTCTACCCCTACCCATGCCCATTCATATTTTTACTCCTTTTCCATAACAAGTAGGAGGGACCCAAATTGAATACACTCCACAAAATTCCATTTTTTAAGGGGAACATATACACACATACAGAATACGGGACTAAGGGAGAAAAAAAAGGATTTTCTTCCATTCTTTAATAACATCACTCACTTCCACAATTTATATACACACATCAATATACAGGGGAGGATTACGCACAAAAGCAGGAGCCATTTTTTTCCTCTTTTCTTCTTCTGGGCACACTCTCACTAAATACGCACACACACATAACGATTGGAGAAGCACTCATACAGACGGGAAACACACACATAGTGAAAAATAACAAGAAAAAGAAGTAGAAAAATAGCGTGAGAATTATGGGAGAAGATGAATTTTGGGCTTTCGGTTACTGTTCCGGCGACTGTTTCGCCGGAATCATTTTTTTCAGTTCGTCGTTCACCTAAACCAGTCTCAAAAATATCAAAAGTATCCTTTATTCTTTTGATTTCTAGGTAGATTCGGTCGAAAAATGTCGAGGATCACTAGAATTTGTCTCCTTTCATCAGTTTTGGGCCACTGTCAGCTCACCGGAGCTCCGGTCACGTAGATCTTTGCAATCCTTCTTTCAATTTTTTTTAGGGTTCTCAAATTGTTTGATTTGCATTTAGGGGATTTCTTGAATTGATAGAATTCCTTAGCTGGAGTCTCTATTCACGGATCAGTTTTAGAGTCAAACCATTTTGAAAGGGGTTTTCCAAAGGTGACTTGGCACACCGGAATATGTCAAGTGGCAACTTTGAATAAAAAATATAAATAATCCTTTTTTGAAATAAATTTTTAATCTTTTGTCAATTTGATAATAAAAATCCTTTCAAACTTAAAATTAATTCTTTCAAGTTAAAAAAGGGGTGTGACAGCTCTAGCGACTCCACTGGAGATTTTTCAGAATTCGAGCTTATTTTTTGGAGTTGTATCGACTTAGTTTGATATTATAGGTGTATAAACATTTTTTTTGTGATATTTCTTGAGTTATTGTTATCATTGTTGAGTGCTTATGTGCTACGTATTTACAGTTTTTATCCTATGTGTTACCGCTTTATATCTGACATCATTCTCACAACCCGAGTCAATTCTTTTTGCAACAAGTTTGTAGTACACGCTATATACACGAACTCTAGTTAAGTCACCCTTATATTAGGAGGGGGAGCCTTCAGCTGGTTTGGAGTGGGAGGAAAGCTAAAGCAGCCACTATCGATCATACACTCTCTTGAACAGCCTTGTTAGTGAACTCCAGCATAGCTCAGCCTTTAGGTCATACTTATCTGCATCATATTGAAACCTAGCGGGACCCACTTGGTCCTTTTTAGGAGACTCACCTCTAAAGTATCCCTACGTGCCAAATGTTGTATTTTTTTAGGGTAACGGGGTCACTTGATAGACTGATTTGGGAAAAAACATGTTCTAGAATTAAAGAAAGGTGCATAGTCATGAAAAAATAGTAACAAAAAGAAGAGATAAAAGAGAAAAGGTGAATCAAAAAAGAGTTTTGTAGATTTTAGGGTCTTTATGACTTTTGTTTGCTACAATTAAAAATTCAAAAAAGATTTTTATGTTTTGCACTCATTTTTCAAAAAATCAAAAACACCAAAAATATTTTTCTTTTGTTTATTTAGTAAGCATTCACAATTCGAAAAATCTAAAAAAAATCAATAGGAGCATTTTATAAAAGAAAAATTAAAAAAAAAAAGATGGCAAAAGTTTTGTACAATGAAAATGCCAAAAAGATTTTTCTTTCATGGTTGTTGCTGTCATTTTTATGTGAAGTGTCAAATTGAAAACTCAAAAAGATTTTATTGATGTTTTTTATCGTATGTATTTGGTCATTTCTCTCAAGTCAGGGTTCAGTCATTTATTTAATCCCTAATTGTCCAATCTGGATGAACTACGCACCCTTGATTCTCTTCTCTCGGGAGTGAGATACGTAGGCAGCCTATTGTAGGTTCGGGGATCTTATTTCAAAAAATCTAAAAAGATTTTCTTCACTCTTTATTAGAGTAGGTGTTTCATATACATCTTTAAAAGAAAACAATAAAAAATATTTTCCTTTAATAGGTTCATGTTTTGTTTTCGTGTGAAATTCAAAAACTAAAACCCAAAAATATTTTTTCGATAATCATAGATTTCATTTTGTATAGGAATCTAAAAAATTAAAAAGATTTTCTTCACTCTTCATTTGGAGTAGGTGTTTCATATACATCTTTAAAATAAAACTACAAAAAGATATTTTCTTTAGTAGTCTCAAGTTTCATTTTCGTATGAAATTCAAAATCTAAATCTCAAAAAGATTTTCTTTGGAAATCATAGGTTTCATTTTGTATAGGAATTTTCTAAGCTAAAAAACTCAAAAAGATTTTCGCCAATTCTTTTGACAATTGTTGTTTTCTTCTCTTTTAAAGTTTCAAGAAAAAGAAAAAAGAAAGGAAAAAGAGTTTAGTTGATCATTTTGGCAAGACTTCACAAACTACGCACACCTGATTCTCCTCTCTAGAGAATGAGATACGCAGGCGCCCTTCTTGAGTTCAGTGATCTTTTCCAAGGAAAAGGAAAAACCAAAAAAGATTTTGAGAAAATGTTGAACTCTCAAACGTTTGTTATCTTTTGTTCAGTTAGTTTAAGGTAGTTAGTTTATGGCATTTTGGCTGGTCCTCCACATCACACCAAATCTAAATAAGGTTTAGCTATGTCCAACAAGTATATAGAGAGTGGCCTCATGGATTAAAAAAATTAGAGAAAATGAGAGTTTAAAGGAAGAGAATTTAAGACTAAGACAACAAATGATGGAAATGTATCGAGCTTGGGTCAGTGGGCTGCCTCCTCCTCCGTTCCCCACTATTAACCCTGCTTGTACCTTGAGCCTTCCACCAAAATTGCAAAGTCAGTTCCTACTGTTGTTGTTGATGCACCATAGTATGCCTCAAAATCCATTCCAAGTTAAAAAAATGTCTCAATGCTTCTATCACTCATTCTCTAGCCCTTCAGTATAAATCTACCACATTGACAACACCACATACTGCCTGTTCTTTTATTTCTCAACCTTCTATTGAGGCTTCCACTTTGGCTATCAATCTAAAAATTGTGCTTCCCTAGGCCGCTAGTGAATACCTGTTTAATACTCTTGATGATCATTGCTATATTCCTGAGCACGCATCAATGTTAATTGGACCACCAAAATTTTTTATCAAAAAGCCTAGGGATAATTTTACATCAATTAGGGAGTCGTATGTTATTTTATTCCAGAAATTGAGAGAGTTGATCATGATCACTTCTCTCCTTGTGTATACTCCTGACCTGTATTTAAGAAATTTTGATCCTCATGTATGATGTGCATATCATTCTGTTGTTCAGGGTCACAGTATTGAGGATTGTCATGTTTTGAAAAGAGAAATAGAAAGGATGATTCAAGAAAACTTGATTGTGGTGCAAAACATTGGCACCTCAACCGTCCCACAGAGTTTTTCGCGAGTACGTGGTACTGAACAATATGTGGTAAGCAATGAGTTAAGCATGGGGACTCAAAACTTATTTGTTAAAGAAAATGTGTCTGATCATGGTGGAATCTCTAGTCATACTGATATGCAAACTCATGGCTAAGTTATCAAGCTGAGCAATTGAGAAGTCACTCTTCTCCCTATTAGGAAGAGGTCTGGTAGTTTGTTTTGTTTTCTTTTCTATTTTTTGAATTATTTTAGGGTTGTAGTTCGGGATCTATCTTGTTTTGTCCCTTTGTCGTTTATGTTCAAACCCTCCTATCTTTCATTTTAACTAAATGCAGTGTCCCATTTTTCCTTTATATTTTAAGAATGTGTTGTTTTTCTATTTTCTTTACATAATATATTTTATGTTGATTCTAATGTTATGACATGCCTATGGAATTTTCAGCTAGATCTTAAAACTCAGTTTAAGCATCAGAGGGCCAACGATAGAAAAAGCATCTGAGAAAATAGGTAGAGTGCTGAGATGTTTGGCAACCATATTGAAGCCTTCTTTCAAAATTAAGACAATTACTTTGAGAATCACAAGAATAACTTGGTCATCAATTGAAAATCATAGCTCAATTAGGTCAAATAATGGATGCGTGATCGCTATATCAAAAGGAACAGAAAGAAAATTATCTCTACGAAAGCATGAGTCATTCGATATGAGGAATGTACAACAAAGGTGGAGTTTGGTAAAGAGGTAGCGACACACAGGATCAGTTAAAGTTAGTGTTGTAAAAAATGTCACAAGTGATCTTCATCTTTCACTTTCATATTGCATGATGTGTACTTGCATTTTCAAGGATTGATATGACGAAGGCATTTCATTCTGTTATCCAAACATTGTGTCATCCTTTGTTTACCTCATTTGAGCCTTAGTTCTATTTTCTTTCATACCCCTCATTTGGAATCAAGATAGAGTCAGTAAAATTCAAGAAAAGTGTTGAATAAAAATAGAGTCAGAAAAATTTCATAAAGAGAAAAAAGTGATGTCAAAAAAATAAAAGACTAGAGTGTCAATAAAATAGAGTCAGAAAAAAATCCCAAAAGGAAAAGAGTCAATAAAAGGAAAAAAAGAAGAAGAAGAAAAAAAGAAATCAGAATTAAACACAAGAACAAGTTTCCTGAACTACGTGTGACCTGATTCTCCTCTCTCAAGAGTGAGATATGTAGGTTGCCCTACTCTGGGATCGGTCTAACCAAATGAACAATTTAGAATTGTCCAATCAAAAGAAACTGGGGTATGAGTTAATCTTCATTATTTATGTCGATTCCAAATGTTGTAAGTCCGACCCCACTTCAAGTGATGTTTAGGCCTCATGTCATCCTTTCTTTCCAACCCTATCCAAAAGACAATTTACAATCAAAGAAAGACCTTTGGATCAATCTTTGAGAATGTTAAGGCTAAGCACACAAAGGATATGAAGACGTATTTTAGGAACTACTTGTCTTTCTCAGCATAAGAATTAGGAGAGAAGTAAAAATGAGAAAGTATTATTGGTGAAAATCCTCACATACACCATAAGGTGATGGTAAGTCAAGAAAGATAAAAATGAGAGAGTATTATTGGTGAAAACCTTCATGGGCACTGTAAGATCACTGTGCATTGAGAGAAATGAAAATAAGAGAGTCTCATTGGTGAAAAACCCTCACGGACACCATAGGAAAATGGTGAGTTGAGAGAACAAAAATGAGAGAGTCTTATTGGTGAAAACCCTCATGGGCATCATAAGGCGTTGGTGAGCTGAGAGAAAGAAAATGAGAGAGGCTTATTGACGAAAACCCTTCAAGGTGTAGCCGAATGAGGTATTAAACATAATTGATATAAGGAAGAAACTCAGTTTCAAGACCATTAACTCAAGAATAATTGGTAGAAAGTTTGGATGGAAAGATCAGGCAGCTTAATCCAAAATATATGGCATATTCATTAGAGTTGACTATCATCTTTAGATAAATTTTTCATTTCTTTATTTCAAATGGGGACATTTATTGTCTTTTCTTTCTTCTTTATATTTTTGTTTTTATGTTCTTGAGTCAGTTATCAAAATAGAAATCATTGTCATTTTTCTTTTGTCTTTGAGTCAAGTTCATTTCAAAACAAGTGAGGAAAGATTGCAAAACTGGCTACTAGGTTCATCAATTGCACAAAGCAAGACAAAAGGCCAACACATAAAAAAAGCATGATTGTGAGCCAAAATTAAGCATGCAGAAAATTTTGCCAACAAACAAATCCAGGAACTCATAAAAATACCAAGGTTCAAAGGGTTTATCTGAGGAGCATGAAAAAAGAAAGATACTGTGTTTGTTTCAGAGGCGCTCTTAATAATTTGAGTTTGGGTCAATGATGTAGCAAGTAAATTACATATGCTAATGGTTGGAAGTAAGGTTAAATGTGATGAGGGCAAGAGTGATTTGCCACGAAAGCTAAAGCCACAAACCAGCCACCATGTTTTTAAACTCACAAGTTTTTTTTGTATGAAATAGGAACACGGGTTGTCTTTAAATCAAGGAATTCAGGGATTAAATATCAAAGGCTGCAATGACTCACTTCCACAAATGCAAGAGGTAATATTGCTGCACAGATTTGGTAATCAAAATCATGGTAAAACTCATCATCCAATATCTCTGGGAGACGACTTCCTTGTTTGGACAATTTAAGCAACACTTGTAAGGAGATGCACTTTCTTTTTTGGAAAATTTAAGCAACATTTGTAAGGAGACGCACTTCGTTGTTTGGACAATTCAAGCAACATTTGTAAGGAAACACACTTCTTTGTTTCGGTAATTCAAGCGGCATTTGTAAGAAGACGTGTTTCCTTGTTTGGGTAATTCAAGTGGCATTTTTAAGGAGATGCATTTCCTTGTCAAGATAATTTAAGCAGCATTTGTAAGGAGACACACTTTCTTGTTTGGATAATTTAAGCAATATTTGTAAAGAGACGCACTTCCTTGTTCGGGTAATTCAAGAGACATTTGTAAGGAGATGCACTTCCTTGTTTGGGTGATTCAAAAGGCATTGGTAAGGAGATGCACTTTCTTGTTTTGGTAATTCAAGTGGCATTTGTAAGGATACGCACTTCCTTAATTGGGTAATTCAATTGTTACTTGTTAGGTGATGAACTTCCTAACTTAATTCTTGATTCCTAGAAGATATACCTCCTAGTCGAGTCATCCCCTGATTCCTAGAAAATGTACTTCCTGGTCGAGTCATCCCTCTTGATTCCTAGTAGATGTACTTTCTAGTCGATTCATCCCTCTTAAATTCTAGAAGATGTACTTCCTGGTCAAGTCATTCCCCTTGATTCCTAGAATATATGCTTTTTGGTTGAGTTATCCTTATTGATTCCTAGAAGATGTACTTCCTAGTTAAGTCAATCCCCTTGATTCCCAGAAGAGTACTTCCTAGTCAAGTCAGTCCCCTTGATTCCTAGAAGATTTACTTCCTAGTCGAGTTAGTTCCCTTGATTCCTAGAAGATGTACTTCCTGGTCGAGTCATTCTCCTTGATTTTTAGTCGATGTACTTCCTAGTTGAGTCAGTCCCCTTGATTTCTAGAAAATGCACTTTTCAATCGAGTCATTGCACTTAACCCTTAGGAGACGCACTTCCTTGTTAGTTTTCATTCATCAAGTGGCACACTTTTTTTAACTTAAACTTTTATATCTCTAAGACACACTTTCTAGTCAGTATTCCTAATTTTAATTCTTAGGAGACGCACTTCCTAGTCTTGGTCATTTAATTTTACTCATAAGAGATGTATTTCTTGGTTAGAGTCTTCATTCATCATTGCAACATGCAAGTAGTTATTTAGATTTGATATTCACAAAGGTCCTCTGATGATAAACTGGGGCACAAAATTTAATTCCTGTTATTTGGAACTTTACTTTTCTGGCAAATGGAATTTTTAATCACAACATTTGTTTGGGATAATTTTCTTTTTAGTTTTGATGTCATTTCAGGAGCCCGCCTGAAGAACATGGAGAATAAATAGAATATCAAGAAATAAGGTGAAGTAGTTGAAAGTCAAACAACAAAATGAAAAAATTGAAAGTCAACAAATTGAAAAATAGCAAGTCAGGAGTCCGCTTGGAAAATAAGGTGAAGAAATGAAAATTCAGGTAACAGGGTGAAGAAATTAAAAGTCAAGCAACAAGGTGAAGAAGCTGAAAGTCAAGAAATAAGATGGTGAAATTGTAAGTCAGGAGCCTGCCTGAAGAAAAGGGTGATGAAACTCAAATCAAAAGTCCAAAAGAAGCTGCATAAATAGGATTTTTATAATTTCATTTATATTTTAACTTGTAATTTTCCTTTTTGATATACTGACAGAGCTGCAGACCGAAACCTCGACAGGGACCACACTCGACTCTCTAACTCGGTTGTCCTTCTTCCTTCTATATCTTTCTTCGAATAATGGTCGGGTTAAAATTTGATCTCGTCGTCTATATTTTTGTCTGAAAACACTTCGTGTTTATACCCAAAAAGGGGCATGATATAGAAACCTAATTTTGTCCCTCCCAAAAAAATCAATTCATCTATTTTTACCTCGCGTTATCATACACCCTCACCCATGTGATTATACTCTACAAAAAAACTAAAATTATAACAAATTTTAATAAATCTCTAACAAATTAAATCCCCAATATTCCCTTATCCTAACAAACTTTATCTCAACTAACTCACACCTTTCACCCCTACCCCACTCTACCCCATGTGTACCCTCTACCCCTACACATACCCATTCATATTTTTATTCCTTTTTCATAACAAGAAGGAGGGACCCACATTGAATACACTCCATAGAATTCTATTTTTTAAGAAGAACATATACACACATACAGAATACGGGACTGAGGGAGAAAAAAGGGATCTTCTTCCATTCTTTAACAACATCACTCACTCCCACAATTTATATACACATATCAATATATAGGGGAGGATTATGCACAAAAGCAGGAGCCATTTTTTCCTTTTTTCTTCTTTTGAGCACTCTCTCACTGAATACGCACGCACACATAACAATCGGAGAAACGCTCATACAGACGGGAAACACACATATAGTGAAAAATAACAAGGAAAAAAATAGAAAAATGGCATGAGAATTGTGGGAGAAGATGAATTTTGGGCTTCCAATTACTGTTCTGGAGACTGTTTCACCAAAATCATTTTTTTAGGTCATCGTTCGCCAATACCAATCTTAAAAATACCAAAAATTTCCTTGCTTGTTTCAATTACTAGTCATATTTGGTCGAAAAACATCGAGGTTCATTGGAATTTGTCTCGTTTCATTGGTTTTGGGCCATCGTCAGCACACCGGAGCTCTGATCACGTATATCTTCACAATCTTTCTTCTGTTTTTTTGGGGTTCTCAAATTGTTCGATTTGCCTTAGGGGGGTTTCTGTTGGACTGTGTTTTCTGGGAATAGTTCATGTTTGGAGTTCGGGTGATAGTCGAGATTCATTATTTGGTGAGGTCATTCATAGAGGTTTCTGAAGTAGCTCTTATTTCTCTTCGTAAATCATCAAAAATATATCCAAAAGGTTCGAATTCTTCAACTCACTTTTTATTTATCATACATTTGGGAATTTGATGTTATGATGTGTGTTTTGGTTGTGATTGATTGATATTTGTTGATGTCCAATATTGTTTGTCCTTAAATGATTTATGGGTTTGGATAATTGTTTTTGTGTAAAATTGAAGTATGAAAGGGATTCGGGAGTAAATGGAACGAGAATTAAAACTTGGTAAAAGTGCCTTTTGGTTAGTTTGATTCATGGGTTGTTGTTTAACTTGAAATGAACACCAAATCAAACTTGATAGCATAATGATAGGTCGAGTGGGTAGAAAAACGTAGGTAGGGTAGGCGAAATTAGAATTCGTGGAATATTGAATATTTGAAATATGTGTTGAATGCCTTGGTTTTACTACTTTTGGATCAAATGTTTCATTTGTCCAGGGAATGCCCCAAGTTTATTGGTATTTACATACCGGGGAATGCCCCGAAGTATTTTGTATTTGGAAGACGTTCGTGATGAAGGCCCGAGTCGTCGAGTAAACAGTTGGAGTGTAGTTTAGGATTAGTGTAGGTTAGCGTAGATTTATATTTCTGCATTTTATTTTTGGACTGTATAATTGGAATGGACATTATATTTTGGATTTGTTTTATTTTTTGTGTATTTGATTGGTTGTTTATGTGTTTTTGTGTGGTTTATACATTTGTAATGTCAAATCAGCTGATACGCTACACCAAGCGACCATGGTCAAACCATGGGATCAGGGGTTGCCTAACACCTTTCCCTCGGTCAATAGAATTTCTTTGCCGAAATCTCTATTTGCTGATTAGTTTTAGATTCAAACCGTTTTGAACAGGATTTTCCAAAGGTGACTTGGCACACGGGATTATGTCAAGTGGAGACTCTAAAAAAAATGTAAATAATCCTTTTTTGAAACAAAGTTTTAATCTTTTGTCACTTTGATAATAAAAATCCTTTCAAACTTAAAGTCAATTCTTCCAGGTTAAAAAAGGGGTGTGACACATAGTTTGGTCAACTGAGCAGCCGTCTTTAGCAGACAAATTTATCCATCTCTAAAGTTTTTCAGTAGCAATGAATAAAGTTAGTCAGTAATGTTTTGTCGCTAATAGTAGCCATTTTTAGCGAAAAAATTTATCCATCGCTGAAGTTTTCAGTATCAAAGACAAAAGTTAGTCACTAATTTTTTTTTCTGATAATTTTGTAAGAAAATTATTGAAATGCATAAATTATTGAATGATTAAAATAACCAACATTCATATAGATAGAAAAATGCACAATAATTGTGTCCAAACATTCACAAGTTCAAGTATTTTGTCAATAATAAACTAATGTCAAACCCACATCCATCAAAATTAGTATTTGTTACTACATAACTGTCTTGTACTTCCACATAAAATAGTCTAACAAAAAACAATGAAACGATGAAGAGCTATGAATACTATGAAGCTACGAATCAATGTCATCATCATTAATAGGAGAATGATCAAGCAGGGCCCTTTTTTGTACCCTAGTACCACCAACACGCTTAATGACTAACGGAGAAAGTGAGTAGTAAGTGCCATAATTAATTCTTTACAAACTCCTTCAAATTTTTATCGATAAAGAAACCGAAGGTGGTACTGATGATATGGAGGCATTACAGTCATAAATTTTTTTCCCAAAGTCACTTTCAGCTTCAGATCCGAGACCATATAATCTTTTCTTCTTTACTCCTCCCGCAGCTTGATAATATGATTCCAATTGATCAATTTCAGATTCAGTCAGTCTTTTTTTCTGTATAATTTCTTTATACTTTTCTTGTAATTAACAAGTGGAAATATTAAAATAGACTTAACTTCCTGTTTCTTCTTTCATTTTCATGTATAATAAGAACTTTCGATAGATGTCAATGCAAAAGAAAAATAAGAGAAGAGTATAGCTAATGATGTAAATTGTGGACTTATGTGGAGAAGTTGAGAATGATTAGCAACAAAAGATTTACCATCATGATTATATATGTGGACGTGCAAATGTAACTCACTTGAAGTTAGATCTCGACCTATTGTAATAGCCTATACAAACAAATAACAGTCAAAATTTTAAAATGCTAGTTGAGTTGTATGTATGCCTACCATGAAATTTAAAAAGCAATCAGACTGAATTTATACTTACAAGTTTCTTTCAGTGCTCTCCAACTATGATAGAGCCACCTGTGTGTGTCCCAACAGCTACTTCACGGCCACCACAATGGTTCTTTAAATTTATCTCCAACATTTTAACACATTCATCACTTTTCCAAAGTTCCATCCACCTTTCCAACACATGGTCATTTACGAATTCCAGTTAAACTGTAGCTCTGTGTTTTCTTATATTAGAAATGAAATTCTTGTAGAGTAATACAACTTTCTTCAACCATTGTTGCTTCACCACAGTGTCACTAACGGAAGCATCCCAATAGAAATTCTTCTAAAATACATTTTAAAGAAATATAATTATTCACTTTAATTTGTAAACGGGACAACAAACACACTTAATGAAATCATATAGTACATGGCACACTTCCAATAGACATACAATTGCCAGCTGAGAAATACTATGCTATTTGAACTAGCTATAAATCTACAATAGATACAATAATTACTGGAAATTTTTGGCATCAATGTTATATCCAATAGAAAGAGTTATTGGTTTCTACACCTACTATAGTGCAACATTTTGTCATTTGGTATAAAGTTTAATTTTAGTTCAGACCTTGTTGACAAGGTTAACTAGGTTTCTAGTACTATTTTTATTAATCTATGTGTTGTTATAAATTTAAAATACCAAGCTAGAGATTTTTAAAAATATATAAACCATGTTCTAAATAGTAAATTCCTAATTAAAAAATTTAGAATAGAAGTTATGTTCATCTGATCTAAGGTGCCATGACAACACTATCTTAAGTTTTATTAGAGCACACGGAAAGGGGAGTTTGCAGTTGCATGCAACAACATTATAACATGGGATTTAATGTGTAATTTCATAAGATCATCAAACAAAGGAAAGGGACTGAATTAGACATGAATATAGAAATTAAAGGTCCACAATGTACAATTACCAGAAATGCAAAGAGTCAGAGAGCTGTAGTTATAATCATATCACCATGTGACGACAACGTGGACCTGTTTGCCTGTGTTGCCCTTTTCAGACCACAACCATTATTGCTTTTCTCAATTCTCTGTTGTAACATCTATCTATATACTTTTAGTAACATCTATCTATCTATCTATCTATCTTTAGTTTTAGAAAAAAGTCCAATACACTAAGAACATGAAATCTTGTAAAGATGCAACAAAAGGAACAAATCTAAAATGATATAGCAAGAAAAGAATCCAATTTAAGTAGTAGCAAATAAGAAGCCTTTTACTATAGAAGGGAACTATAACATAAATAAAATCCATATTTATTATGTTAACAACAAGAAGCTCATTTACTGGCTTTATCTTGAGCAAGAGATAGCAAAATACTGTTTAATGTCACCTTCTCTATGAACCCAAAATACATGACTACCGTATAAACCACATCCAATACATTTCCAAACTCTCAATTTTCCATTAATTCATGCACCAAACAACCCAGTATAGATCTTTTATGATTATTAATCCTAACCTCTCGTCTATGCCAAAAAGATGAGTGGACTAGAGTGACCAGCAAGCATGATTCTGTTCACGGTTAATCCACCACTTTATTTAAACAGGTGAATTTAGTTATCATCATTCTAGCAGAAAATTAGAAAAGAGAAGCAAAAGCTACTAAACATGTTCATAGAGACACTGTTTGAGAACAGTTTGCCATTTGGAATGGTGGTAAAATTGCAGTTCTGTTTAAAAAAAAAGGGACCCAAAATAAGCAAACATATGCATGAAAGAACCAAAAGAGCTTAAAAGCAACAAACAAATATTTCCAATGGGAATAAGAACTTGTTGAGTAAGGGTAATGAAATTATTGCACAGTAACAAAGAGATTTCAAATGACTAAAATGACCTGTTGAAACAATAAGTTAAGAAAAAGGATGGACAACAAAGACATGATTTTTTTAAACTGGTAACATATCAGCAGTGACAGGATTTTCAATGGGGATAGAAGGATTTAATGAGTAGAAATGCTTGGGTCTATTATACATATTTTAATATATATATATATATATATTAGTTCATTGATAAGATTGGAAATAGAATAGTGTTTGTTGTAACCTGTTCAGGAAAAGCAGGACCAACAACTTGGTAGTATTTTGAATCTAATAATAGATAACATCTAATTGCAGCAGTCATCAAGGTGATTTAACGATTCAGTTACTGGGAAAATGAAAATCAAAATAGATTGTGTTGGATCTTCTAAACGAATCTCTTTAAATTTTAATATGTCCATGCCATCACACAGAAAGATGGGACATAATATAAAATCGAGGGATATGATTCCACAAAATGGATTTTTCAGGAAAATAACTATTAGCTTCAGTATGCTGCTTTACCTGATAGTCAAATTTGAATAGGTACCTACCAGATCTAATACTAAAAAGCAAGCACACTCCATATTCATTGCAGGTAGCTAGCTAGCAACATTTATTTCTCATTCATTCTATGAGAATTTTCATACACAATGGTAAGTGTAAAGAAATGGATCCTGGATCTAACGTAACTTTAAAAGTTAGCTAATGATTGCCTAGGGATATATAAATAGACCACCCCAAATGCATTCTTTTTCATCTGAAGTATGACTCCATGTACCAATTCAAACTACTGCTACAGTTCAAACTGCTTTACATGATACTATTTTTTAATTTAATCTACTCATTGATTTAGATCTCTGACAAAATCTTCACCTACCGACACATACATCAATATAATTCACAAGTAGATTTGAGTTGTAATACAATATCAATATAAATAGTTTTCATACTATAATAGTAGTTTAACTTGTTATAACAGATTACTGGAGTACTTTTAGGTGTTCAGTCAAATTTATAAAACCGAGTTTATAATTCTGAAACTGCTGTAAAGATTGGATTCTAAGAAAACAAACCTTGAATTCTCCAAAATAATCATCTTTGACATCTTTGGAGATACCTTTCCAATTGATCCTATTGGGATTAACTTCACTTTTGAAGGAAAATGTAATGGAATTGGAGTATTTTGCAAAAGGTTCCAACCTGTACACATTTAAAGAAATTGGTGCATAAATGATATTATCTAGCTTAACAGTCGGGAATAAGAATTTAATATAGCCTTGTTTGCACCAAAACGGTTATTTAACTGATAAACTGAATGATATTGAAAGTTTCTCAAAAAGCAAAAAATTAGAAGAAAGCAAGAAAAGGAAAAATGTGATATTCCGCTGGTCCCAACTGTAGTATATTCCCAGTAGATCCAATGTAAGGCCACAACAGTAGTTTGTTGGAAAAAAAAACACTGGTCACAATAGTAGTATAATGTACACATCATAACCAGTTAAACAAACCAACTCCACAGTAAACTAGATCAACATACATGAACTATTAACATTCACAATTTCAGTAGGTACTATATTTTAGAACATAACCTTCACTGGGAGATTCCAGAACACATCATAACCAGTTAAACAAACCAACTCCACAGTAAACTAGATCAATATACATGAACTATTAGCATTCACAATTTTAGTAGGTACTATATACCAGAACATCTAGGTAATTATATTTCGGAATGTAACCTTCACTCTATTTTGAAAGGAAACACCATGAATTCTATAAAAAACCTCACCCCTCTTGGATTTTATACATGATTTTCTATACCTATTAAGCCAAGTAAAATCCATGAGTTTTTAATATCTTGGTATTTACATGGTTAAAAGAGTAAGAAGACACAACAAATTGTAAAGCATAACCAATAATGACACAAGTAACATGACATTACCATTCAAAGTAACTACTGTACTAAGATATGGACTAATAGAAGAAATAAGTACCAATTATTCCTTATTAAATATAAAACAATAAGTAGTAAGTACTTACCCTGAAGAAGTCAGAAAAATAAGGGTCCGGGCATAGCTACTACTGGAATCACCTTCACCAGATACATTTCTCCTAGTAGATGTTCCCTTAACTGGTGGGTTGATTTAAGTATTCATACTATGTCCTATTGGGATACTTTGGTTAGGTGTAAGTGGAGATGTCTCAGGAATAACTGAGGTACTTTTTGGTCCCAATGTTTCAACCGATGGCATACTGTTGGGCAGTACTATTTGATCAATTGGAATACTGCTAGGGTTGGAACTTGAACCATCCTGTTCAATAACTGAAGTTAGAATAGAAGAAATTTTACCACTATTACCAGTCTTATTCCTACCTGAAGACTTGACTGCATGATATCCGCCTCGAGTTATATCTATAAAAAAAAGATGACAGTGTCGTTACATCATTACAAGTAAAAACCAAATTAAAATCAAGTGGTATGAAAAACTGATATATTATTTAAAAGAAACAAAAAACTTTGATAGAATGTCCATTTAATTGATTAATCAAACATATACAAATTTGCTTCTCAAGTTTTTTATATGCTTACCCAAGACTCATCACAAAATAGTGTTTCAATATTCCAGGTGCTGCTTTTGCTATGTCAAAAGATGTTATCTTTATTTAAAAAAAAAAACTTAAAAGCAGAAACTAAGGAAATGATAATAATTTTGAGAAAAAAATACTAAAAGCAAAATACAACAAAGATAACATAATAGATTTTTATCAAGATTTTGTCACTATCTATGTCTTCTTACTAAAAACATAATACAACAAAGAAAAAATAGCAGTTTTTTATCAAGCTCTAGTCACTATCCATGTCTTATTCAAATGCTTTCTCTTTCTCATACTCCTCAGTTTCCTCAGTTTCATATTTTTCTTCCGTAGATTCATCTTAGATTTCATGATGCTCTTCAAATAAATCATCATTAGGGGTTCATTCATTTCAAGTAAACCCCCATTTGGATCATGAATGAGTATATTTTCATCAATAGAAATAGACATATCTATCTCATGGACTTCAACTTCTTCTAGTTGAAAAGGAACATTCAGTTCTAAAGTTGTCACCACTTCCTCAACTGATAATTCAATAACATTTTAAGGATTGACCTTCAATACAGCTAGCCAATCATCCTTATCCTTTTTCTTACTTTCATAAGGTATTGAGTTTCTTGCATTACAACAATAAATGGTTCATATTTTTTATACCGATGATGATGGTTAATATCAACCAATTTGTACTGATTGTGCTTCTTAACACCAACATCCATTGTTGGGTCAAACTATTCACATTTAAATAAGACAGTTTGCTTTAAAGGTGCTTCACGGTATTCATGTTATCTTTAGGTAAAGCCTCTTTAAGCAATTGCATCATCTGGTTATAACATCTCTATGACATATTATTTTTCATTTTAATAATTAACATTCTAGAAACAACTACAAGTTGAGAGAGGGATGAATCGGGATATAATTCTGCATTGGTGGCCTATAGAAAATCATAAAATTTTTAAGATATAGGATTAGGATCTTTATTTATTGAATGTTCAAAAGGATGAGATGACTCAGGTTCAATATTGCTATAAGATTGCCAACTTGAACCCTGAAAAAAGTTAGGACCGGCTGCATCCAAAATCATTTGTTGGTATAGATTTTCTCCTAATTCAGGTCGACCAACACCATGCAAGTCATTACTATAACAAGTCCCACTTATAACATCTTTTTTTCCTTGATGCTTCCAAATAAAATAGTTCTCAGTAAATCCAGAATGATAAAGGTGACATTTAACAGTTTCGACATTCATGAATTTATATTTCTAACATTTTGCTCATGGACATCTAACTCTGTCACCACTCATGCAATTCTGTTGAGAACATGTGAATTGGATAAATTCATTCACACCGGTTACAAAACTAGAGTTTAAAGCCCTTCGTCCATCTAACCTCTCATACATCCAACCACGCTCTAGATTATTCATGTTTCTATTAATTATTGAAATAAATAAATACACTAATCATTGCTAATTAAAGTGAAGTTCTCAAAGAAGGAAATAAAAATAATTAATCAGAAAAAAGTAGCTCTATCAGCAGCTCAAAGAAGAAAACAAAACGATGCATTCTGCCATACCGTTCTTCATCAGTAACAGCTTGGTATTTCAGCTCAAGATAAAATTCAGCTAAATGTAAGAACTATGGTGAGTAGGCGCATACAACTATATATTTAGAATAAAAAAATGAAAGCAAAAAGAAGTAAACAAACTAAGTTTTCCTTTTTTTTCTTTTGACGAAGATGAACAATAAACAAAGAAAATAAGGTGATAGAGTAAGAGAAAGTTCTGGCACTGTACTTGTAAAATACTACAATTTAACAGAATTATATATCTCATTTGCATTATTTCAAGACTCTTTCATATACCATTTAATGGCACATTATAATAGTCAGCTCAAAAAGCTTAAACACATTAAGTGAGATACATACAAAGGTCACCTAGATTCTACATTTTCTCAACCTTGTTATGTAACTACCATCAACTCAAACCACATCTGCAGCATAACAAAGATCTATATTACAAATATATCGTTCATTCATTTCCCAGACATACCCATGTCAAATGGGTGTAACATGAGTATGGCACTTAATGCACAGCCAACATGACGTATCAGTAATAGTATGCACACACTTATTATGTATATGCACTAAAACAAATAAAACATTCCTACGACAAAAGCCGTATAACCAATCCATTAACACTTGGTGAGTGAGCTAATCCAAAACACCATATTCATACACGTAGTACTATATATAAATGGCAGTGTTGAATAAGTAACTTACTAAAAAAATGTACTTGATCTTTTCTTTCAATGTCTTATAGCATTTGCAGTTATTTAGCTGTATAAAATGGTCACTTTAACTCTCCCCCTAATAAGAACAAAATAGAAATGATTCAAATACAAAATTAGCACTTTAAGATGAGGCAACCAACCAACCAGTTAATATGATAATATATAATCTACATATTTAACTGCTACTAAGGTAGGCATCGATAGTTGAATACCACTGGAAAAATAAGGGTAGCAAAAAAATCTAGAATTTAGAGTGAGAAACTACTTTTAACTTAAAAATATCAAACTTTAACATATTAACCGAAACATATATAAGTGCATAACAAAGATCTATATTACACCATACAAAGAGCTATATTACACTTGTATTCACTTGTTCCATCTTTCAGGTAGGTAGACAAAAGTAATAGTTACAGAATTCACTTAACAGTTCCTTGTTTAGTAGCTATGCCAAATTCAATTACAAAATTTAGCAGTTGAAAATAGTCCAATAATTGAATAACCACGCTAATCCGACATTCATAATATTTTTGGTACTAATGAATGCATCTATCATTCTACATCTTCTTCTCTATATCTTTTTCCTGTTTCTACACACTTACTGTTTCCCATTATCACTTTTAAATTTTTGGTTAATTATTCACTTTTGTCCCTATTTCTTCATATGGTGATTTTTTCTGATAAATTTCATGTGTTTCGTTCAACTTTTGACTCGTTTATGCCTAGACTTCTTTCTTATTTTTGACCAAGTTTTTACATATTCATTTAACAACATCTGAATCATGTTGTTAACATAATACTGACAATGAGTAATAAAAGAAGAGGCAAATATAGAAACTCTTCTTTGTCCGAAGTGAAAAAGAAAATAAAGTAAATGTTGTTCTCTTGCACTACCAAAGGTTTTCCTACAATAATACAAATAAATCCTACAGTAATAAAGTATACATCTTCACTTTTTAGTTTGGTTTAACTAGGCTATGATAAATAACACAAACAATAAAAAATTAATAATCCTAAATGTTTGTATGAACCCTAGCCCCAAATGCTTGCATTAACCCTAACTCAGTCCACAGAAGCAATAAAATCAAAAAATCACAAATTTATAATAAACTTGAGTAAACTGATAGAATAAAATCAGTCCAAAAAGTTAATAAAATCAACAAAATTATATATTTACAACAAAAAGAGAGAAGACATACAAATTTTGTTACTGAGATTCTCAAAATAGTCTAAACAAAAAGAGAGATAGAATATTTTTCTTCAAATAGTCCAAATTTAAAACATTTTAGAGAGATAGAACAATTTTCTTACCTGATTTGATGTATAAAATGGAAATAATATTACTAATTCTCACACTTTTATTACTAATTCAAAGTATTTTTATAGAGAGAAGTGAGAGCCGTGTATGTAGAGAGAGAAAGGAAAGCCAAAATAATAAGAAGGAACCCTAGAAATATAACTTACTAAAAATTATAAAATGTTGCAGCGAATTTTTTCATCGCTAATAATAAATAAAAATTTTATAATGGTTAGTGACGAAAAATTTTATTGCTAAATCATTACTACCAATTAATTCAAATAATTACACATATTTGTTGCTAAATCCGTCACAAAATTAAGACGCCAAATTTTCGCACCAATATTTGGCGATAAGAAAAAAAATCCATTGTTTATCTGTTACTATATCATAAATTAAAAAGGGACTTGCTATGTTCGTGATAAAAATGATTATTATGTTGCTGATCCATTGCTACTCAGTGATGGAAATTATTCTGTCATTAAATTTCATTGCTAAATATTCTTTTTTATAGTGTGTCTTGATGCAAATCAAGAGGGATATAGGTGGGCAGAAAGTAATTTCCTTTGAGGTTAGTAGTGATGGTACCTTATGGTACCAAGGGAGGTTATGCATTCCCGGTATAGATAGGTTATGAGAGAGGATCTTGGTTAGGGCTCATGAGTTGCGTTACGCCATTAATCTTGGTTTAACAAAGATGTATCATGATCTTAAGGAGTTCTATTGGTGGAATAATATGAAGTGAGATATGGCCAGTTTTGTAGCTAAATACATGGTGTGTCAAAAAGTGAAGGTTGAACATTTGTGGCCTTGAAAGTTGCATCCATAAATTGAGTTGCTTATGTGGAAATGGGTAGTGATTAATATGGATTTTATTATCGATCTTCTCCGGTCTCAAAATTAGTTTGATTCAATTTGGTTCATCATAGATAGGATGACTAAGTTTGCTCACTTCTTGCCAGTGAGGACTAACTTTATGGCGGAGAATTATGCAAAATTATTCATTGAGGAGATTGTGAAGCTGCATGGGGATCCTGTTTCCATTATGTCAAATTGTAGTGCTCAGTCTCATCGTAGTTTTAGTGCTTGTTTCAGAGAGGTTTAGGACCAAGGTGAGACTTAGTACTGCTTTCTACCAACAATCTGATAGAAAAGCAAAAAGGACTATCATACATTGAAAGATATGCTTCAATCTTGCATGATTGAATATGGTTGTTGTTGGGTTGATAATTTATCTCTTATAAAGTTTGTGTATAATAATAACTACCACTCTAGTAGTGGGATGGCTCTATTTTAAGCCTTGTACGATAGGAGGTGTACGTCTTCTATTAGGTAGTTCAAGGTTGGTAAGGCAGAGATATTTGGCCCGAATTCAGTTCACCAAGCCATGGAGAAGGTAAATGTGATTTGGGATAGTCTTAAAGACCCCCAAAGTCGCCAAAAAAACCTATACAGATATGAGGCGTAGGGAGTTAGAGTTTGAGATTAGTGATTGGGTGTTCTTAAAGGTATCTTCCATGAAGGGAGTGATGTAGTTTGGGAAGAAGGGGAAGATCAGTCCCCGATATGTTGGCCCGTACTTGGTCTTGAAGAGGGTCGGTAGTGTTGCGTATGAATTGGAGTTTCCCTTTAGTTTGAGCTTCATTCACCCAATGTCCCACATGTCCATGTTGAGAAAATGTGTGGGTGATCCATCACTTATTATGCCTATCAAGGATATTGGTATTTCAAATTCCTTGTCTTATAAGGGATTCCCAATTAAGATCTTGAATCGGCAAGTTCGTCGGTTACGGACAAAGAACGTAGCTTTGATAAAGGTTCTATGGAGGAACCACAAGATTGAATAGGCTACTTGGGAAGCCAAAGAGGACATAAATTCCAAGTATTCTTCTTATTCCCTATTCTAGAAAATCATGCTTAAGGTATGTGTTGTTCTTAACATCTTTGTTTTCTGTCTTTGTTAAAGGAAAATTATAAATTCCTTGGTATTCTTGTTTGGGGTCTAATTAGGCTGGTAAATACCTTGTCCCGTCATTCGAGAATGAATGATCCAAGTGGGGGAGAATTGAAACACCCTAATTTTATAGCCCTTGAAAATTTCTTGAGCTTTGAGCTCATTGTTTTGGTTATGACTTGACCCCATGAGTTGCAGGGTGTCTTGACGGGTCAGGTGGCCCTAGTCATAAGGTGACTAGTTTTGTCCTGGGTATGATCTGAGGGCATGAGTCATAAAGACTCGTGACGAGTCATTAGGAGAAGTCATAATCAAATCATGTAAGTTTGTGGCTTGATTCTACTCTGAGTACGAGTGGATCACTATGAGTCGTAGGGATATATTATGAGTCGTAGGATGAAATTGTAGGAAGTCCAGTGTTTAACCCATTTGAGTTCTGTGTTGACTAGATTGGACCTTACGAGTCGTAGGGTCTCATTATGGGTTGGTTGGTTGAGTCGTAAGTATAGCATATTGTTTACTTGGTAAGAATGTCCTGGTTATGACTCATGGTGACAAGTCGTAAAAAGTGGTTACGAGTCAATGGTTGACTTATAGTCAAAGGCAGCACTTTTTTAGCATTTAAGTTAAGGGCATTTTGGATATTTTATTTTTGCCTAACTTGAAACCCACATCTTATAACCTCTTTAGGTTATCCTTGGCCCTCATAAACATATCAAATAAACTTTCAAACACTCTTAAATCCTCAAGGTCAGTAACACTTAGGGTTTTCAAGAGATAAACCAATAGAGGCTTCCAAGGGTAATTTCTCTCTGTACTTCTTAGTGTTTAAGGAATGTTACTCTTCCATCATTGTTAATTTTGTAATAGCATGTGATTTAAAGTGTTGTCCATGAAATATTAATGTTGAGTTTTGAACTATGGGTTAAGGATTTTTAATATAAATTGTTTAAATGCTTCTTCCATGATACTTATGAAACTAGAGTGTTTAAATTGATGGTTGGTAAATGCATTGGGGTGCATGAGAATGGTGGATGGAAATAGGGGTTTAATGGAATCCCCAAATTGATTGTTTCGGTATGGAAATTGGTAATAAACTCAACCCACTTGCATAATTGATTTTGATTTATGCATTACCACTTGGCTTGGCTTGTTTCTTGAAACTAATGTATGGTATAAATGATTAAATGGCTAAGGATGTTTTTAAAAACATTATGGGGTACAATGGAATCCCCTAGCTGAATGTTTTACAAAAACCTTGTAGGGTACACAGAAATTTTCAAGTGATTTTAATAATGGAGTCTGCAGGGTACACGGGAATCCTCTAAGTCTTGGCTTAATGATATTGCTTGCAAGATATAGTCGGTATGATGGTACTACTTAATAATTCCTTAATAATTGACTCTTGAAATCGGAAGTTTAGTTATTTTGAATATTTTAATTGGGCAATAATTGGGGTTGTGATAGCTATCCGTGAAGGTGTGAGTCTAAATGACAAACACTAGAAACTTATGTTTGCCGACATGAGGGTTCGTCTTGATGACCATGTTCTTGTGGGGTACAAGGAAATCCCCCAAGTTTATACTTGTATATATGTATCATAGAGGGCAGATGGTATAAGAGACTCCCCTACCATTTATGATATCTCCAATTCGTGCAACTAACACGCACTAAGGTCTATTTCAGGGGGTAACACTGAACCCATATAGCCTGTGGGTGAACTTATGACGGTAAAGCTACACATCTCATGTTAAGGATTTGAAATGCATGCTAAACCCTTTTCTCTATCCCGACATAGTATATATGTATATATGTATATATGTATTCACATATGGTTATGTGCATTGGTTTGACTTGGTTTTGGATTGATGGCATTACTTTATCTTTATCCCAGAGTTATATACTAGCTTTCACCCTGCTAACCATCTTTGGATGTTGTATCCCCACGTAATGCAGGAATCGTCCATACTTTCACTCCTCCTGCTCGGTGACTAGGTGATACGGGGATAACTTTTGAGTTAAACTGAAGTGGTGAGTCATACTTCAGAATACCCCATTCCATGCTATAGATTTCTTTATGTCTTTACTATTTCTTTGGTCTTAGTTTTGACTATGATCGAGGGCATGTCTGTAATACCCTGAGAATTTAACTAATAGTAGAACCCTGTTTCAAGATCGTTAGAAATAAAGTTAGTGATTTGATAGCTACATAATCTAGCTTGATGAGTATTAGGGCCTCAAAAGTGTCCTAGCTATTAGACGAATCAAAACATTCCTTGCCGATTGAATTCTTGAAATGGATATTGATATGGTTAAATTCAAACGAGTATATATCTCGTTATACTATGAATTTCTAAGATCATGACCCACCAAAAGATATATAATTGAATTATCTTTCCAACGATACCAATATCACCAAAATTCGTTATCAGAGCAAAGAGTTATGCCCATTTTACTCTAGTGTAATAGCCTAGAAATTTTGTGATGACATTTGGTGATGACTTGTCACAAGCCTGACGACTTGTCACAAATGTCATCAACATAAGCAGAAAGTCACAAAATCTAACATTTTGTGGCGATATTTTGTGACGGCTTATCACAAGCTTGACGGCATGTCACAAATATCGTTACCATAAGCAGAGGGTCACAAAATCCAATATTTTGTGACGACATTTTGTGACAACTTGTCACAAGTTTTATGGCTTATCACAAAATATCGTCAACCTTAAGCCGAAAATCATAAAATCCACCCTTTTTGTGACGACATTCGTGAAGACTTATGACAAGTCTGATGACTTGTCACGAATGTCGTCAGCTATTTTTTTAGCAATTTAATGACGTTTTTGCAAGGGTATTTTGGTCTTTTTCTTGTACTTCCCATGACTTATAACCCTCAGAGAACGTATTTTCTTCTATTTCTCTTTATTTAAATATCTCAAAATTCTCTGCACACCTTCAACCATAAGGTTAAGGTTTTAACATAAAAACCCAATTATCTAGAGATTCAACCATGAGAATTCAATAATTCTTGCATATTTAAATTCTCCGTTAAGAGGGCTACGAGGAACACCCAATAGTTCGTGAATAACCTTCTAAAATTTTTTAAGTCATCCAAAAGCTCCAAGTTTAAGATATGTTGTTTTGAACAAGAACACCCTTTCGTTTTTGTGCCCAAAAGTTACATATTTTTGTAAAGTATTTCGTAAATTCATGGAGAATTCCTATCATGTTATTATATTGTGAGTTTTATGAAACTATGTCCTACCCAAGCTTTGAGTTGTAATATTATTATGCATATTAATGTTTTAAATTGTCAATTTATGGTTTAAGTTGGATAATTCAACGTCTATATCATGTTTTGAGAATTTCAAGTCC
>JAPEIP010000012.1:70360515-70399463 GCA_026120095.1 Capsicum chinense
GTGTAAACTACTTTATACTATTCCTACTTTACATCTGTCAAGAAAATAAAAGATTAATAATGGTCCTAAAAATGGCAAGCTCCAAAAAGAACAAGAAAAGTCAAAAAGGCTATAGGCTAGTCTAGCCTAATAATAGTAAATGTTTACATAATTTACGTATTTCACATTTCTCAAAGTCATAAGTCATTTTCATATTTCAATGCTTTGTCTTCTTATCTTTCTATTATTGTTCCGTGTCTTTCTATCTTTTGTCGTGTATCTTCCAGCTATCGTCCTTATCTTCTTCTATTCCCGTTGAACTTCTGGGATAATATTATCTTCTCAATGACATCTTGAACATAAATGGTCTGGATATTTGTGTCCTATCATTTTGCAATATCTTGTTAATAATTCTTCTGAAATAAATCCCTTCCCAATTGCTCTTGCAGTTGGTTGTTTCTCTGGGTTGAGCAATGTCAGAATCCATTGTCTAGCATCTTCCATATCTGTTTGTCGTAGCTCTCTTGAATTTAAATAAATCATTTGATGATCTCTTGAATAATAGCTCCATATTGGGTTTCTATTGATATAATTATTTGCTAATTCTTGAACAATCGTAGCTATTCCAATAAGTCATTTATTTGCATAAAAATTAGGTATCTCAATTTTAGGTATCTCTGACTGCTGGACAATATCTTTCGATATAATCATATCTCTGGTTAATCCTATTTTTACAATTTGTATAAATGGTTTGATCTCATCATATATTATCTCTGCTGGTGCAGTATAAAACTTTATAAAAAATAAATTCCCTTTGGTTATTCTTTTATAAGTGGCAAATGCTTTATATAATTCTGGTATATCTGTTAGTTCATTTCCTTCATGGGTATATATGGTATTTAATAATCCATAACTGAAACAAGTTTTAACTAAGCTTGGGTTAGTTTTCGGTAGTGCGATTAACTTGTTATAACCTTGTAATTTTTGGGTTATATAGTTTGTGTTTGGTTCTTGGATATCTGTGGCTCTGGGTTTAAGGTTTAGATAAATCTGTATTTTGTGGATATTTTCTATGCATGCTCGGGTTATGTGGTTATAGGATTTTTTTTATGAATAATCTTTCTTTATTATATGTTATAGATAATTGTGTATGTTCTATATTGTCTGGTTTTACTTGTTCTAATCATTTTATTCCTAATATTATGTCTGTTTTTTTGCATATCTTCCTTTATTTCAAATTCTATTTTTATTTTTCTAACTCCTATTATTATTTCCTTTTCAGCTGTATCCTCAAGACAAAGCTACACAGAGTGATATAATAGAAGATGATGCTTTAGAAAAAATACTCAAAACCCTAACTACGCTTTCAATGAAAGTGGACAGTATGAGTAGTGAAATAGAATAGCTAAAGACTAATGAAGTTAAACTGAAGTCTAAAGCTATTAAATATTCTTTTTCATTTATTGTTCCTGATATAGAATATTGATTTGAATTAACTGTTGAAGTTGTTTCATAACTTGTTCTTTTTGATGAGCTTGATGATTCTGGTTTTTTCTTGAGCTATTCTTTTTGTTGTACTTATTCCATCATTTCTTATTTCTAAATCTTCTTCTATATCTATGTCTTTGTAATTATAATCATTATTATCAATTGTTTTTATAAATTGGTCAAAAGGACTTTGAATCTCAACGCACCATATTAATGATATTATGATTGCTAAGGCTATGCTTCATTCCATATAGTGAATGTGGTAGTAATATATTATAGGTTTGAGAGATGACAATTGGCTTCATTTTTTAAGTGAATGTGGCAACAATATATAATATACTTTGAAAATATGTATGCCTCAATGTGCTCTTGAAGTAGCAATATCATGAAAAAGGTTATAAGTTATTAGAATTTGATAGGCTTAAGACATGATGATATTTCATTCATGGGGAATGAGAAGTTTATTAATGCAAACGTGCATCACCATCGAAAGAGGATGAATAATTGAGATGAGTTATTTTGAAATCTACTTCTAAAGTAGTAAATCTGAAATTTATTTATGTAATAGTAAATCTAAAATTTACTAAAACAAAACGTTTACATGGCATGGTAAACTTGGAGTTTGCTAGAATAAAAGTTCATAAATTGACATAACAACTGCGACATCCCAAAGATGTCCATACTGAGTATTAAACATATATTGAAGAATCATAAAATTCTTTATGCACTTTTAATGTCGCTTGTTCTCATGATAAGTTGGTTGGACCAACTAATTTTGAATTGGATCCCTTCAAAGCTGAAAAGTATAAAAGGTGAATTAGGGCCCGTTCACTTGCCATGTGATCTATTAAGATGCATCGATATAAAATGATAACTTGTATGTTTATTGTTAACCTGCGGTTTGACATTCATAAAGTTACTTGCTCAATATAAATTGAGTTAAGAGCACAATTTTCAAATTGTGTAATCAAGACAATTCATTTTGATAATGTTGGCATTGAATGCCTTTGATAAATAGTTAAACCATAGGTAATGAGAACAAAGTTTCATGTGTTAGTTTGAAATATTATATACAAAAGTAATTGTATACATCAACCAATAAATTATGATTAACTCCCATGGAACTTGGTTCTGAGTCAAGAATCATATATTGCCCATCTAATAGTTTTGATGTGCAGTATACAATTAATAACTATACTATAATGCACAAAGATGGATTCCTCAAAGATTATGGAGGATGTATGTTAGTTTTCCTAACATAAGGGGGAGATTATAAGTAGCTATGAAGTATGTAAGGAATTATCATCAGATCCTCATTCAAAAGATAATTCAAGTCAAATGCCGATAACATCTCATATTTAAGTTGCAAGTGCTCCTATTTTGTTCCCAATCCATTTAGATTTCGCCTCAATCAAACTTCAACAATTCACTTCTATGACACATTAATATATCTTGCAAATACTACAAGGCCTGATATAGCCTTTTTCGATTAATTTGTTAGCAAGATATAGATTTGCTCCTACTGAGACATCAAAATGAGATCAAACACATGATTTTATTTTATTCTAAGGATTGTAGTACCGATCTTGTTGGTTATACTAATACTGAGTATTTATTTAATCCACATAAATCTTGGTTCAAATATGCAATGTGTTCAGATATGGGGATAGTGTCATATCTTAGAGATATATACAACACTCTATCATAGCCACCTCATCGAACTATGCTAAGATAATAGCTATTCATGAAGCAAGTCAAGAATATGTTTGGTTGAGGTCCATGCTACATCACATTAGAGAAAAATATTGTTTAAAATGTGACAAAGTACCCATGATTTTATATGAAGATAATGCAACATGGATAACAAAACTTAAGGGAGGATGCATAAAAGGAGATAGAACAAAGTACATTTCGCCAAAGCTTTTCTATACACATGAGCTACAAAGGAATGGTGATATTAACATGTAACAAATTAGTTCAAGTGGAAATGTGGCTGATTTACTCACCAAGTCTCTTCCAACTGCAACTTTCAAGAAGATAATGCATAAGATCGGGAGGCAAAGTTCATTGATGTTCTCATTAGGGGGAGCAAATACGCGTTGTACTATTTTTCCCTTTCAAGATTTTTTCCCACTAGGTTTTCCTAGTAAGTTTTTTAATGAGGCAGCTGAAATGCATATTATTAGAGATGTGTACTCTTTTTCCTTCACTAATTTTTTTTTCCACTGGCTTGTTTTAATAAGGTTTAAATGAGGTACATTATCTATCAATTAAACATTCAAGGGGGAGTGTTATAAATGTATTTACATTATAGTGAATGTCTATTAAGAATATAGATAAGATCTATTTGATATCTATTAGGATCTATCAAGATCTTTTTGATATCTATTAGGATATGAAGTATCTATGTTTTAGAGAGAAACTAGGAGTAGTTTTTTCTATAAATAGAAGTATTTCCTTCATTGTAAATGACCCATCAAGAAACCTCTCAAGAGAAATAATAATCGTTCTCTCTTCTCTCTCTATTCTTGTTGTTCTTACTTTATATTTCTTAACAATTTTGATAAAATAACCTCACTTAAATTATATTTTATATTTCATATTTTATTAAATACATTTAACTTTTAAATATTTATTGCAAAAAATATGAGTAAAACACAACTCCAACTGCAACTCTAAAATTTCAAATAAAGTAATTTTCAATTTTCATTACCAAACTCTTAATTAGTTTGTAATAACACAAAACTGAGGTCCATTATCAATAATAGAAAGTGCTATTAAGTTTACATCAACTAAGGGAGACGTGTGCTAGGGACGGAGCTACAGCCACCGAAGGGTAGTTAGATGAACATCCTTTGTCGATTTTTTTTTTGAGTATATAGGTTAAATATAGATACTTATGGTTATATACATATCGTTGAACACCCTTGAAAAGCTAGAAAAGCACAGCTTGGTGGTCAAGGGTGTGCAATTTTGCGTCAACAATCTGCGTTCAAAACTTTGCAAGCGCAACAATATTTTATTTTCTTTTTTTTTTTAAACAGTTCTTCTGCTCTTGTAAAAAGAAGGAAAAATATGAACACCCTTAACCAAAACTCTGGATCCGCAACTGACGTGTGGAATGATGTATGAGATATCGTCATCAAGTGCAAGATATTGATGTTGTTAGTACTTTCTTAGGTATTGCAAGATCATCAATCAATCAACATTTATTAGGTAAACTAAAGAAATGATCAGTGGGGACTTTGATCTTTTTTGCCCCATAAAAGAAATCATATAAAATTAGTCTTTCGTCTTTTTATACATAGTACAAATACTTTTTTGTCCTTTTATATCTCAAATATTTTTAAAACAATTCTCCATGCTTATTGATCTTTCAATTTCTAATTTTTTTTCTCTTTTTATTTTTACTTTAATCTTTTTTTCTTTTTAAGATTTTTTTAACCTTTACTTTTTTTCGTTTTCTCCTTTCAACTTTTTTTTCTTTAATTTTTATTTTTGCTTTTCTCCTTTTTTAATTTTTTTCTCAACCTTTATTTTTTTTATTTTTTGTTTTATCTTTTTTTCTTTTATTTTCAATCTTTATTTTTTAAAAGATTTTTCCTTTTCTCCTCTCAACTACTATTTTATGCTTTTTCTCTTTTTTATTTCTTTTATTTTTATTTTTAATATTGTTTTCTTTAAGTTTTTCTTTTTCCTCAATTTTTATTATTTATATTTTTCTTTTATCTTCTCTTCTTTGACACTATCGCATTGTGTTTTGATTTATAAGATATTCTATAAATCTTGTTTTAGAAGCAAAACTTAGCACATGGACTTTTAAACAACAAGTTACGTTCCATGGGTAAAAGCTGACACTACAACATTGTCTTTTTAGTTATCAGATGTTCTATAACTCTTGCCTTAGAGGCAAGACTTAGCCCAATGACTTTCAAACAACAAGTATGCCCCACAGACAAGAATTGACACTACTATATTGTGTTTTTAGTTATGAGATGTTCTATAACTCTTGCCTTGGAGGCAATCCCAGGGACTTTTAAACAACAAGTTACGCCCCATAGGCAAAAGTTGACACTACCATATTCTGTTTTATTTTATGAAATGTTAACTCTTGCCTTAGAGACAAGACTTAGTCCAAAGACTTTCAAATAAAAATTACACCCCATGGGCAAGAGTTGAAACTACCAAAATGTGTCGTAACCTATGAGATGTTCTATAATTCTTTCCCCAGAGGCAAGACTTAACCCAAAGACTTTCAAACAAATAAGTTACGCCCCATAAGTAAGAGTAGCCACTACCACATTGTGTCTTGATTAATGAGATGTTCTATATCTTGCCTTGGAAGCAAAACTTAGCAAGGATTTTTCAAACAACAAGTTATGCCCCATGGGCAAAAGTTGACACTACCATATTATATTTTTATTTATAAGATGTTCTATAACTCTTGCCTTAAAGACAAGACTTAGCTTAAGGACTTTCAAATAATGATTTACACCCCATGGGCAAGAGTTGACACTACTACATTGTGTCTTGATTTATGAGATGCTCTATTAGACAATCTTCTAAGTCAAGACTTAACCCAAGATTATATTCTCCAAGAAAATAAGTTACTCCTCATGGGCAAGAGTTAACACTATTTCATTATATTGTAGTTGATGAGATTCTCTATAACTCTTGTCTTAGAGTCAAGAGTTAGCTCAAGGATTTTCAAATAATAAGTTATTCCTTACGAGCAAGACTTGACACTACCATATTGTGTCTTGATTTATGAGATGTTCTATAACTCTTGCCTTGGAGGCAGAACTTATCCCCAAGGACTTTCAAACAACAAGTCACGCCCTTCAATGTATTTCGACATTAGAGAAAGAAGATCTTTGCAAATTATCTAACTTTCTGTTCATTAACAAAATATAATAGACGTAGAGAAAAAGAAAAAGAGAATAAAATAAAGGTTGAGAAAAAGAAAAAAAAGAATGAAAAAATAACCGCTAAGAAAAAAAGAAAAAAGAAAAAAGAGAAGAATAGAAAACCAAAAAAAATAAAAACTGAGAAAAATAAAAATGCTATAAAAATAAAAAAATAAAGGTCGAAACAAATGAACACAAAAAAGAAAATAAATAATGTTTGAAAAACAAAAAGAAAAAAAGGAAAAAAAAAAGAAAAATAAAGGTAGAGACAAGTTAATTAAAACAAAAAAAAAAGAAAAAAAATACAAAGAGAAAAAAAGAAGAAATAAAAATAACAGTTGAGAGACAAGTGAGAACAAAAAATTTAAAAAACATTTGAGGTGTAAATGAACAAAAATGTACTTGTACTCTACATAAAAGAAACAACAATTAATGTTTAAAATTTTTCTCACGAGAAACAAAAAAACAAAGTAGCCCGAGAAAATTGAAGGAAAGGTGTCTTTAAGTTTTGAATGAAGGATTGGTGATATTGACAAACTTAAAGGGTCAAATATAATTAGGAAACTTGATTAAGTTAATTGTGATCCTGATTAATATTTTCAAGACTTTCTAATTTTTTAAAAAATATAAATCAGCCCAACCCACACCCCTCTTCAATTCAAATCATCGACCGTCTCTTTCCTCTATCTCAACAGCTTCTCTCAACCAACAGTTCTGCAAATTTCTCATTTCAATTCCCGGCGACTTCAACGTCCAACGATAAATAGTTGGGCTTCGATTTTCTTTTCGACTTCAATCGCCAATCGATGTGACACACTTGCTCTCCGGCCACAACAACTTGAATTCTTCATTGTTTCTTTTCTTCTTTCACAGGTAAAAAATTATGGCCTTTTAGTTTGAAATGCGGTCTGAATAAAACTCTAATTTCTGGTATTTCTTCTCTTCTCTTCTCTTTTTTTTCTCTTCTCTTTTATTGTTTGATTTTGAAGTTTAGTTTGTTGTGTCCGTTGCTGGGTTGATTTGTTCTTGTTCTTGGTAAAAATGGTGATAATGCTTTTGTTCTGTTGAAAAAAATCGTGCTACTACTTTTTTTCTCCAACAGATTATCCATTTGGTGCAACATATTAACCATCTAATGCAACAGATTTAGCATATGATGCAATAGATCAACCATCTGATACAACAGAGAAACTATCAGATTAAAATTTTGATGCAACATATTAACCATTTGATACAACAGATTAACCATATGATGCTACAAACTAATCATCTGATGCAATAGAAGATGCATCAGATAAAAAATTTGATGCAATAAATTTAACATATGATGCAATAATTTAACTATCTGGTGTAAGAGTTTAACCATCTGATGCAACAAATTAAGCATATGTTGCAATAGATTAACCATATGATGAACCAGATTTACTATCGAATGTAATAGAGGAATCATCAGATTAAAAATCTGATACAATAGATTAACCATCTGATGCAATGGAGGAACCATCAGATTAAAGATCTGATGTAACAGATGAACCTTCTGTTGAATAAAATCCTATCAAATCTTCCAATAAGACATGTCCAAGACTTGATTTTTCCAACTTATCATTCATTTGTCGCGACAGACGACCCTTCTATTGGAAGAAATCTAAATAATATTGATCGTTGATAACTATTTGAATAGATCACTCATATATTAAAACAGATGTGTGAACTATTGCACACACCATTCATCTTTCTCAACAGATGAGTGATATATTTTGTAATGTGGCAACAAATTACTCAGTCGTTGCTACATTTTAGTTAACTGTTCCAACGAATCACTCGTATATTACAACGGATGCGTGATCTGTTGTACAGACCATTTATCTTTCTTAATAGATGAGTGATATATTTTGTATTGTCGCAATAGATCACTTATCCTTTATAACGGGTTATTTAACAGTTCAAATAGATCACTCATATATTGCAACAGATATGTAATCTATTGCACAGACCATTTATCTATCTTTAAAAATGAGTAATATGTTTTGTATTATTATAATAGATTACTCATTCGTTGCAATAGGTTAGTTATTTGGTGCAACAGATAACCTACCTAGTACAACAGATGTATGATTTGTTGCAACAATTATTTTACTGTTTTGCATGTTAGATTTACTGTTATCCTTTTTAACAATGCATTAATCAATGATAATATATTTTTTTTATATTTCTGTTAATTTTAGATAATATGACTCCTAAGAAAATAGAAACCGAATCAAGTCCAAGTAAAGGAATAAGTAAAGCAGCTAGGCTACATCCACCACTCTATGAGCTTGCTTTACAAGCGTTATCTCAATTGGGAGCAGAATATGATGAACACGGGGAGGGGGAATATTTCAAAAGAGATGATTCAAATACTAATAGCCCTTTCATCGAAGAGTTGGTCAAAATCTCCAGCATTGATCGTTATCCTGTGAGAATGTAGTGTGATGGTGCCACAGATTTAATGGGTGATTTCGTGGTTACGTCAGGCATGGGAAAATCTTTCGACGCTTTTAGAAAAATACTTTTAGAATAAAATTTGAATGCTTATTTCAGGGATAGCTTCTTTGGGAAATATCTTGATTTGCCGGAGGACAACAATGCTCATTTCCAAATAAAAATGATATATGAACTTGTAAAGCGTAGGTTTATGTATGAAAATAAAGATACGATGGATGAGGTGTGGATAAATTACTGTGGCCTAGCTATTTATTTTGATTGGATGGAGTTTTCCATAGTTACTGGACTAAAATATTATCCTCTTTCTCCTTCTCATTTTATTCTAACCTAAAAAAGCACCCCGAACACCCAAAAAGGCAAAGGTAAGTCGTGTGATCGTGATGACCTGATGTCCATTATTGGTCCAAGCTTCAAAAATAAAAATTTGTTAGAAGCGTTGAAAGGTAAAAGAATTTCAAAGAGGTACAAGTAGTCATTGTGCTTGGTTTCATTTGTACATAATATTCTTTGGGCAAGAGACGTTAACAACAACATAAGCATTGGTTTAATAAAGCTCTCTGAGGATCTTGAGGCTTTTAACAACTATCCTTGGGGTTATGAAATCTTCAAAATGACTGTCAACTATTTGTGGACTCCGTTAGCGCCAAAGACAGTCAACTTATATGGATTTCCATGGGATTTCATGGAAAATGTTTATTTCTTTTATTATGATATCATTCATTTTTTTTATTCAATAATGGTTTTGATTTATTCATGTTATTTTATAGGCTTGGGCATTTGAAGTCATTCCTTATTTGAGACAACAAGTGAACTAATAGGAAGAAGTTTCCTGTCCAAGAATCTTGAGATGCTTATCGGCCAAAACTGATGAAAATGCAAAATTTCTTGATCTTTTCAACTCTCAAAGTTTTTTGTCCAACATTTTTTCTTACTTTACGGTCTGTGCAAACTTTATCAGACTCTAAGGTCATTGATAGAATAAAAATAAAATTGTTTGGAGCAACAACCATTATAAGAAAAATAATTTTGGAGGGTGGGCTTGTTGTTGTTGATGATCTTTGTGGTGATGGAGTTGTTGATGGTGTTAGTGGTGCTGTTATTGGTGCTAATGATGCTCCTCTTACAGTATTTAAAACTAACTATTGTGAGTATGATCATACTGGTTATACAGATTTTGCCTCTCCCAGTAAATGTTCTGGATGCAAATATCAAGACTGCAAGGCAAAACATGATGTAGTTATTAATGCATTAACTGCTTCTGTAAAGAAATTGACATCTAAGAGGGGTTTTATTTCATCAAAGAAGATTTTATACCCATCCACTCCATTAGAGATTAAGGCTAAGATGAGAAGAAAAGTAATTTCTAAGATATTATCAAGCATTCAAAAAAGTAAAATTACAACTCCTCTGTCCGTGTTTTGCATTAAGCAATGTACAATGGCCAAAGAAGAGCAGCACGAGCTGAAGAAGGTGAATATATATGTCTGTTCCAACTAATAAACAGACACATATATATTTCAACAGATGATATATCTGCTAAAAATTATCAAACAGATATTTAAATCTGTTGCAACAGTTGACTAACTTATTGCATCAGATAAAGTATCTATTGCAACATATGTCTCATCTGTTTTAGCAAATTAAACAACTCTTTATACCTCTTTTTATTTGTACCTATAGATGACCTATCTGCTAAAACAGATGAGTCATATATTACAAAAGATGGTTCATCCATTGGAAATTATCATACAGGTCTTCCTCATGAAGAAATTTATCCCAATAGTTGATTCATTTATTGCAACAGAAATATAATCTATTTGGGATAATTTAAAACATGAGGAAGACCTGTTTGATTTGCTAGAATAGATGAGTTATCCTTTTCCATTTTATTGTATCCCCGTGATTAGCATTGACCAATTCTAGCTTTTCAGGTAGATATAGAAGCTACTGCTGGATAACATTGACAATATGCTACTCCTTTTATGGAAATACAGAGAACAGAAAGTGCAGAAATCATACGTAAGCGATAATAAAGATCTACGATGACCAAAGCCGAATTTTATAGAACTGGATGAAGAATAATTTGTCCATATTGAGTAGATCTTTATAGCTTGAGTCTGTCAAAGTAATAACCTCACCCCTCCTTAATAATTCTTGGCATCAACACTTAAATCGTTGATGTGTTTGTTGAGATCTGTACCCGTAATAATTTTTTTTACATTTCATTTATTGGTTGATTTATTTAAACTAATTTATGAAGGCTTCGATTTATTTTATTTTGTCAATGAATTTTATTTTTTCCTTAGATTTGAACTTATTAATTGAAATGGAATACTAGATTCAAATATTGCAACAGATATGTATCTATTGTAATAGATGACTCATCTGTTGGAAAATATCAAACAGATTTAGACATATGTTGCAACAAGTGGGTAACCTACTAGAAATTATCAAACAGGGTCTTCCCACTATTGCAACAGATAGATTTAGATAGAAACATCGATATAATACAACAGATGACCAACTTATTACAACAGATAAACTATATGTCAGAACAGGTAGAATATCTGTTACAACAGATAAACAATCTGTTGCATTATAAAAAATCAAATTTTATTAGACATAAAAAATTGTCACTACATGTAAAAAAGTGAAAGTGACTTAAAATAAAAAAGGTGGAACCCATCGATAGTGTTCAGTTTAAACACCTAAAATAAAATAGGCGTCAAGAGACACTGTTCATTTTAAATACGTAAAATAAAATAGGTATCAAATGTATCAGTTTGTCACTTTTTTCCCTGTTGGCTGCTTGTGTGTAATTCACGCAACCAAGGCTTGTTGAACCCCCATTTTTGCTGATTTGGCCCCCAACGATTATTTTTCTCCCATATTCTTATATATTCATCTTCTTCTTAAAATTTAATCTTAAATTTTCAAAGTTTCTTTTTCTTCTTCATCTTTTTTCTCTATCCAAATTCATCTCGATTATTTGTATTTTTTTGCATATTTTTATCATTTTTCCCAGCCAAGCTTGACAATGTCGAGCTCATCTTCCACTATTTTTTGTGACAAAGATTTTTGATATTATAAGTGCGGTCATGAAGCTCCATTGAAGACTTCTTGGACTCAGCAAAATCCAGGTCGTAGGTTTTTTACTTATAAAATTTCAAAGGTAATATTTTTTTATATTTAATTTGTTAATTAATTATTGACTTGTAATCATTTTGTAATTGTGTTCTTGTTTTTATAAAAATTGGGTGGATGCGATTACTTTGATTGGTATGAAGAACGACACCCTTCACAAGCAAATCATATAATCTGAGTTTGTTGAAGAAAGTCAAGGCTTCTTAACAGAAACAAAATCGAGCAAGAAGATACTATATTATAATCGTTGTTGCTACTGGTTTGGTGATGTTGGGCACATGGATATTCAAGCCTAATTGCTGAAATTTTCATGGTGGTGTATTTTCTACTGGTTTGGTATTGTCAGCACATGGATATTCAAGAGTAATTGTTGGAAAATATCAAACATATTTAGGCATATATTGCAAAATTTAGGTCATCTAATGGAAATTATCAAACAGGTCTTCTCACTATTGCAATAGATTAGACTTAGATTAGATAGAAATAACATCAACATAATGTAACAGATGATCAAACTATTGCAATAGATAAACTATCTGCCAGAACAGATAGAATATATTTTACAACAGATTGACAATCTATAGCATTATAAAAAACTCAACTTTCATAAGAAAAAAATTATTGCCACTACATGTACATGTAATGTAAAGTGAAGTGTGACTTGAAATAAAAAAATTATTATTTCACAGGATCCAAGCGTCCAGTTAGTACCCCATAAGACCAGACCTCTTGTAGGTTTACCACAGCGTTGTCACACATAAAGTTCATTGGCTTGGCTATTTCTGTGTCGGTCAGCAAACATTCGATGTGTGCAATCGCGTGCCAGCCGCACACGAAACTAGTATTATTTTTTGAAAGGTCCATGCTGTTGTTTTGACCTTCAAAATCCCATGATTTATTCATCAACACTTAATCTGGCAAATGATATATAAATTTACTCTGCCTCAACAAGATGGGGAACAGGTCCATCAGTGGCTGCACGTGGATAAAAAAATGACCACGTCGATGGCAGATTCATTGCATCCATGAACATTGATCTTTCCCTCCTCCAGTAGTATCTCAACAGCCCAATAATGTATGTTATCCATGCTCATGACTACAAGAATCCTCTTTACCTTGGTCCATCTCTTGCCGTGTGGATTTGGCCTCTCCCCTCTAACATATTAATCATTTCTTCTTCATCCTAGTCCAACGTTGAAACTAACGAATCAAATCCCACACCACAAGATGATTATAGATCATTGAGTTTATCGTACTTATCCTTGAGCTTCTTGTAGAAGTCAAGATCCATTATCCTATTGGCAGCGTCATAAGCTTCCAGGTACGCTAATTGCCTTTTCCTCATGAGGCAGAGAATTTTTCAAAATACTATGATATAAGAAGTCAATTTTTAAATAGGTTAGTAATTGTAAAGATTCATCGGATGGTACATCTATTGCATAGAGTTCTCTGAATCAATAATCCAATGCAACTTATGCAGCAAATAGATAATAAGTTGCAATAGAACCACTACCAGTTAAACCAGAATACCCAGTTATTGTAACAGATTTCACATCTGTTGCGTAGCTTCTTCTTTATGGAGTTGATTATAATTCTAGGTTAGGAAAATTAAACTTACCTTGCCCTCGTACTGGATACTCATATCTGTCATAATCTGGAAGTCTTGGGAGGAAAAGAGAGGCGAGGGGTAATCTGGTACACCTCGCTTGGCATTTTTGCCCCATCGCAGATCCCTCTTCTCTTTGGTACCAAGTTCCGCGTATATGTCAACCTTCTTCAATGGCCCCTAAAATTTAATATTTTTTTATTTTTGACTGGAGAGTACGTCGCTAATTGCTCTTTTCATTTTTCTAACCACCGCATTAGGAGTGTATGGCTCCCTCACCTTCTTGGATGGTATGACACCCCTCTTGGATTTGAATTCCTCCATGGCTTTAGTGATAGCCTCTACCTTTTCAAAGAGTTTATCCCAGTTGTCCTTGCACTCTTTGTATTTGCAATGAGAACACGAGGGTGAAGAAAGTTGAAAGGAACCAGTGTAAGGGTGAGAGGGACCTGTGTAAGGGTGAGGGGGACCTGTGAAAGGGGTGTTTTCAAACATATTTATTTTTTCTTGAGCATCAACATACTCAACATCATGAGTGGTAGCAGCATCAGCATGCCTTCCACCAACACCAACAACTCCACTAGAAGAAACACCAGGATCTGCTCAGTAGGTTGGTCATGAAGAGCCTTAACATTAGCCTGACCTTGCCTAACTGCTCTTCTTATGGTTGTTGCTCCAACAAATTTCTTCTATATTAACTCCACCATTGGGTCTGCTATAGTATAAACATAACCTAGAGTTATAAAAACAGTCATCCCCAACTCTTGCTTAGTAGGCATGATCCGTGGATGCACAACCTATAAAAAATAGATACATTTAAATCATATAAAATAATAATTTTCACAGTTGGATTACAATTTAACACAGACAACCTATGCAATAGATGATATGTATGTCACAATAGATTAAAAATATGATGCATCAGATTACACATCTGTTGCATAGTTTGCAGTAGATGGTTAAAATCCATTTGATCCAAGTTCAGAGAACCAGAGCAATAGATGGATAATCTGATAAAAAATATCAATTATCTGTTACAATAGGTTGCCAATCTGTTGAACCAGTTGGCACAAGATGGGTAATATATTGGGTTACATGTTATGCAACAGATGATCTGTATGTCATAATAAATTAACAATATGTTATGTCAGATTACCCGTCTATTTCATATTTTGTAGTAAATGGTTAATTCGTTAAGAGTCGGTTTTAGAGAACCAAAGCAACAGATGGGTAATATGATGCATTATATAAATCGCATGTTGCAATAGATTACCCATCTATTGCACCTATTGGCACAGGATAGGTAATCTGTCACAATAGATATCCCATCTGGTGCATCAGATATAACATATGTTGCACCAGATATAACATCTATTCAATATCTTTCACTGAGTCAAATTATTTTACTTGAAGAAGATATACTGCATCATCCGGAGGGTTAAAGATATCAGTCTCCTTAATTCTTGTATTATTCTTTGCAGCCAACCACCTAAACATCCTGGGATAAGAAACCTCATTCGGGTAATCCATTACTAGCTTTCGGAGAGGAAGAATGGATTCAAATTCCCAAACCTAAAATATGTAAACATGAAGCAAGCAAAAAAAATCATAATAACTATATTCAATATGAAATTAATGGATGAGTAAAAATAGTGATTAATTTTACCATGAAATCCCAAGGAAAGCCATATAATGTGGTCTTCCCTGGGGATAGCTTTGTCAGTAACTATTGGACAGTCAAGTAGAAGTTGTCATATCCCCATGAATAATTGTTGAATTTATCAAAATCCTCAACACGCGCCAACAAATTATCTTCTATGACCTTGTTTACATCTCTTGCCAATATGACCGAATGGGCAAACCAAACTAAGAACAATTGCTCCCTGTACTGCTTTGGTATTGTTTTATCCTTGAGATCATTCATCAAATCCAATGCTTTGTAGCCACGTCCAGCAATGTCCAACAACCCATCTATTTTTTCCTTGCGTTTGTTGGTTTTGCTGGATAGTTGCTGGGACAATGCCTTGCCTCTATTTGCTTATAGTGGTTTGGTTGTCCTGCTTGCCTTAGAACTTTTACAGGGTGTTCCCTTGGCGATAGATTCTTCTAGATGATCGCATCTCAATCCTATCAATATGGCAAACTCTTGTAAGCCAAAACAAACCGGCATGCCACAGTAGTTAATCCAAATTTTATCCATATTTTGCCCCCTCCTTTGAATCTTTATCATCTCCCGTGTACTTGATCCTGTTCTTGAGAAGAACATATACCATCCTTATTTGGAAACGTGCAGGGGGGTCCTCAGGCAGTTCAAGAAAGCGTCCAAAGCAGATCCTCTTAAAAGGCCTGTCTATGTTTTCCATCTTCATAATATTCCCAAAATAATTAAAAAATTTCCCCAACTGGCATTTAAGTACAAGTTCACCAGCTAGTTCTTTTGGGTCATTTATCGGCATCGCAACCTTAAACCTGTCAATACTAATAGTTCTGATAGGATCATGATGGGATGTCGATATTAATTCACGCCCCATTGGTGATCCATTATCATCATGTTGATGATTATCCTCTTTCTTACTCTAATTTCTCTTCTTTCTCACTTTTATTTTCTTCATCACCATCTACAAACCCTTATCCACCTCCTTCAATATTGTTTTCATATCTCTCCTCAGCTTCACTTTTCCCTGATTGAGATTTTTCAAAAAGCTCCTTTGAATCCCTCTTTACTGTAGCCTTTGTTGTTGGGTGGTCAGAAGTTGATCCACTTTCACTTTATTTTCTTTTGAGAGACATGTTTTACCTACAAACAACAAAAAAACAAAAATTACATTACAATTGATGTATGTATAAATTTTAAAAAATACATTACAAACACCACCAATGCCAACACACCAACATCCCCCACCACAAACACAACCAATCAATGCCACAAACACCACGAATACCAACACCACCAATTGCCACCATAACACCACCACCAATGCCACCAATAACCACCACAAATACCACCAATCCCACCACGAAAACCACTAACACAACCACCACGACCACAACACCACAAATACCATCCAATAATACCACGACAGTCAACGAAATACTGCGATAAAAACTAGGTATTTCTCGAGTTCTTCCTATGATTTTACCATCAAAACTTAAAATTGTAAACCCATTCTCGAAGATAATACAACTAAAAGTCTTTTTTTCATCATTAACTTAAAATCCCTTATTTTTTTAGAAAAAATAAAAGATATAGAACTCTTCTCGAACTCTGTTACCTATGAAGATAGAGAAAATGACTGATACAAGCAAGAATGAAGTAAAAAATAACACCTATGTGGTTGAAAATAAGAAAAAAATCGATCTGTTGTGAAGGGTTGAGAAATTTGTTGAGTAGTTGCTGTATTGTTGAGAAAGAGAAAAGAGAAAAAACTTAAGATTTGAAATGATGAAATGTTATTATCGTAAATGGATGATTTGTATAGGTTGATTTGTATTTTGGAAAAGAATGACAAGTTTTGAAAATGTTAATTTAGTTCAAATTGATCTTAATTATTTATTAAAATTATAAAAGATATGCATAATTTTTAACCCTGTCATTATGAAATTGTCAAAAGACTCAATTAAAGTTATAGTTGACCCTATGAGAACTCACCCCTAGTCCTATATTAATCAATTAAGGCATTAGTTGAACATATGAACTCAATTCAAATTGTATAAAAACAAATATTTAACCTATTGCATTAGATGACATATCTATTGAAATTAATCAAATAGATTAAGTCAATCTGTTGAAAAATATTACCCATCTATTGGAATTAATGAAACAAATTAAGCCATGCGTTGCAATAGATTACCCATCTTCTGAAAATTATCAAATAGGTGGTACCATCTGTTGTTTCAACCCTATGATCAATTAAGGTATTAGTTGAACATATTAGGTAATAAGAATTTCTTCACCTCAAAGTGGTCAATCGATGACTCTGGTCTGTAAGAATGCAATACTGTCTCATCATGTATTTGCCAAAAGACTCAATTAAAGTTGTAGTTGACCCTATGAGAACTTACCTCTTGTCCTAGATTAATCAATTAAGGTATTATTTAAATGTATAAGGTAATAAGAATCGATTTAGCTCAAAGTGATCGATCGACGACTCTGGTCGGGAGGAATGCAATATCATCTCATCATATAATTGCTAAAAGACTCAATTGAAGTTATAGTTGACACTATGACACCCCTAGTCCTAGATTGATCAATTTAGGTATTATTTGAACATATAATGTAATAAGAATTGATTCATCTCAGAGTGATTAATCGATGACTCTGATCTAGAGAAATATAATATCGTATCATTATGCGATTGCCAAAAGACTCAATGGAAGTTGTAGTTAACCCTATGAGAACTCACCCCTAGTCCTAGATTAATTAATTAAGCTTTTAGTTGAACATATGAACTCAATTGAAATTATATAAAAACAAATATTCAACCTATTGAAACAGATGACCCATCTGTTAGAATTAATCAAATAGATTAAGTCATTTGTTGCAATAGATTACCCGTCTATTTTAAATCATTCTCATATATTGCAAAGTATGACTTTGATGTTTTAAGATCCTTTTTCAAAGCAATATAGGTATTTCCTATCCGAGATAAAAAAGCTAAAATACTAAGGCGATAAAAAAAATTACTTGGATAACTCAAAAATCTCCTCAGTGAGTAGTCTTATCTGGTTTTGTCAATATCACCATCTCCTCGTGTCCCTCAAAAGTTATTAATAAATATTTAAAACCCATTTCTACTCCCTCTATTTCATTTTTATTGACCCTTTTTCTTAAAATATTTGTTTCAATTTAGTTGTCCCAAAGATGAAATCAAGGGGATTTTAATATGTTCTTCTAATAATACCCTTATCGTTAAATGACTAAACAAGTTGTCTATAATCAAATTTATATCTTCAAAGAAAAATTAATAAGGCTAATTTGGTAAAACAGACCCCTAATAAATATTTTTTGTAATGGATGTGACAAATCTATAGGGGCCAACTCAACTGATATGAAATTAAGGGAGTATAATACTCTCTCCTTCAGCCATAAACTCAAGATGAGAAACTCAACTCATCTCTCTCTCTCTTCTTTATTCTTAATTCTATTTCTTTCTTTTTCCCTCTCTATTCTCTCTTCTTTCGAATAAGGATCCTTTCGAATCTCAACCTATCGATATCTTTTCTCAACCAAACTGGATGTTCTAATCCCTTTTCTTGTTTAACATGACAAGTATGGTTCACTATTGCTCTTTTCTTCTTATCTTCTTCTTTGTATGTTATTTAAATTAGATATTTACATTTGTTTCTATTAATGATTTACCCATTACCAGTTTTATATTTATTGAGAAAAATAAAAGAAAGGTGACTTTCAAGTCTTGAATGAATAAACTGTTGTTTTTATTAAAATATGCGAAAAAAGTCATCTGTTGTGAGAACTTAAAAAGCCTTGTTGTCAGTATAGTTTTTTTGTTTTTTGTTTATTACTTTGGTGTTGTTGTTATTGGGGGTGGTGGTGGTGTTGGAACATGTGGTGTTTGTGTTGTTGATGGTGTTAGAATATATGGTATTGTTTCTTTGTTATTGATGTTGGTGGTGGTGGTGTTGTAATAGTTCCCTCAATTGTTGTAACCGATGAATCAACTGTTAGAACAGACGAAGCAACTATTTGAAGAAATCAAACCAGTAGCAAGGTTGTTTTGATTTATTCCAATAGATGACCTATCTATTATAATATGTCATCCATCTATTGAACTAGATGCCTCATTGGTTGAACAGATGGGGAATCTATTGCATCAGATTGGTCATTTGTTGATTCATTCAATTTTGTGTTACCCTTTTGTAATGTTCTTTTTATTCTTCTCTTGTTTCACATCAAATGTATTTCTCTTGTTTGTAGATAAAAGAAAATGAAACTGGATCAACTTTTGATCGACCAGTATTAAAAGCTAGAGTAAAGATGGGTTCAGAGGAATAAGTTGCTTGCACATGGAACCACTTCATATGTGGGAGGTATGTATTACTGATCAACCTATCATGAAAACATACATCCGGTACAATAATTTTATGAATATTGGTTCTTTACCAATTAGGCGTTAATCCTTAAAGCAAGATATGGCATTTTACAGTTAATATTGTTAGGTTCGAACTGGTAAGGCTGAGGGACCAAGTAGACGGTGTCGATACCTTGTTATGGTTTAATGAAGATTTTGCTAATGTTTATGTGTTAAGTTTAGAGAAGGGTTAAGGTTTTTGGTGGCAGCATAAATATTCAAATAGTGATTGCACTGACTTTAAGGGTTCAATGAACTTTTGAAAGACCTCCGAAGCCTCACACTACTGCAAATAAGAATAGAAATGAATATAGTTATTGCTCTGGTTCAAATTTATATGGATGGGTTGCTCAAGGAGACTATTATACAACAGAGGGTTATTGTAAGAATACCTATATGGGAAGTGGGAGATAGAGAAGACCATATACCAAATCAGACCTTATTAAAGAAGAAACACAGGGTAGAAAGGGAAGTGTAGAAAAATTGGATGATGAAATTAACATAAAAAATGAAAAAAACTGAATGAGCTACAAATGTGAAAGTGTATATAAAAAATGAAAATCCATTAGTCATTCTTGAAAAAGAAAAATACTCAAATGGACAGGAGCTGTGCACTTTGTTAAAAGGCTGCAACTAGCTAGTGTGGCCATAACGAAGACCCACAAAATGCAGGACCAGAACTCTAAGGAAGTAGCTTCACGAGCATGGAAGGTGGTAAGATTGTCGATCAGAATTGAAACCTGAACCAACTACTCCTGAATTGAAAATAAGGGATCAAGCCAAGGTGGCAATTTCACAAGTTAAACTTGCATCCCATGCCTCCTGTTTATGGCTCTGGTCAGGTCAAAGGCAGTGGAAACAACAAGGCATAGGATTTCTGCCCAACTTTAGCCATTTTTTTTGTACTGCCATGGACCTAATCATAGCAACAAATAGAAGGCATGGCATGCAAGTTTGACTTTAGAAATTAATGCCTTGGCTTCCCTTATTTTAACTTCTGGAGTTATTAGTTCAGGTTTCATTCTTGACTGAAAATCTTACCAATCTCCTATACTCGCGAAGCTTCTTCCTTTAAGTTCTGGTCCTGTACTTTGTGAGTCTTCATTGAGGCCATGCTCGCTAGTTGCAGTCTATAGGAAAGTGACCAACTACAGTCCACTTGACCATTCTTCTTTTTCCTCAACGACTGGCGGATTTTTATATTTGGATACACTTTCATATTTGAAGCTCATTCAATTTTTTCGTCTCTTATGTCAATTTTATTGGCCAGATTTGATAGAATTTCCGTACTTGCTTCGATGTGTTTCCACTTAAACAAGGTCTAAGATAATATATGGTCTTCTCCACCTCCCTCTTTTCGAATAGGTATTCTCCCTAGCACCTTCTGCTGTATAATGGTCTCCTCGAGCAACCCATTCATATATATTTGGACCAGGAGAATTTCTATTGGTTCCATCATTGTTTGCTTCAGTATAAGGCTTCGAAAGCCTTTCAAAAAGTCCATTACGCCATTAAAATCGGTCCAATCACTATTGGATATTTACACTGCCGCCAAAAACTTAAACCCTTCCCCAAACTTGACACAAAAATATAAGCATAAACCGTTATTAAATTGTAATAGGGTATCGACACTACCATCTTGGAACTCTTCGGCATTATTAGTTTTCACCTATCAAACTAAACTATACAATACAGGATCTTGTTTAAAGGATCAATGTCTAATTGGTAAAAAACTGCATTCACAAAATCATTATACTTTATGTGTGTCTATAACGGTATCCTAATCAATAATACATAACTCTCGTTCATGAAAGTGGATCCATTCATCTGCACGCACCTTATTCTTCCTACCTCATCAAGACATATCAAACAGTGTTTATTCATATGCACGCATGTGATGCCTATTAAAAAAGAGGTGAAGAGTCGTGACTTTTTATCTAACACATTCAAAACAATTGATGAATCAAATTATCCATTTGTTGCAACTGATGAATCAGCTGTTAGAAGAAATTAAAACATCTCCTCAAATATATGGTCCATATGTCGCAACAAATAATCCATATGTTGTAACAGATGGTAAATTTGTTGCGACAGACCAGCCAGTGTTTATTCATCTGCACACATGTGATGACTATTAAAAAGAGGTAAAGAGTCATGACTTTTTACCTAACACATTCAAAACAACTGATGAATTAAATTCTCCATCTATTGCAATCGATGAATCAACTGTTAGAAGAAATCAAAACATCTCCTCAAATATATGGTCATATACCACAATAGATAATCCATATATTGTAACAGATGTTGTAACAGATGGTAAATCTGTTGCGACAGACCATACAGTATTTATTCATCTGCACGCATGTGATGCCTATTAAAAAAGAGGTGAAGAGTCGTGACTTTTATCTAACACATTCAAAAAAGCTGATGAATCGAATTCTCCATCTGTTGCAACTGATGAATCAACTGTTATAAAAAATCAAAACATCTTCTCCAACAAATGGTCCATCTATCGCAATAGATAATGCATATGTTGCAACAAATGTCTCATCTGTTGCACATACAAACCATCTATTGCAGTAGATGGTAAATTTATTTTGACAGACCATCTGTTGTACATATAGACCATCTGTGGCAACAGATGGTAAATCTATCGCAACAGATAGACAATCTATTATAATAGCTCAATAATAACGGTTGTTATAAAGTCTCAAACCGTTTTGAAAAGGTGAGAAGTATTAATGTAAAAGAAAAATATGTGACTTTTCATAGAAAACAAAATTCCACCAGATTGAATGTAATTAATACAATGTAGTTGAACAGTCATGCCTTTTGTCCTGACACATCTAGATTCAATCCTCTATAAATAGGTCCCTCCTTAATCTTCATTCTACTCCACTTTATTTATTTCATGAATTTTTTCTTTTCTTCTAGATATGGTTGATCCTGTTTGGGATATTACTATTCTGCTTGACATAGTGCCGGGACTTCAGAGGTAGGTTAATGACCTACAGAGGGAGTTGGTCTCCGTGAGAGAAAGGATGTTTATATAGATGTAGAGGCTGATGAGGGCCCTGCTCCTACGAGTTGATTGGTCAGCTATCATTAATGATGATGATGATGATAATAATTAAATGTATTTTCTTCTTGTAACTTATGTATTTTAATTTTTCTATATCAGATTTATACCTAAGGTATTTTATTTTTTTTATTGAAAAATTTATTTTGAGTCGACTTTTAATTCTTATTCAATTTTCATTTTGTGTATTTCTTCTAAACATACATGTTAACAGATCAATGGTCGGAGGTAAGGAGCAATTTTGAATCCAGGAGCAATAGTTATTTTGGTTTTTGAGTTCTTTCAACAGATGGACCATGTGTTGGAACAGATTGGTCATCGGTTGGGTTTCTTTCAATAGATTATCCATCTCTTGCGATAGATTTTTCTTCTTTTGGAGGAAAACATTTCAGTTTGATAGAACTGTGTTGTGTTCTTCCAACTAATGTCCATCTGTTGCCACAGATGGGTAATCTGTTTAAAATAATTTTGGTTTGTTGTATTATTTAGTTCATGTTTTGCCTCTTTTTATTGATGCACAAGTTATTAAAAAAGATATTTTATATATAATATATGATAACATTACGTTCACAACAATGAGTTAAATATATAAAAGTTCACAACAAACAACAACACAAGTTTTTGTAACCACATGCTTATATATGGAGCACTTATTTCTTCTTGATGAAAATGATTCTCTGACTCTACGCCTACTCTTATATGGCTTTCTTCCAGATTTGATATTGTTTGGGTAAATATATGGAGAAGGTATTAATATCCCTAAAAGCTCTGCAGGAACAACCGAAGATTCTTCGGGAAGCACCGAAGTAATATGCCCACTCTATGCCATTTTATATTTTTTCCACCGAATAATATTGAGAGAAGTGCTCGTAAAATTTAGCTCCATATTTTGAATCGTATTGAGCTCGAAGCACTGGCATAGCATGTGGATAGGGTATTTTTTTGAAGTCAAAAACTCTGCACATACAAGATCTTGTTTGAAGATCAACCATGGCAACATCACCATGATCGATGATACTGAATTTATAATTTTCTATTTGATAAGATAATAACCTATTACCCAAATTGATGTTAGTTGATATTGTTTTTTTGATTTCTAAAACAAATGGGGTTCTTCTTGGGCCCTCGGACTGCACACGTCTTTCGTTAAAAAATTGGCCATACTTCTTGTTTATTATTCCAAACAGGGCCTTGATGGAAAATTCTCTTTCATCTCCAAACAATGAATTCACCAATTTAGCTATGTTTGATGTCATAATATTGTACCTATACAAAAGAATCACTTAGTACGGAATCATACAAAACTTGTAACTCAAACAAGACATTAAATCTGTAAGAATGTACCTATCTGCCGACAAAATGCCTAGCTCCATCTCTCAAAACCGACACGTATGAGAAGTTCTGCTACCTTGGGATGCACATATGTTATTTGATTGAAATAGTCTAAGAACTCCTCTCTACTATATGATTTAGATGCTCAATAAAAAAGGGTCACGGCCCTTTCTTTGTGATAATTGGTCCGAATGTTCTCTCCAAGATGCCTAATGCAACAACCAAAGTAAGCTGAAGTGAAGAAAATTGAACCCATCTTTGGAATACTTGGATACCTATCCAAAAAAAAATACAACTCTTTGGTATCTTCGATGCAGCTTCACAGTTGTTAAAAATAACCATAAGAGGTATCACATTCCTTGTCCGCTACACAAAAAGCAATAGAAAAGATGCGATTCTCCACATCATGTGCCACCGCCGCAAGTAAAACTCCATTATACCTGCTCCTCAAGAAGGTACTGTCGACGGCTATGACTTTTCTCAAATATTGAAAACCTTGAATCCAAGTACCATAGGATACAAAAAAGTACTTGAACCTTCTATTTTCATCAATATGCAATGTTGTCTTACTTTCAGGATTTATGGACTCAATCATGTAATGGTAGACATCCAGGACTGCATACCTATGCTCGTGTGTCCTCCAAACCAGGTCCTTGAAAATCCCCATAGCCGTATATATCTTCCAATAACTTACCATGACACCTAATTCCATAAGGAGTTGATTGGCCTTAACCCTTGTAGAAGGGCCTTTACCATCGGGGAAACTACTCTTAAAATATTCACTGAGGACCTTTGCTGTGGTGTGAGGATTTTGGCCCGAGATGTGCTCCGAACCATATGTGTGATGCTTTTCATATTTATGAATGATGAATCTTTCAGAACATACGTACTTCACCGCTCTCAACTACCACTTGAAATTCAGATTAGCACATTGGTAGCGAAAGACACTGCTCGAATTAATCACCTTCTTTATTCTGAAAACTTTTTTCAAGCAAAAAATAAACAAAGTGGTAGATAGTTCATTCTTGTTATTGAATGACCTTCCATTGAAAAAGACGGTCCCATCATCTTGAAAATTACTAGACTGTGTCGATCGAGAAGAATTGCCCACCGTATTGGTCGCATCAAAGGGTGTAGGTATTTGATTATCATCTGAAATATTTATGTCTAGATCATCCAACCTATCATCAAAGATGTATTGTTGTTGTTATTCTTCTACATTTTGGTTCTCATTGTCTCTTGTCTTATCAACCACGTACACCCTTAACACCGGCCTAGATGAATCACTAAGATAAGCACGCAACCAAACCTGATTGGTTATCTTAAAAGGTAGTATCCTCTGATCTTCAAAGGAGCTAGGCATGTAGCTAAAGACGAGTTCTTCTGGTTGACAATTCAATCCACAATATCTGATGATTAAGTTCACAAAATCATTATACGAAATATCATATTAGACTGTCATAGCTATCATCTCTAGCATTTCACCCTTCTTCCAACGCCATACATATCGATTGCTCTTCTCGATCCATAGACCATGATAATCCACCCCTATTGTTATTGATTCCTCCATTAGTGGTACCTAAATAAAGTAATTTGTTAAAAAAGTTAATAGTAATTTCATAGTGCCGTAAATGAATCCCAACAGATGTATAGTCTGTTGCACAGGTAAGTGATCAGTCGTAATAGATTACTCACCTGTTGGGATTCATATTACGCTCCTAAAACTGATTTCAACAGATGAGTCATCTGTTGTAACAGGTGAATCATATGTTGTAATAGACTATATATCTATTATAATAGATGAAGAGCCTGTTCGGATAGATGTTATAGTATTAAGTCACTTTTGAAGCTGATTCCAACAGATGAGTTACATGTTGCAACAAATAATTAACCTGTTGCAACAGATGACTTACCTGTTGCAACAGAAGATGATTTATTAGAATCAAGGTCAGGTTCTATCATAAAAGGTTACTAATATATTGCAACAAATATTTACCATCTATTGAAATAAAGTTCAGGTTCTGTTGCAACAGGTTAATAATATGTTGCGATAGATATTTATCCTGTTGCAACAGAGAACACATCTATTGGAATTGACTCCAGGTTCTGTTGCAACATGTTACTAATCTATTACAACAGATACTTATCTTGTTATACTACTAATTTGTTACAACAGATGGGTTATATGTTGCAATAGATGACCCATTTGTTTGATTCATATTACGGTATTATAAAACCATAAACATGAATCCAACATATGAGTTTTCATTGAAACAGATATCTCATCTGTCACAACAGATGATTGATCTGTTTGAACAGATCGTTTTTTTGTTACATTCATGTCCGCGTGCTATCTATTGTTGAAAAAATAGCATAATAGTTGCTACTCAGATGACAAATTCAACTAAAAATCATAATTTAACTTACCAAAGTATCCTATGAATTAATGCCAAAGTGGAAAGTGATGTACAAAACAAAATTTGATCTAAGAAATTGGTCAAATAGCAACAGTAGCGGTAACAACAACAACAACAACAATGGTCAACAAGAAGAAGATAAAGATGATAATGAAGTAGAAGATGATGATAATGAAGAAGAAGATGATGAATAAAGCAGCAGCAATAATGAACACCAAAAATCGCTAAGAGAGAGAGAAAACAACAATGAATGAGAAAAGAGAGAAATGCACTTTTTTCCCTCCGTTTTCTATTATATTAGGTAAATATTTGGATCAAAGTATAAATTTAAAAAAATTTGAGTTATTCTCAAACTTACCCAACTTTCTTAATCCATAATGAAGTAATTGTTACCTCCACTCAATTATTAAGACTTGTGTCACCTACACCTCATTTTAAAACTCTTTTGTCACCTACAGCTCAAAGCCCCAAGTAACCCACCATGGGGTCATCCCATGTAATTTCATGACCTTCACTCATGTAATGGTCCATCACAGTTTATGTAAGAAGGTCCATAAATGTCATCCTTCATTTCTATCCGCAATCCGCATTTTATGTTTCTTTGTTTGGATTGAAAGTAATGGGCTTAGATGTAAATTTCTGAAAAAATAGATGGAGCCTTTTAACACATTAGGCTACTTAGTCGGAAATAGTTACAGATGTTACCTATACAAAAATAAAGGGTTTCTTTAAAAAAAAAGTATTTTTGACCCATTGGCTAAACTTAATTATAGGTGTTAAATAATGGAATGAGTTTAGAAATAACAAATTAATCTCATTAATTAAAAAATATATAACAATCTTTTGCTAATTATCCTAAATAGCAATATATATACATATGTATGTGTGTGTGTGTATTTGATGGGCAAGACAACATCAAATACAAATATAAATAAAGTTAATTACGTTATTTTTAGGTAACAAATTATGTTTAAAAAGTCAAAAGAATTTTAGCTTCCATAAATCACATTCACTTAATTAATTGAAAATTTTATTTCTAAAAAATTGGAAAGTTTTTTTTAATGAGCTTCAATAGTTAAACTATGTTTGAATGATAAAAGAGAAATTATTTTCTATTTTTTTCTCTCTTCTTTTTTTTTCTTTTTCAGATTTTTCCTGCCTTTTTTCATTTTTTTTCTTTTATCGTCTTTTACTGTTTGTTTTTTTTTATTTGCACTTTTTTGTACTTTTCTTTATTTTTTTGGTTTCTTTTTTGTCATTTTTTCTCCTTTTACTGTTTCTTTTTTTCCTTTTTCGTTATAGTTTTATTTTTATTTTTATTTTTTGTTTTTTGTTTTTTTTCTTTTTTGTATTTTTTCTCATTATTTTTATATTATATTTTATATTTTATATTTATTCGTATCATACTATATAATTTAAGTAAATTTATTATTTATATTTAAAAAATTTAGTCGTGAATATGCACAATTTATCATTTGTATGCAAACAAGTATATGTATTAGTCATATTTGTTTGACTCTAAAATACACAAATATCTATCTATCTATCTATATATCTATCTATCTATCTATCTAGAGAAAATTTAAGGAAAGGTGTCTTTTAAGTCCTGAATGAAGGATTGGTGATATTGACCAACTTAAAGGGTCAAACATCATTAGGAAACTTGATTAAGTTAATTGTGGACTTGATTAATATTTTCAAAACTTTCTAATCTTTAAAAATTTACAAATCTACCCAACCCGCACCCTTCTTCAATCTAAATCAACCAATCTCTCTCATCTCTCTCTCGATAGCTTCTCTCAACTGTCTCCCAACCAATAGTTCTTCAAAATTTCTCCCTTCAATTCCCAGCGACTTCAACCTCCGACGAGTTTCTTTTAGACTTTCAACCGTTAATCAACTCGAAAACTTCTCTGGCAACAACAACTTCGAATTCTTCAACTTTCAATCAACGTGACAGGCTTGATCTCCGACCACAACAGCTTTGAATTCTTCATCGTTCCTTTTCTTCTTTCACAGGTAAAATATTATGGCCTTTTTAGTTTTGAAAAAAACGAGGAACTTGAGCCAACTTCTCTTATAGTATTGGTTAACAATTTCAATATTTATTGCGTTAATTTAAAATGCGGTCTAAATAAAACCCTAATTTCTGGTATTTCTTATCTTCTTTTTTCGAAGTCAATTATGATTTTTTGTTGTTTGTTGCATTTTTTTTTGAATTTTAATTTTTGTTGTTTGTGTTTATAAAAACAAAAAAATGATTTGGGTTGATTTGTTCTATTCTTGTTCTTGTTAAAAAGGGTGATATTGTTATTTTTTTGTTGAATAAAATTATGCTACTATTTTTTATTTTCTCCAACAGATTATCCATCTGGTGCAACAGATTTATCATATGATGCAACAGATCAACCATTTGATACAACAGGAAAACTATCAGATTAAAATTTTGATACAACAGATTAATCATCTGATGCAAAAGAGGAACCATCGAATAAAAAATTTGATGCAATAGATTTAGCATATGATGCAATAGTTTAACTATTTGATGCAATAGATTAACCATCGGATAAAAAATATGATGCAACAGATTAACCATCTGATACAATGAAGGAACCATTGGATTAAAGATCTGATGCAATAGATGAACCTCCTATTGGATAAAATCTTATCAACACTTTCAACAGGACATGTCCAAGACTTGATTTTTCTAACTAATCATTCATCTATCGCGATAGATGACCCTTTTATTAGAAAAAATCTAATATTAACCATTGATAATAGTTCTAACAGATCACTCATGTGTTGCAAAAACTATGTGAGCTATTGTACAAACTATTCATCTTTCTCAACAGATGAGTGATATATTTTGTATTATCACAACAGATTACTCAGTCGTTGCTACAAGTTAGGTAACTGCTCTGACAGATCACTCATATGTTGCAACAGATGTGTGATCTATTGCACAAACTATTTATCTTTCTCAATAGATAAGTGATATATTTTGTATTATCATAACAGATTACTCAATCATTGATACAGATTATTTAACTGTTCTAATAGATCACTCATATGTTGCAATAGATAATTTACAATAGATATGTGATCTATTGCACAAACCATTCATTTTTCTCAATGGTTAAGTGATATGTTTTGTATAGTTGCAACAGATTACTCATCCATTATAATAGGCTATTTAACTGCTCTACTAAATCACTCATATATTACAACAATGTGTGGTCTGTTGAACAGACTATTTATCTGTCTTAAAATATGAGTGATATATTTTGTATTGTTCTAACAGATTACTCATCTACTACAATAAGTTGGTTATATGCTGCAATAGATATACTACCTTGTGCAACAGATTAGTGATCTATTAGAACTGTTATTTTACTATTTTACTTGTTTGATTTACTGTTAACCTTTTTTAATGATGCATTAATTAATTATAATATATTTTTTATGTTCCTAATAATTTTAGATAATATGGCTCCCAAAATAACAAAAACCGAATCAAGTTCAAGTAAAGGAACAAGTAAAGCAGCTAGGCTACATCAACCAGTCTATGAGCTTGCTTTACAAATATTATCTCAATTAGGAGTAGAATATGATGAACACGGGGAGGAGGAATATTTCAAAAGAGATGATCTAAATGCTAATAGACCTTCAACCGAAGATTTGGTCAAAACCTTCAGCATTGATCATTATCCTGTGAGAATGCAATGCGATGGTGCCACAAATTTAATGGGTGATTTCATGGTTAAGTCAGCCATGGGAAATCTTTCGACGCCTTAAGAAAAATAGTCTAAAATTGGATACTTATTTCAGGGATAGCTGCTTTGAGAAGTATCTTGATTCGCCAGAGGACAACAATGCTCGTTTCCAAATGAAAATGCTATATGAACTTCTCAAGCGTAGGTTTATGTATGAAAACAAAGATAAGATAGATGAGGTATGGATAAATTACTGTGGCATGCCTGTTTGTTTTCGTTGGAAGAAGTTTTCCATAGTTACTGGACTAAAATATTATCCTCCTTCTCAAGTTATACCTATTATAACCTAAAAAAAAAAGCACCCCGCACACCCAAAAGAGGCAAAGGCAAGTTGTGTGATCATGATGACCTAGTGTCCATTATTGATCCAAGCTTCAAAAACAAAAATTTTATAGAAGCGTTGAAAGGTGAAGGACTTTCAAAGAAGCACAAGCAGTCATTGCGCTTGGTTTGGTTTGTACATAATATTCTTTGGGCGAGAGACGTTAACAACAACATAAGTGTTGGTTTAATAAAGTTCTCTGAGGATCTTGAGGCGTTTAACAGCTATCCTTAGGGTAATAAAAGCTTCAAAATGACTGTCAAATATTTGTTGACTCTGTTAGCGCCAAAGACAGTCAGCTTATATGGTTTTCATGGGCTTTCATGGTAAATGTTTCTTTATTTTATTATGATACCATTCATTTTTTTACTCAATAATGGTTTTAATTTATTGGCGTTGTTTTATAGGCTTGGGCATTTGAAGTCATTCCTTATTCGAGACAACAAGTGAACTAATAGTAAGAAGTTTCCTGTCCAAGAATCTTGAGATGGTTGTCGTCAAAACTGATAAAAATACAAAAATTCTTCATCTTCAACCCCCCGAAGGATGCAGCAAGTATAATTATAATTATGTTTTTTATTTTAATTAATGATTTTTTGAATGATCTAATCATCATTCTAATATATATAATGATTTATGTTAGATTGTGCATCCGTTGATAGCTCCAACCAATCGAGAGTTTAAAATGTCATTTTTTCTTACTTTATGGTCTGTGCAAACTTTATCGGACCCTAAGGTCATCGACTAAATAAAAATAAAATTATTTGGAGCAACAACTATTACAAGAAAAATAATTTTGGAGGGTGGGCTTGTTGTTGTTGATGGTCTAAGTGGTGATAGAGCTGTTGGCGGTGGTAGTGGTACTGTTGTTGGTGCTAATGATGCTCCTCTTACAGTATTTAAAACAAACCATTATGAGTATGATCATACTGGTTATACAGATTTTACCTCTCCCAGTGAATGTTCTGCATGCAAATATTAAGATATAGTGATTGATGCAATTAGTGCATTAACTGCTTCTGTAAAGGAATTGACATCTAAGAGGGGTGTCATTTCATCAAAGAAAATTGTATATCCATCCACTCCATTAGAAATTAATTGTAGGAGGAGAAGAAAAGTGATTTTCAAGGCATTATCAAGCATCGAAAAAAGTAAAATTGTAACTCTTCTGTCGTGTGTTGCACTGAGCAATGTACAATGTCCAAAGGAGAGCATCACGAGCAAAAGAAGGTGAATATATATGTCTTCTAACTAACAAATAGACATATATCTATTTCGACAGATGACACATTTTCTAAAAATTATCAAACAAATATATACATCTGTTGCAATAGTTGACTAACTTATTGCAGTAGATACAATATCTGTTGTGACAAATGTCTCATCTATTTTAGAAAATCAAACAACTCTTCGTACCGCTTTTATTAGTACCAACAGATGACCTATCTGCTGCAACAGATGAGTCATATGTTGCAACAGATAGTTCATCCATTAGAAATTATCATATACGTCTTTCTCATATAGAAATTTGTCCCAACAGTTGATTCATTATTGCAACAGAAACATAATATATTTGGGAAAATTAAAAATAGGAGGCCGACCAGTTTGATTTGCTAGAATAGATAAGTTATCCTTTTGTATTTTGTTGAATCTCCATGATTAGCATTGACTAATTCTGGTTTTTCAGGTGGATGTAGAAGCTACTGCTGAACAGCATTGACAATATGCTACTATTTTTATTGATGTAAGGAGAACAGAAAGCACAGAAACCGTACGTAAGCGACAATAAAGATCCTCAATGATCAAAGCCGAATTCCATAGCAATGGATAAAGAACAACTTGTCCATATTGACTAGATCTTTTTAGCTTAACCCTGTCAAAGTAATAACCTCACCCCTCCTTAGGAATCCTTGGCATCAATACATAAATTGTTGATGTATTTGTTGAGATCTGTACCCATAATAATTCTTTTATAGTTTATTTATTCATTGATTTATCTCAGCTAATTTCTGCAGGCTTTGATTTATTTTATTTTGTCTATGAATTTTATTTTTTCCTTAGATTTGAACTTATTAATTGAAATGGAATACTAGATTCAAATATTGCAATAGATAATGTATCTGTTGCAGCAGATGACACATCTGTTGAAAAATATCGAACAGGTAATCTGTTGGAAATTATCAAATAGGTCTTCTCACTGTTGTAACGAATAGACTTATATAGAAACATCGACATAATGCAACAGATGACCAACCTATTACAACAGATAAACTATATGTCAGAACAGGTAGAATATCTGTTACAACAGAAGAGAAACTGTTGCATTATAAAATTTCAACTTTCATTGGATGTAAAAAATTGTCACTACATGTAAAAAAAAGTGAAAGTGAATTGAAATAAAAAAGGCAAAATCCATCGACAGTGTTCAGGTCAAACACCTAAAATAAAATAGCCATCATAGTAAACAGTGTTCATTTTAAACACGTAAAATAAAATAGGCATCAAATGTGCCAGTTTGACATTTTTTGCTGACTTGGCGTCTGATTTGGCCCCCAATGGTCATTTTTCCTCCATTGTCTTATATATATATTTTCTTACTAAAATTCAACCCTCAATTTTCAAATCTTCTTCTTTATCATTATCTTTTTTTATCTATCCAAATTCTTTAAATTATTTGCATTTGGTCTTTCGTTTCTTCATCTTTCTTTTATTTTTTCCAATTGAGCTTGACAATGTCCAGTGCATCTTCCACTTTTTTTATGATATAGATTTTTGATACTGTAAGTGCGGTCATGAAGCTCTATTAAAGACTTCTTGGACTCAACAAAATTCAGATCGTATGTTTTTTACTTGTAAGATTTCAGAGGTAATATTTTTTTAATTTGATTAGTTGATTAATTATTGACTAGTAATTATTTTATAATTGTGTACTTATTTTTATAGAAATTGGGTGGATACGATTACTTTGATTGGTATAAAGAACGACGCGCTTTACAAGCAAATCGTGTAATCTAGGATTTGTTGAAAAAAGTCAAGGATTCTGAAGAGAAACAAAATCGACCAAGAAGATACTATATCGTTGCCATTATTGCTACTGGTTTGGCGTTGTTGGGCACATGATATTCAAGCCTAATTGCTGAAATTTTCATGGTGGTGTATTTTCTACTAGTTTGATGTTGTCGAGCACATGGATATTCAACCGTAATTTTTGGAAAATATTAAACAAATTTAGGCATATGTTGTAAAATTTAGGTCATCTGTTGGAAATTATCAAATAGGTCTTCCCACTATTGCAACAGATTAGACTTAGATTAGATAGAAATAACATCAGCATAATGCAACAGATGACCAACTTATTGCAATAGATAAACTATCTGCTAGAACAAATAGAATATATTTTACAACAGATTTACAATCTATTGCATTATAAAAAACTCAACTTTCATCAAAAATAAATTATTGCCATTAGATGTACATATAATTTAAAGTAAAGTGAAGTGTGACTTGAAATAAAAAATTGTTATTTCACAGGCTCTTCTATATACACAGGCTCCAAGCGTCCAGTTAGTACCCCAAAAGCCCAGACCTCTTGTAGGTTTGCCACAATGTTGTCACACAGAAAATTCATTGGCTTGGACATTTCTATGCCGGTCAGTAAACATTCGATGGGTGCAAGAGCGTGCGGGCCGCACGCGAAATCGATATCATTTTTTGGAAGGTTTATGCCTTTGTTTTGACCTTCAAAATCCTATGATTTTTTCATTAACACTTTCTTTGGCAAATGATTCATCAGTTTACTCTGGCTCAACAAGATGGGGAACAGCTTCATCAGTGGATGCACATGGAAAAAAAGAACGACCTCGTCGATGGCAGGTTCGTTACAGTTATAAACTTTGATCCTTACCTTCTCGTTTAGTATCTTAACATCCTGATAATGTATGCCGTCCATACTCATGATAGCAAGAATTCTTTTTGCCTCAGTCCAGCCCTTGCTGTGTGGATTTGGCCTCTCCCCTATAATATATATTATTATTTCTTCTTACTCCCAGTCCAACATAGTAACCAACAAATCAAATCCTATGCCACATGCTGACGCATCATTATTGAATTAATCGTATTTATCCTTGAGATTCTTGCTAAAGTTGAGGTCAATTATCCTATCGGCAACGTCATAAGCTTCCGGGTACTCTAATTGCCTTTTTCTCAAGAGGAAGAGAATTTTGTAAACATGGAAAGCAAAGGGGGAGTATTGGTCAGAAGTAAATACCACACACCATAATTGTGGCTCTTAGAAAGAGTATTATAGGTTACTGTGTTTCTAGAACAGAGATCTGCAAATCAGGGAGATAAAACAATATCCATACCTCGCAGATCCTGATTCTTCAATAACATAATACCATTCAGCAGGCTGGGTGTTTGCATAAACAATTAACCAGACTACAACCACAATCGTCCTCTTTGTCACCCCTCCTTGAGGAATTTTACCAAAAGGGTTTATGTGCTTAGATGCACCTAATTTCTTATCATCTATATCTATTTTCCGTAAGGATGGTAAATCCTTTGGACTGATAAGAAGATCATTGCCATGAAGACCACCAAATACCTATTGATCAACCAATATAAAACTAAGAGTTTGAGGACCAAACAACCACCTAGGTATAGTTGAATGGTTCCAACCGATGCAATGACGGTTTTAATATTTTCTCAGCCTTCTCACCACTGACCCTAATTTTAAAAAGAAAAGCATAACTTTCTTAGACTGTGATATGAGAAATAAATTTTTAAATAGGTTAGTAATCGTAAAGATACAAAAGATGGTCCATCTATTGCATAGGGTTTTCTGAATCAATAATCTAATGCAACTTATGCAATAGATAGATAATAAGTTGCAACAGAACCACTACCAGTTGCAACAGAATACCCAGTTGTTGCAATAAATTTCACATCTACTGCGTAGCTTCTTCATGGAGTAGATTAGAAGTCTAAGTTAGGAAAAGTTCTTACCTTATTCTTATACCGCATATGCATATCTGTGATAGTCTGGAAGTCTTGGCGGGAAAAGGGCGGCGTGGGGTAATCTGGTGTAGGCCAACTCCTCCCATTCTATGGGCCCTACATCAATGGCTCTCTCTACTTTCCACTATTTGAACCATGAGCGGGCTACATCCTGTGATTGATATGTGTCTAACTAAGCACTCTCAACAGTAGTAACCCCCATAATATCAATAACTTTCTGTACCTGATCAAATCTGAGGGTCTTTATCTGACTTAGACCCAGAAAAAGAAGGAGGGTACATTCGGGTGAAATCTTAAATCTTAGCAGCAACAGTATTGGCCACTGATTTGGCTAGAACAGCAGCTGGGCGTTCATTCGATGCTACTACAGAATGAGCTAGAGTGGTGAAGGTTGCTCTAAATTCAGCGTGGGAGACGTGTTCTTCCAGAGAATCTAACTGGACGGGCTGGGGTTCTGGCTGGTCTCTTGTTCCTCTTCTCTTAGTCCTCTTTAGAGGCTTATTCTATAAATGGAAGAGAAATTTGGATTAGATAGGGAGTTTAACTGGAGCTCATGCTCACTCGCACGACATGAATACTGAAAGAAGAGAAACTTTTCCTAAAACACCTCCCAGCCTCCTGTCCATAAATGTGGCACGCTACACATTCATGCACAAGATTCTACTAGATGCATCCTTTAGACTTCCTAGGACTCTAATGAACCTTAGTCTCTGATACCAAGTTTATAATGCCCCGATTCTGTACCCCAGATGCTACACAATGCTCATAATCCCAAAGGACCACAAGCTAACCCATGACTGGTACCTGCTGCAATAACTAAATAATAATGCTGTAAATATGTAGAAATTAGGAAAAAACTTGTCATAAGGTTCAATACTGAAATAAAATTGAATACGGTATAACAATACCTAAACTAAAACATTTATCTGAAAATACTCTAGTCTAGAAAGTCTCTAAACTGTCTGAAATTGAGAATTGATAGGGCAAGTCCCCAACTAACTCTGAACTACTGAAATTATTGAAGTGCTAAAGTGATAATCATGTCCTCGAACTATGAGGACTCACCACTAACTCTGACTACTAAAAATCTATAACTGCTAGGGATGATCGAGAGCTCGTGCGTTTGAACCTATGATATAAAATATCATAACGCAAAAGAAAGGTATACATCAGTACTTTGAATGTACTGGTATGCAAAGTGAGGTAGGCTGAAATGTATGGGTTCATATGCATAAACAATACTGACTGAATAAAATGAATGTAACTGAATGAGAGAACATGGATAAATATATAAATTGTATCTGAGATCATGTTAACACTGGTTACTAAGTCTGAATACTGATTAACTGATATCTGAGTCTATTGATACTGAATTACTGATAACTGGGTAACTATATCTGACAGTCCTAAATACGAAACTGTTCTGAATTCCTTACTGAGCTAGTGACTGTATCTAACAGTCTTGAATCTGTAGAACTAAACTGAGTTTTATGTTGAGATTGGAATTGAAACTGAGACTGTGGGAGGTAATCATCTAACCAATATGCCTCTCTCTGAACTAATTGGGGTCCAACCTATAACCCCAATTGGAAGGGTGTCCATACCGTTCCATGGGTAAAGATAAGCTGAGTCACCCTCATCTGGCAGATACTCTGAACGAGAATGGTGGTACCCTCAACTGGCAGGTAGATCAACCCATAAACCCTTAACTGGAAAGTTGATGTCTCAACCTATGCTGGCTGAGTAGTTCTGGAACACAAAGACTGCTTCCAATGATCACATCCTTTACTGAAAGGTGAGTCCCCATCCTTGTGTTCACTCGATGCTGAATCCTACTCCCAACTAAATAGACCCGGGACTAATTTCTAAACTATTCTAAGTTGGACTGAACGATCATTGATCATACTATTTAACTTAACTGAACTGAGTTCACTAAGTTTCGTGGACTAACGGAATACTACTGAATTCTGTTTACTGACTAAGTACTACTGAGTTTTCCTGAGTTCTGTAACTGACTAAATTCTACTGATCGTGACATGGCTGAATACTATTCTGTAATTGATACTGGCTCTAGGCCTACGGCTAAATTGTCGGGTATTAAATACCCCTAGAACTCAATAGCATGAAAAGCAAATCACTGCATGACTTTAGTACCATAATGGTACTAGCTTACTAACAATACATTGGGCATGTGCAAGATTAAATTCACAAAATAGAATGTTATGCTTGGGCTAATCAATTCACATAGGCATTTTTACAAACACTTCAGAAGCATGGGTACTTCACATATCAATACACATGTAGTACTATCATGAATTCTACATTCAACTTCCAACTCAAGAATTTAACATGAAATTCACAAAGTTCAATTCACAATTAACTAGTTTGCATGAAACTTGGGACAAATCATGGAGTTAGATCACCATTAACATCATAATCATGAATATATTCAAGATCCAACAAGAAATCCATGAAGTCAATTAACTTAAATTTTAAAAGAGTTTCTTGGGCTCCAAGGGTGGAAGGATACCCTTGGATGAACACTTCACATACCTCAGTACCTGAATTCTGAAAGATTAGTGGTGGTTTCTTGAGTTCTTGATTTGAAGTTGATCCCCCTTGGGTTTCTGTTCTTGAGAAATTTGAGAATAATGAATGAATTTATCCTCTAAAGGGGCTTAATCTCGTGTTTTAGAGGCTGATAAAGGTGGGGAAAAAATCATATTACTCCAAAAGACACGGATTTTTAATGACTAAAAAATGATTTGTCGACGCACAGAAAGATGCACCACATCATTGGCATCGATGTGATAGCCAATGTACCGCATCGAGTCCACATCGGTTCACTAGAAATTGCCACTGGGAGCCAAGAAAAATATTGATCAATGTGATGGCCGACGCGCCACGCTGAGATCGTGTAGATACACTATTTTGAATTCCCAAACTGCTTCAAACGAGGTCCAAAAAAATATAAAACTCATCCGGGAATACCCACTAACATTTATGATCATGAATTAACCTAAAGATTGACATTTTGGGTGCGATTGGAATGAAGGAAAATATTTTCCTATTTTCTCATGTTTGGTTGACTTAAAGGTTTTGGAAAATGTTTTCCAAACCAACTTATTTTCCTCAATTCTAAGGAAAATAACTTTCCTTCAAAAAGTAAGGAAAACACTTTTCAAAACTCTCTTTCAACCTCACTTTTAAGTTGAAATATTCATACAACTCTCAAAACAATCATTTCCTACTCCGACCCTCATCCCCCACCCCCACTCCCACCCTGCCCCCTACCACCCCTATTAAAAAAAT
>JAPEIP010000012.1:70399563-70418950 GCA_026120095.1 Capsicum chinense
AAAAAAATTAATTTGTTTTTAAAATAATCAAAATTATTTTCTTACCCCACCCTTGTTACCTATTTTGACAACCCCAACCCCCACCTACCAACCCCTTCTCCAAAAAAAATTAATATTTTTAATTTATTTTTTAAAAAAATTCAAAACTTTTTTATTATCCCACCCTTTTTATCCTATTCGTGCTCATTGTTTTTGTTAAATATATACAAATAATTTTAGAAAACATATACTCATCCAATTTGCATAACGATAACACGAATATAAGTAAGAAATAACTTATTTTTCTAGAAAATATTTTTCCTCCTTCATATCGAACGCACCCTACAAAAAGTATTTTTTGAGATCAAAAATTATTTTTCTAAAATGTATTTTTACACTTTAGCTAAACACTAGAATGTATTTTTTGAAAAATATTTTTTCATTCACCAACCAAACACTATAAAATAATTTCCGAAAAATATTTTCCATCCACCAACCAAACAGAGGAAAAAAAGTACGAAATCAACTTCTTTTCCAAGAAAATGTTTTCTAGAAAAACATTGTCCATGGAAAACACTTTCCTTCATACCAAACACACCCTTTAAGGTCATAAAGGTTGTGAAATAGAGTTGCCAACTTACGAAGGCCAAAAAAACACTATGTTTGAATAGTTAACTAAAATTTTCTAAGTCAGGGGCCCCTTAGCAAGCTTAAAAGACTGAGTTGAGCTTAGGATTTTGCGGGGTATTACAGTAATTAAGCATGCCTAAGTAGTGTGGAGAGATTCATCCAGTGAATTTGATGAAACTGAAAAGGTTGAAGATGTGTCTATGTTGGTTGTAGAAGAGTGTGAAGTTACCTATGATTCCTTGTTTGCTCTTATGGAAAATACTGAAGACGAAGAAGAAAATGAGGTAACTCTCTTTGACATTTAAGGAAAATTTAGATAACTACTTTGCTAGAAAGATAAGAAGCTAGCAAATATGTTGATTGATTCTCTATACAAATTGATGGCTGAGAAAAATGCTTTAGAAGAGAAACTAGAAAATCAAGAGCTTGAATTGATTGCTTTAACTCTTAAGATATCTAAAATAGAAGAATTGTTCATAAAGTTAAAATCTAAGAATATGAATTTAATGAGTAAACAGGAAAAAGTAAATGATTTTGATGGTAAAGGGAAAAAAGAAGCTTCAAGGCTTCAAATTGAGCTTGAAGAAAAGTTGATTGATTCTCAAAAGCATCTTATGACTACACTTAATAAGAACGGAGAATTAGAAAGGGACCTGGTCCATCTAAGGAAAGAACTTAACAAATCACTAAAATGGACCACATCCTTACAAATCCTTTCTAGTTTATCAGGTCAAAGTGTCAATAATGGTAAATGACTTGGCTATCAGTACAAAACCCAAACACTTGGGTCTCATGGGAAAGTTGTTCATGGTAGTAGAAACAGGGTCCACAAAGCTCTATGTACTCATTGTGGAATAGATGGGCACTTGAAGGAAAACTGTCAATATTGGCCCAAAGCTAGAATGAGCAGTACTAAATACATCCAGTAGAAGAAATATTATCCTAAGGGTTTCATGCCCTTGAAAATATGAAAAAGAGAAACTCTCTACCTAGATGGGCCAAAAAATATTGGATCACACATTTATCTTCCTACTGGAAACTCAAACTCAAGTGAGTTCCCAAATCTAACAAATGACTATGTTTGCAGGTAGGGGGAAGGGAATACAGTCAGGACTGGTTCATGGATAATGGGTGTTCAAAGAATAAGGCAGACGGGACTGACTGCTTTCTTTCTCTCAATACACTTCAAGGTAAAGGTGTCTCTTTTGGAAATGATAAAAAATTTATATTCATGGTATGGTAAAAATTAGAAGATCTCCAGATCAAGCAATAAAAGATGTGTACTATGTCAATGGCCTTAAGTACAATCTTCTAAGTGTTTCTCAAATCTGTGGAAAAGGTAATGAGGTCAAATACTCAGTTGATGGATATACTGTGTGAAGGTTAAAATATGGTAGAGTTATTCTCAAAACAAAGAGGGTCAAAAATATGTATGTGGCTGATTTAGAGTCTGTGAATGGTGGCGAATTACCTTGCTTAAGTTTTCAAAGTGAAGATGTTGATTTATGGCATAGAATGTTGGGACATGTAAGTTCCTCTGTGCTGAACAAGTGAATTTCAAAGGAACTGGTCCGTGGCATTGCCAAAGATGAAATTTCTAGATAACAAGGTTTGTAATGCTTATGTTAAGGGCAAACAAACCAGTTCTTCCGTTAAGCTGAAGAAATAGGTTAGTACTTTTAGACCCCTTGAGATGTTGCATATGGATCTATGTGGACCCATTAAATTCCAAAGTAAATAAGGAAAGAAGTATGTGTTCGTGATTATGGATGACTACTCAAGGTTCACCTGGACAATATTTTAAGAACAAAAGATGAAACCTATGAGATTCTGGTTGGTTTTGCCAAGGAAATTCAAATGAAGCTAAATTATAAGATTGTTGAATTCAGATCTGATCATGGAATTGAAATTGAGAACTCCCAAGTTGCAGGATTTTGTGCAGAAAATAGAATTAGTCATAACTTCTCTACTCCAAGGACTTCTCAGCAAAATAAAATTATTGAAAGAATGAAAGAACTCTCATAGAGATTGCCAGGACCATGTTGATTAATAGTGATCTTCCAAAGAACTTTTGGGCTAAAGCTGTGAATACTGTCGGCTATATGGAAAATAGGTGCTTGATTAGATCACTCCTGAACAAGACCCCTTATAAGCTTGTATTCAATAGAAAGCCTAAGCTTAACTACTTCAGACCTTTTTGGTGCAAATGCTTTGTTCTCAATAATGGGAAGAATGATCTAGGGAAGTTTGACACAAAAAGTGATGAAGTAGTATTTATGGGCTATTCTTCAACAAGAAAAGAATACAAAGTTTTCAACAAAAGAACTTTGTGTGTTGAAGAAAATGTGCATGTGTTCTTTGATGAGCCAGGAAAGCTAATGAATCCAGGTGATGGTGAAGATTCAGAAATTAATGAACTCATTCCTGTTTAAAGGGGTGATATTCTAAAGATGATGGTCAAGTACTAAATAATTCAGATGAGAACCCAACTCCAGTTGAAGAACAATAAAAAGGGTCCAGTAAACCTCTTTAGGGACCTAGTCCCAATGAAACTCATCTCAGAAGGTCAAACTGGAGGCACAGATCTTCTTACCTTCTTAACAATATAACATCACCTTTGGAAACTGGAGTCTAAACAGGATCTCAAGCCAGAAATTTCATGCCATTCTCAACATTACTGTCCCAAATTAAGCCTAAAAATATAAAAGAAGCTTTAAAAGATGCTGACTGGATCAATGAAATGCAAAAGAAGCTTTACCAATTTGAAAAAAGTAAAGTCTGTCACCTGATCGTCATACCTGTTGATCGAATAATTATTGCAACTAAATGGGTGTACAAAAATAAGCAGGATGAACAAGGAACAGCAAGTCTGGTTTTTCAAGGCTATAACCAGAAGGAAAGAATTGATTATGATGTTCCCCTGCTGCAGGGATAGAGGCTATCAGGATTCTTATTTCTTTTGCTACCTATATGGGGTTCAAACTCTTCCAAATAGATGTCAAAAGTGCTTTTCTAACTGGAAACTTAAAGGAAGAAGTCTATGTTAAACAACCTCTAGGTTTTGAAGAAGCAGACTTTTCTTAACATGTACTTAAATTGGACAAATCTCTCTATGGGTTGAAGCAAGCACCTAGGGCTTGGTATGTGTTGCGCCCAAGCATAGACGCAGGTGTACATGGTCTCACCAAGTAATACAGTAGCCTTTTACAAAGCCTAAAATGGAACCCTCAGAGATTTGTGTTAAACAACTATCAAATTCTCATTCAACTATTAAGATCAAAATGATGAAACATACAAGGAATTTGAAAGTTAGTAAACTAAATGTAAAGCAAACAGTGCGTAAAAGTAAAGACTTTGAATAATCAATCGAAGAAAACCTGGGGCTAAAGCACTATGAACAATCATAGTATGATATTAAACTTCATCAGTTAAGTTACTTATCTTTGTTTTTAATTCACGAGGTTGATTTTATGATCATGGTCTCCCAACATCTAACCACCTATCAAACTTACACCCACAACTACATCATTGAGTGAGGATATGAGAGCTAAGCTAAAAGAATTTGTAATTCATCCCATGGTGAACCAAGTCAGGATTCTATGTATATCCTATCCTAGATGCTAATTCAAATCTCCTATTTTATAAAGGAATAAGAACCCTACTCTATTTACCTCCATATTCTATCTTCCTATTCCCCCTCCTGAGATCACATGGTCGACAATATATGTATTCTAAGGGTTGTGAATCCTTAAAATAAGTATAACAAGGGTAAAAAATAACCAAATATGTGAAATAATCAAAACCAAATCAATTCGTATTAATAGCGATCATGTTCTTGTCCTTAACCCCAGAAAAGGGGTGTTTAGCCACTAATCAATATAACCATAATCCAAATAATTGAATACATGATTAAATCTATTAAAAAGATAAATTTAAGATAAATAAACCCTAAAATAAGTATTAAGAAGCCTCCACAAACTCCAAAATATCCCAAAATTATTTGCAAAATATGAAAAGTCCTATTTATAGTAGAAGGTAATTTGGTCGTGTAGGGACTAAAGGGTGTATCGCGTTAGTCAACCCTACTGTAGGGAGAAGCACATCGCGTGTATTAGTAAAATGGAGAGAGGTACATTCCACATTGCTTATTCCACCAGGGAGAGGTCCGCATTGTAGCTAATTCATGTGGGCTCTCTCGAAGGTCCCATTTGGACGTTAAGTTTCACCTTGTGCTTTCCTCTTCTATCATTGGCCTTGTGATGTTATTTTATTTCAATTTATAGATTGTATATTGTTCATATATCCTCAAAATAAAATCATCAAGAATCCTACATCAAAATACACCATGGATTAGAGCTCAAAATAACACAATATCAAGCATGGTGACCTAGAACCACGAGTTAAGACTAGGCTTGCCCACATTGATCTTTAACTTATTGTTTTAACTCTTGGCTTGATACAATTGAAATTTGCACCTTATAACAAGTTTTTCCAAACTTAAATAGACACTAAAACCATTAGTAACTCATTCAAAACATTAGAAACCACCAAAAAAGACTAGAACGACACCAAGCTCAAGCTAGTTAAACTAGTTTTCACGTTTCGTCTCTAAATGATCAATTTGAATCCAAACTTGTTTGAAAACACCTTTAAACATAGTAATTACATACTTAAACACTTATATTCTTATTTATATCATCATTAACACATAAATCACATGAATCATCCTCAAAATAAGTCCAAATAATCTAGATAACAGCACTAAAGTGCATAAATACACCCAACATCACCACCCCATACTTAAAGCCTTGTTCGTCCTCGAACAATTCTTCATTGTAAACATATTAAGCTAAGGAGACTCTGCACTTCTACTACAAGTAAGACACTCAAGATAATAATACAATGACTCTATAAAATTCAAGTTTCTGCACTACGCATGTTACAAACATAATTGCAAGTTCAAGAATACTACTCCAAGACAACTTAGACTCAAGAATTAACTCACCTAGTTGGAAAACTCATGCATATTGTTCAATCAAAAACATCATACAAATGACCTAACTATCATCAAAAATATTCCCTCACCATAAGAGAGTTACCCATAATCACTCATATAAATGCAATTTTTAACCAATTGGGTACAAGAATCAAATTAAGCTCACTCTCACAAGGAATTCACAAGTTACACATAATGAACCATAGTCTTACCCTTAGTGTAGTACTACACTAATATCAAAATGACGAAGCTTATGGGTCGTTTGGTGTATGGTATTAAAGTAAATAATCCCAGGATAAAATAGTTATCCTAGGATAAAAATTTTAATCCATTGTTTGGTTGTCAATAGTCGGGATAACTTATCTCGGGACTAATAAATAGTACCAGGATAAGTTATCCACACATATGGTGGGATTAATATTCCAAAACAATTTATCTTTGGTATAAAATTATAAAATGACAAAAATACCCACAAACCCTATGATTTTCATTTCACACACATATATATTTTATTTGTGGATATATTATACGTTAAATTTATTTGAATAATTATTATGTTTATTTATATATTTAAATTTCTCTAAAAAATAATAAAAATGTCGACTCCAGTTGAATTAAATATTTTAAATTAAATAGTTTTTTAATCACTTGAAAATTGATATTGTATATATCAATTAAAATAAATTTTAATAGTCTATCTTATATAAGTGATATGTGTTTAAATGAAGTGACATAAACAACAAATCCTCTTTTACTTTAACAAACTTAAGTTGGAAGTTTTTTATTTCAAGCTAAATAAGATGTAGTAAGATTTTTTTAAAACACACATAGCATAATCATGGGAAGGCACACGCAAAAAATAAAAGTTAAATAAGATGAAAGTTTTATTTTAAAAATACACACGATATAATCATGAAAATGCACATACACAAAAAATTAAGCTAAATAAGATGAAAGTTTTATTTTTAATAATAAATATGTAAAGCTTGAAAAAAATATAGAAAAAGGTAAAATAAGATGGAGGGTATTTTGGTAATCAATTAATTTATTCCTAGAAATTATACCATACATATTACTTTGAATGCAACAAACCAAGCACTCAATAAAAAACAATCCCAACATAGCTAATCCCAGTATAACTTCTCTCATGATAACTTATCCCAGTATAACTAATCCTAGTATAACTACATTCCCAACCAAATGACCTCTTAGGATCAAACAGGTCTTTATAGGTTGTAATTTAAGTTAAGGAACGGGTAGGAACTATTCTGGCCAGTAATAGTGACTATCTTCCCTAAGCGCTTTAATAAATCACTTTATACAATTAAGACCATCTCTAACAACCAACTTACACCACTTTTGTCTACCCACATCTTTTGTTTTGCCCCATCTCATTGAGCTCATTCACATATACTATGGTGGGAGTGTTTTATATACATAACTTATTCAATTTGAACAATTTTATTATTATTTTCACAACTCAACTCCCAACCACAACATATTAATTTTTTGAACGCCAATATCTATTACTTATGGGCTTTAATTTCACCTTTTTTCTTCTTGAATTTCCAACTCCTTAACTTAATTAGATTTCAACTAAAGTGCTTAGGAGCTTTGGATTAAATTAAGGTCCATCAAAGAAGGGGATTATGCTACATATAAGGCTGCCAAAGACAATAAGCTAAAAGCTTAATGGGATTAACTAGGATTATGCACCAGAGTAGCTAAAAAGGAGGTATAACTATGTCCATGGATATCAAAGAAATGCCTATATCATTTTCCCACCCCATATTCTTAATTTTATTTTGCATACACACCAGATAAGTTCTAGACATCACATGCAACAAGGAATACACAACAGCCTTACACACACATGGAATATGTCTAACTCAAGTGGGATCATCATATACTCTTAACCAAATAATCACATGAATTCAACATTAAGACAATTTGTACAAGAGTCATAAACATGAGCCTAGGAGTCTCAATAGTAGCAATTCACACAATCAACATTCTTTTTACAATCAAAACACTTGCATGATGCAATCAAATGTAGTACCAACAAGAATATTTCACTTATTCCTAACACAAAAAAAAAATTAATTCACTCCAAAAATAGGTATTTCCCCACCCCATACTTACAAATTTACTTTGTCCCTAAAGTATACTTTAAAAGGTAGAGATAGAAATACTTCCTGAGGGCTCTAGGCCTAGCTATTAGCATTTTTATACATTAAGGCAGTTCAAGGACACCATACTTAGTATTCGCCACGCTTCTCAACTCAGGTTTTCGGTACCCAGACTTTCCATCAACCCGTGGCTCAAAAAATCAAAAACTAATAAAGTAAAAACTAAACTACTAAAAATAAAATGTACCTTAACTTAGGTTGACTCCCAAGCAGCGCCTGATTTAGTATCGCAGCACGACCTAATCTCTAACTCAACCATATTCCTTAATCCTTTTCCTCCTACTTGGTGGCCATCTTCTTATTTATTTCTGAGCTCTTGAGTGTGAACTCTCAAGGTCAACAACTTTCTCAACTTTAGATTTCCAGGCTCATCAATCTGCATCATGTTGGGATTAGGTATTGGAGTCTTGGGCTTCTCAATGAGGAATTTCGAAGAGGTCTTTTATGGAATAGATTCCACCACCCGACACTTACCCCCTTCAATCATAGTAATCATGAACAAATCTTTGTAGTGAGATATTGTGTTGAGTAATTTGTAAATTTTGAAAACCGTCTATTCACCATCCAGCCTCATTGTGAGCTTTCCTCTATCAAATTTATCAAAGCTCCTTCTGTCGCCAGGAATGGACGTACCAAGATGACTAGTACTCTTTTATCTGCCTAAAAATCTAAAATAATAAAGTCAATAGGATTAATAAACTTACCCACCCTGATGAGAACATCCTCAATCACTCCTTTAGGATGGGCAATTGTCCCATTTTCCAGTTACAATAACACAGAGCTCAGTCTCAGCTTTCCTAAGCCCAAAGTATTTAACAAAGAGAGGGGCATCGAATTGATGCTTTCCCCTAAGTTACTAAGTGCGTGGACTACCTTACTATTGCCAATTTGAATGGGAAGAGTGAACCTCCCAAGGTGTTTGAGCTTCTTTGGCATCTTCTGTGTCACCATAGAGCTCTACTCCTCAGTAAGTGCTACTGTCTCCATATCCTGTAGCTTAATTTTATTAGAGACCACATCCTTCAATTACTTAGCGTACTTGGATATTTTCTTCAAAACATCTAAAAGAGGCAAGTTAATGTATAGATCTCTAAATATGTCAAAGAACTTCTTGAAGCATGCATCCTTCTTTACCTTTATATGCTTCTGTCGGAAAGGTAATGGTGGGATCTTCTTCACCTCTTTAGCAACTTTTGCTTTTGAGTACTCAGATTTTCTCAAATTTTTAGCAACCTGGTTAGATACCAGTGAGGGAATCAACTCTGCATCTACTTCCTTAGTTTTCTTTGGAGGTCTTTCATTAAGCTCTTTACCACTCCACAAAGTGATTGTCATTACATGTTTAGGATTTTCAGTACCACTTGGCAAACCACCTTAAGGCCTTATTTTTTGTGCCTTTTCAAACTGACTAATTTGCAACTCCAAGATCCTTGTAGGTACTTGCTGGCTCTTTATATCTGCTACTAATTATGCGTGAGTATCCATGATTTTCTTTAGCATCTGTTACACATTACTAGTCTGAGTTGTGGCTTGATTATTCTAAACTTGTTGCTGATAAAATTGCTATTGTTGGGGGGTTTCATTGTTGATTTGGTGGTTGAGTCTTCCACTTTTGGTTGTAGGTGTTCCCATAATTCAGCCTTTGAACATTACCAAGAACATCACGAACTCAAGATTTACATCACATAGCCATTGAATGCCTACTATTACCACAAACCTCACACCAACCTGCAACCTGCTGAATTGCATTAACTATAGTTGAAAGGCTGTGTAACCCCCAACTTCATATTGCTTATCAAATTTTGCAGTGTAGAAATCTGGGTAGAGATAGCAGTAAATTGGTCCACCTCTAATACGCCTGTAACCTTCTTTGTGGCATCTCTTGAGTTCAAATACCACTTGAGATTCCCTTGTGCAATTTGCTTCAATAAGATATAAAGCTCATCATAATTCAACTCCAAAGCTTGACCACCTGCAACTGAATCTAGAAAAAAAATTGTTATGGTTAAGTGTCTCAACAAAAATGTGAGATAATACCTCGTTGGACTACTGATGATGCAGATAATCTCGTAGAAGTGGTTTGAACTGCACCCAAGCATGATATCAATTCTCATCTAGCTTCTGTTTGAAGCACACAATCTCACTTTGTAGTCTTGCAGTCTTGCCAGATAAAAAAAATTAGATGAGGAATTTCTAGGCTAAGTCGTCCCAGGTTGTGATTGAATTTATCGACTGAGCGTTCAACCACTTTTTTGCTTCCCCCAACACTGAAAGAAGAATAGTGTCAGGCTTACATAATCAGTTGATGCACCCATCGGGATGAATGTGTCATTGATCTCTAGAAAATTTCATAGGTGGACTATGGATCTTTATGTGAAAGCCCCATAAACTATCCACTACTGATCCAAAGCTGCACCATGTTTTATTTCAGCTCAGAATTACCTCCAGCAGCTGGTTTCTAAAATCAGGAGGTCAAATTTATTAAAAGTGGGATTGCCACTTTGCGAACTGTCATATGGGCTAGTTGTTCTTCAACCATAAGAGCAGGATCGTCTTGTTCCTCATGAATTTATGGGAATTGAGGGAGAAGTTCTACTTCTCTACTCAATTGATAATATAGTTTCTTGGGTTTAGGGTTTGCTACAACCAATTCCCTATCCTGTGCCAGCCTACTAATTTGTCAACTTGTTTTTTGCAAAGGCAATACTAAAGAACAAGCGTAAAGCATCGAAGAAATCTAAAATGTAAAACCAAAACAAAAATAGTTTCCAATTTACAAGTTCCCGACAATGGCATCAAAAACTTGTCAGGCCTAAGCACACACGCAAGTGTACGTGGTCTCACCAAGTAATACAGTGGCCATTTACAAAGCCGAATATCGATCCCTCAGAGAGTTGTGTTAAATAACTATCAAATTCTCATTCAACTATTAAGATCAAAATGATGCAATTTAACCAAAGGAATTGGGAAAGTTATAAAAATAAATGTAAAGTAAACAGTTCATAAAAGTAAAGACATTGAACAATCAATGGAAGAAAACCCAGGGCTAAAGCCCTATGAACAATCATACTATGATATTGAAATTCATTATTTAAGTTACTTATCTTGATTTTTGATTCACAGGGTTTATTTTATGATCATGTTCTCCCAACCTCTAACCACCTATCTAACTTAGACCCACAACTACATCATTGAGCGAAGATGTGAGAATTAAGCTAAACACATTTGTATTTCATCTCATGGTGAAACAAGTTGGGCTTACATATATATCCCTATCCTAGATGCTAATTCAAATCCCCTATTTTATAAAGGAATAAGAACCCTACTCTATTTACCCCCACGTTCTATCATCTTATTCCCCCCTCTTGAGATTATAAGGTCGATAATATATGTATTTAAGGGTCGAAAATCATTAAAATAATAATAACAAGGGTAAAACAACCAAATATTATAAATAAATAAACCAAATCAATGTGTATCAATAGCAATCATGTTCTTGGCCTTAACCCCAAAAAGGGAGAATTTAGCCGCTAATCGACATAACCATAATCCAAATAATTGAATACATTATTAAATCTATTAAAAAGATAAATTTAAGAGAAATAAACCCTAAAATAAGTATTTATCATCCTCCAAAAGCTCCAAAAACGTCCCAAGGTGATTTGCAAAATGTGACAAGTCCTATTTATAGTATAAGGCAATTTGGCCGTGTAGGGACTCAGGGGTGTATCGCATTGGTCAGCCCTACTAGAGAGAGAAACACATCGCATTGATTAATCCACAAAATAGAAGTATGTTCCACATTTATTAGTCCATCAGGGAGAGGTCTGCATCGTGGCTAATTCAAGTGGGCTCTCTGGAAAGTCCTTTTTTGACATTAAGCTTTACCTTGTGCTTTCCTCTTCCATCATTGGTCCTGTGGTGTTATTTTTCTACAATTCCCATCTTGTATATTGTTCATATATCCTCAAACTCAACTCATCAATAATTATAAATCAACATAAACCATGTATTAGAGCTCAAAACAACACAATATCAAGAATGATGAACTAGAAACACGAGCTAAGACTAGGCTTTCCCACATTGATCTTTAACTTATTGCTTCGACTCTTGGCTTGATCCAATTGAAATTTTCACATCGTAAACAAGTTTTTACATATTTAAATACACACTCAAACTATTATTAACCTATTCAACACATTAGAAACCACCACAATAGACTAGAACAACACCTAGCTCAAGCTAGTTAAACTGGCTTTCTCGTTTCAGCTCTAAATGATTAATTTGAATCCAAATTTGTTTGAAAACACATTTAAACCTCATAATTACATACTTAAAACACATATATCCTTATTTATATCATCATTAACACATAAATCAGATGAATGATCCTTAAAATAAGGCTAGATAATCTAGGATAACAACACAAAAGTTCATAAATACACCCAACATCGGTATGAGAGGCTTTCAAAGTGTCTTCTGGAAAATGGCTTTAAAAGAGGGAAAATTTACAATAATCTCTTTTTAAAGTCCAGACATAGCCTCTTACTGATTGTTCAGATATATGTTGATGATACAATCTTTGGGGCAACTTTTGAACCCTATGTAAAGAGTTCTCAAAGCTAATAGAGAGTGAATTTGCAATGAGTATGATGGGTGAACTAAGTTTCTCCTAGGCTTGCAGATCAAGAAAACTACTAAAGGGATAATGATCTATCAAAAGAAGTACATCAAGGAGCTACTGAATAAATACAACATGGAAATGCCAAACCAAGTGAAACTCCAATTGGAACTAGTTCCAAGATGGATAATGATAAATTTTGTCCCTCAGTTAATGAGACCATGTATAGAGGGATTATTGGATCCTTACTAAATCTCACTACAAGAAGGCCAAATATTATGTATAGTACGGAAATGTGTACAAGAGTTTAGGCCTATCCTAAGGATTCTTATTTAAAAGTTGCAAAAAAGATTCTCAGGTATCTGAAAGGTGCAGGGGAGCTGGTCATGTACTATCCTTCTGGAGACATTTTTGACCTGGTAGGATATGCTAATGTTGATTATGTTGGATATATGGTGGATAGAAAAAGTACCTCGGGAATAGCTTATTTTCTGGGTTCTTCCTTAATCTTCTTGGGTTCTAGGAAGCAAAATTCAATTACTTTATCTACTGATGAAGCTGAGTATTTGGTTGTAGCTTCTTGTTGTGCTCAATTTTTATAGATTGAACAGTAACTGAAGGACTTTAGGATTGTCTCAGACACTATCCCTCTAATGTGTGACAACTCAAGTTCTCTCAACAAAGCCAAGAATTCAGTTCAGCATAAGAAGATCAAGCTTATTGATGTGAGACATCACATTTTGAGAGATAATCTTGAGAAAGGAGCTATTTGCCTGAAGTTTTACAAAACCAAAGGACAAATAGCAGATATCTTCGCTAAGACTCTTCACAAGGAATAATTTGTGAAGAACATGTTGAGGCTAAGGTTGATCAAAATAACCTGACCTACTAGATGAATTAGTTTTTCTCCCTAAAAATAGTTATGATCAGGAGATAGGTAACCTTGATAAAGTATGTACTTGTTGATCTAACTCAGTATCATACATTTGCAAGTATACATCTATGGGAACAACTTTGGAGAAGGACAGATGTGACATGCACAAAGTTGAGGATTTACTCAAGAAAGAGAGGGACCTGGTCCATCTCTCAGGTTAGTATCATGAATGTGTATTTTTTTGTTTTGTCAAAAAAAGCAGCGTCTTCTCTCGCTCCATGTCAGAAATTTATCTTATCCTGAAAGAAAAGATGAGTCACCCCAAAATTGAAATTGATCACGCCTCATTCTCTCAAAAATCCCTTCCGTGTGCTTATTGGTTCCCTTAAATCTTAATGTCCCTAAACCTTCTATAGTCAAAAGAAAAATATACCCATAAATAGCCCTCTTGTGACAAGGATTTCCAAATAGATGATAATTCCTCATTCTCATGTCTTTCAAAGGACTCTAAACTTAGCATAGATAAAAATCTTCTCACAAACCTTCTTGAAAAATACCTTTCTTTTTCTACCCTTCCAAAGCTAGACTTCTGCTTCACTCAACTCATTAATAAAGATTCATCCCTGAAGCTTCATAACCTTTTTGGTAGTACATTAACAGATGATTCCTGGGTTGTTAAAAATCCCATCTTCCTATCAAATAGCCCAAGAAAGAGCGTGTTTGGTCCTAAGGAACAAAATATTAATAAGATAACAAAAATCCTGGAGAGAAGTCTAGAATTCTATTGAGAAGTTGCAAACTTCTGAAAGACCTAGTCCTAAGAAAAGGAAAATGACTGAAGGAGAACCTACCAGTGTTTCTAAAAATGGAAAACTGGAGAAAGAATAAAGGACTGTGTTTAAGGAAGTGAGAAATAGGTTCTTGAAAAATGAAAAGGTGCCAACTAGGAAGATCTTTGACTCAACTATATAAACAAAACTAGGTATGATGGAATTATCTGAGCTTTTTAAACATCAAATATGGCTTCATATTATGGAAGGACCAATTCTCACAGTCTTTGATGAGGTAGTCAAGGAATTTTATTCCACATTGGAATTTTTTTGAAGACAAACTGAAGATGACTGTTGTAGTTCAATGGAAGATGTTGAATCACTTGGACAAATTCTGGATATTCCTATCAGTGTTGTGAGGAAAGTCTCAAAACAACAACCCTCAATAGAGTTTATGTCAAATGTATCAAAGGTTATAGGAAAATCTGTGACTGCAGTAAATAGAAAATCACTCAAAAGTGAGATACAACTAGTCTTTGATTTTGTTAACAAGTGATTCTACCTAGATCACAAAAAAGGAACATTACTTTAGCTACTGATTTGTATGTGATGGAGTGTCTTAGCAGTTTTGTGTTCATTAGTTTACCTATCTTAATGATGGAACACATGCATAAGGTTTTTCATAGTAAAAATGGAAAACATAGCATGCCATCTGTATATTGGTTTAACAGGGTGTTTGATCATTTTGGTATTGTTTGTTAAAATAAAACTCCTGGAACTATGATACAACTATTTGGTACAAAGACTCTGATCAAGACTGAGTGTGTGGAAAAGAAATCAGGTAACATCTCTCAAGAGGATCTCAACAAAGAAATAGAGAAATTGAAGTTTAACATAACTGCTAAGGATACAGAGATTAGAAAACTATAAATAACAATTCAGCATTTTTCTAATGAGGATCCAAGTGTCTCTGAAGAGCTTAAAACTGAGAATGTTGAACTAAAGAAGAGAGTTTTAACTCTAACAGATGAGGTTCTTAGCTTGAATGTAGATATAAGGTATATAACCAAGGAATTGTTACACTGTCATGCTACATAAAAGAATAACATGGATCTACTTCTCTAAACCCTCTTCCTAAGTCCTTCATCTATTTAGTTTTTTTATTCTTGTGGCTTTTTCTGTGGAACATTTAAATTATTATATGCACTGAAATGATAATTACCTTTTACATATGAATGAATCTTTGTTTGTGTGTTTCATTTGTCCCTTCCTTAATTATAGAGTTGTTATTTATGTTTGTGTTGCCCCAGTTGTCATGAGTTAACTAACTTGTGCTTATTTTACTCTTGGTTTACTGTTATCACTTTTCAATAATGCCAAAAGGGGGAAAACTAAATTTATGTGGTAGGGACTAGGTGAGGTATGTGTTGCATGATGTGTTGGGGACCAGGTACCAAATGCATATGTGCTGAATATTGGTGAAGTATGATGGCATATTGACAGAGGTAAGAATGTTTGAAGAATGGCATAGTGACAGGGAGAAGAATGTTGGTGAAGCATGATGGCATATTAATAGGGTAAGCATGGTGCATAATGATAGGGGGAATATTCATCAACAGTAGTGGTAATCACTCTGACTGAATAAGGTGAATGAATTTGATGCTCTAAGTTCTATGGTCAAGTTTTGTCATTTGTCATCATCAAAAATGGGGAAAATTGCTAAATCTTGTTTTGATGATGATCAGCTGACAATAAGGGACCAGGTCCCTGGGTCTCCATGGAAACATACAATTGTCACATAGCCAACACAATTTTGTCTTCTAGTGTAACAACTGCGCACGTGAGATGTGTACCAGTCAAGACACCTGGACCAATTAGATATTTTCCCTAATCATTCTCCAGCTATAAATAGAAAAGAATGTTTCCCAATTCACTAGTTTTTGCAATCAGATTGTTCAAAGAGAGAAATCAATGAAAACTCAAATATTTCTCAACTCTCAATTTTTATATGCTGAGAGAGTGTGTGTTCTTGAGTCAAGTCTTGGTATGTAATTAAATTTCTCATGTTATAAGAGTAATGAATTTTCTTGTGTTCTTGAGAATTCTTGGGTAGAGTTACCTGTGTTTGATATTGGTTGGAGATAATCAATATCGAGGTGATACCTTGACAGAGTTGTCAAGGAGATTTTTTAATATAGTTTTTGCAAAATAGTAGAGCCTAGAGTTGGGGTCCATTTGAGTCTCTAATCAATAGTTTGATTATAGTGGACCTTTGAGTGCTTGTGAGGGCAAGCCATGATTTTTTCTTCCTTGAGCAAGGAAGCTTCCACGTTAAATATTTTTGTTCTTTAATGTCTAGAAAGTTTTAGTTTCCTACTGCTTTACTGTTTGATTGCATATGTCTGACTCTAACAGACCTGGTCCCTCATAGTGTGGTACAACCCCCACGTTTCAACAAAAACTTAACTCGATTCATATTTGTTTGGATCAAAATTGAATAGGTTAAAATGGGTTAGGTAACGGGTTATGACTCACCCCACCCAATTCTTGCAATTTTGATTATTTTATTCATTCCTTTATCAATCTTTAGTACCAAATAAATATTATATAAGTAGAGACAAAATATCAATATTAAATTTTAAAAAAAGGAGAGAACTTTAGGAAATTTTAGTAATGCTTTTATTTTACTACTTTGATATATCAATAAAAATGCACAAAGGGTGGATACTTATAAACCACCAAACTTAGTCCCTAAGGTTGTCAAGCTTGACATCAAGTTGGCAAGTTGGTAATTTGGCAAACTATTTAGGTATTCAAAGCCAAATTAAAAAAGTAATTTTAGGTCTTCAAATCCAACTTGACTACTAACCATTATCTCTAATAAATGACATTCATATTATATAATACTCCCATTGGATGTTTATTAATAGATAATGTGTCTCGTTAAAACCTTACTAGAAAAAACCAATGGAAAAAATCCCATTGAAGTAAAAAAAAATACACACATCTTGTAATACCCCTTTAGTGTTGCCTCATTAATATCCTTACCAAGAAAACCCAATTGGGACAAATCCTTGGTTAAGGAAAAAAGAGAACAACACGTATTTTACTCCCCCTGATGGAAACTTCAATTTAATGACTTGAGTCTCCATATCCCAATCTTGTGCATAATCTTCTTGAAAGTTATGGTTGGTAAAGACTTGGTGAATAAATCAACAATATTTTCACTTGAACGAATTTGTCTCAGTTGATATCACTAATTTTCTAGAGCTCATGTGTGTAGAAAAGTTTTGGCGAGATGTACTTCGTTCTATCTCATTTTATGAATCCTCCCTTTAATTGTGCTATGCACGTTGTATCTTTGTATAAAATTATGGGTACTTTATCACGTTTCAAACCACATTTTTCTCAAATGAGATGGTTCATGGACCTCAACACAGACACTCTCGGTTTGCTCTATGAATAGCTATTATCTAGCATGGTTCGATGAGGCGGATACAATAGATAATTTCATTGATCTCTAAGATATGGCAGTACCCCTACATATGAACACATGGCATTTTTGAGGCCGAGTATTATGTGGGTCAGATAAATACTCATCATTAGCATAACCAACAAGATCGAGACTATAATCTTTAGAATAAAATAAGCCCATATTGATAGTCCGCTTTAGATATCATAACATCTGTTTGATCATATTCTAATGTCTTCTAGTATGATCAGAACTATATCTTACTAATAAATTAACTAAAAAGGTTATATCAGACCTTGTAGTATTTACAAGATACATTAGTGAACCAATTGCACTAAGATATGTTACTTCAGGACCAAGGAGTTCCTCATTCTTTTCTTAGGTCGAAATGGATCCTTATTCACATCAAGTGATTGAACAACCATCAGAGTACGTAATGGATGTACTCCATACATATAAAATTTTTGTAACACTATGTTTAGGAAAATTGATAGAGAAAGATACCGCTTGTCAAATACTCAATTTGCAAATCAAGGCATAATTTTGTCCTTCCAAAATCTTTCATCTCAAGTTCTTTCTTTAAGTAATCAATTGCCTTTTGAATCTCTATTGGAGTTTTAATAAGATTTATGCCATCAACATAGATAGCAAGTACAATAAACTCCAATGTTGTTTTCTTTATAAAAACACATGGGCAAATTTCATCATTCGTGTAACCTTTCTTAGATAAATATTCACTAAGTCGGTTATACCACATGCATCCAGATTGCTTCAAACCATACAATAATCTTTACAATCTAACGGAATAAATCTTTTGAGGCTTGAACTATATACTTTCGGCATCTTAAATCCTTCGAGAACTTTCATGTATATCTCATTATCAAGTGATCCATAGAGATAGGTTGTAACCAAATTCTTCAAATGCATTTCAAGTCTCTCATGAATAGTGAAATTGATAAGATAACACAATGTTATTGCATCCATAACTGGTGAATATATCTCTTCATAATTGACACTAGGTCATACTGAAAATTATTGTGCAACAAGGTGTGCCTTATACCTTTGTATTTTATTTTTCTTATTTCTATTTTCGTAGAAAGACTCATTTATAGCCACCAGGTTTAATATCATTAGGTGTTTGAGCAATAGGTCTAAAAACTTCATGTTTGACAAGTGAATTCAATTCTGATTGAATTGACTCTTACCATTTTGACCAATCATTTCTTAGTCGATATTCTATGAAGAATTGAGGTTCAAGATCTTCACTATCTTGCATGATTTTTATCATAACATTATAGGCAAAGACATAATTCACTATTATTTTAGATCGGTTTAAATTAGTTCCAGCATCACTTGAATTTATGGATAGTTCCACTTTTTTTTTAGTCTCGGACTCATTGATTCCTTCAAGGATATCAACATTACTCAAATCTTGAACTTCCATATGAGGATCTTTCATAGTGTCATCTTGACCATTTGTTTTTCTTTTTCTAGAATTTCGATCCTTAGAACCCATTGGTCTACCACGCTTCAAGCGTGCCTTGGACTCATTACCCATAACACTTGTAGATGGTTCTATAGGGACCTCAATTCAAATTGGGAGATTCTCTGTAGGTATATGTGATAAAATAATCCTTTTCAAATATGTAAATGCATCAGGCATTTGATTTGTAATTTTTTACAAGTGAATAATCTTTTGTACTTCTTTCTTACAAACAGAAGCATGTGGATCAAGATGAGATAGTGATGAATTTTTTTACAAAATTTCTTTATTGATTACACTATTTTCTCCCCCTAATTTTGGAAAAGTGTCTCATTAAATTGACAATTTGCAAATGGAGCAGTGAACATATTTT
>JAPEIP010000012.1:70425767-70437593 GCA_026120095.1 Capsicum chinense
GAATAAGTATAATATAATCTCGGGACATTCCCCGGTGAATGAATACATCATCAAACCATATTCGATAAAATAGAAAGAAATATTCATACGCAAGATCAAACTTTCAACATTCAATGATATCCCTAAATTTGCCTACCCGAACCTAAACTTTGCCTATTAAGCTTTTGGCCTAAAATATACTCCTATTGAGTTCATAAACTTTAGAATTATTCCAAATTAAACAAAACAACAATAAACAAAAATTAACCTATATTCACCCTTTTTTATCAATTTCTCAATTTCATCCTAAATTCCATTTTCGACATCACTTTTCACTCAAAGCGATTATCCAAACTCGTGCTGACATTAATTTTATACCATGACTAATTATTCACGGATAAACAATATCGAATATCAAAAATAGCATCCAATCACAGACCAACAACACACAATCATACATTAATGCCCCAAATCAAAACAAATCAAAAAGAGGGAGTCAAAGAATTGGACCTCAAATATCGATTTCAATATATCGGAGATAATACCACGCCCGAAAAACCTCAATTCAAACCAACAAATCCGAGCTTGATATACCCTTTTTCTCTATTTTTCGCCAACTCAAATCCAAAAAAAATAAATTGACAAAGGAAATAATACTGAACCCCCGGACGACGTGCCTTTGTCGCTCGTTTTTCGATCAATTTCATCGGAGCTGGGCAGGTTGGGTTGATTTCAGCATTTTTTGAATGGGTTTAGACGGAAATATGACGGGTCTTGGTCCGGAGCTTGATTGTTAGCGGATATGGCAATTCCAATGATTTTTCATCACTCGATCTTCCTCCCCTCTTTGCTTTTCTCTCTCAGTTTTCTCTAATCTCTCTCACTCATTTGCTGGTTCTCTCATTAGGTGCGTGTATGGTGATGGTGAACTGTGAATGAATTTTTGGTGAGCTTTTCTATGAGTGTGTCATATGTATCTGTTTTGGTGGAGACGAAAAGAGATATGTACTCTGTGTGTATCCGTATGTTGATAATGGTGGAGTCAATTTGTTAGTAGTGGGGCCTCCTTTTATAAATTAAAATGTTGTTGCCCATTCTCTCATTTTAGATCTGTGCGTGTTGTGTATGTATATATATCATTGTTAGAGGTCTATGTTTTTTATTTTTGTTGTGTGAGTGGGTCTGTTGTTAGAGAAAGGAAAAAAGAAAAAGATAGCAGTGGTTATTAGGAGTGGGTGAGGGAATTAGGGCTGTCATGTGAGGTTAGGTGGGATAGAGGATAGGTAGGGGTAGGGGTAGGGTAGGTAAAAATAAGTAAAAATTAATTTTTGGGGAGGAAAAAATTACGTGTCTACATTATGCCCCTCTTTGGATGTAAACACAAAGTGTTTTCTGACAAAAAGTAGACAACGAGACAAAATTTCAACCGACCATTATTCAAATGAACTGTGAAGAAAGATTGAGTGAAATCAAATCTTGACTCTGGACGTCCTACCTATCCCAAATTAGGTAGGGATTAGGCTGCACATAGTTCCAGGGTTGAAAAAGAGATGGAATACACCGAGTTGGAGAGTTGAATGAGGTCCTATCGAGGTTTTGATCCACGGTCCTGTAATTACATCAAAATAAAATTACAAGTTTAAAAGATAAATAAAATTACAAAAGACCTATCTATACAGCATCTCTCAATTCTTGTCTCGGGTCTCCGATGCTTTCAAAAAGTGACAAAAGATTTGATCATCTTTGTGTTGAACTTGAAAAAAGGTCCTCCCTTCATACAAAATTTGGTATAGGAGATGAACTCCAAATTGATAATGTTCTGGAGGTGATATCTCTAAACTCAAAATTTTTCACCCTATTCTCCAAATGGGCTCCTGACTTGCAATTTTTCACCTTGTTGCTTGGTTTTTCATTTCTTTACCCTGTTCTCCAGGTGGACTCCTGACTTGTAATTTCATCAATCTGTTGACTTTTAATTTCTTCACCTTATTGCTTGACTCTCAACTACTCCACCTTGTTCCTTGACTTTCTATTTCTTCACCCTGGTCTTTGGCGGGCTCCTGAAATCACATTAAAACTAGAAAGAAAACTATCCCAAACAAAGGTTATGATAGAATCTCACTTTTCAAAAATAAAGTCTCATTTTTCAAGAGGATCCTAAATGATGCTTTCAATAACATGAATTAAATTTTTTTCCTCAAATTATTATTAGAAAATTTTTGTGAATGTCAAATCCAAATAACTACTTGAATGTTTCAATGATGAATCAAGACTCCGACCAAGAAATGCATCTCTTGAGATTAAAATTAAATGACCAAGACTAGGAAGTGCGTCTCCTAAGAATTAAAGTGAGAAATTTCGACTAGAAAGTGCGTCTTCTAGAGATAAAGGTTCAAATTAGGAATTGTTCCACCTGACAAATAAAAGTTGTCAAGGAAGTGTGTCTCCTGAGATTTAAGTGCAATGACTCGACTAGAAAGTGCGTCTCCTTACCAATGTCGCTTGAATTACCCAAATAAGAAAATGTGTCTCCTTACAAATGCCGCTTGAATTGCCCAAATAAGGAAGTGCATCTCCTTACAAATGTTGCTTGAATTACCTAAACAAAAAAGTGCGACCCTTCACAAATATTACTTGAATTACCCAAACAAGGAAGTATGTCTTCTAGAGATATTGGATTATGAGTTTTACCATGTTTTGATTACCAAACCTGTGCAGCAATGTTGCCTCTTGCATTTGTACAAGTGAGAATATTACGGCCTTTGTTGTTTAGGCTTTAAAATCCTTGATTTGAAGGTAACATGTGTTCCTATTTCATACAAAGAAAACATGTGAGTTTAAAAAAATGGTGGCTGGTTTATGGCTTTAGCTTTCATGGCAAATTGCTCTTTCCCCTGTCATATTTAACCTTGATTCCAACCATTAGCATATGTTATTGACTTACTGCATCATTGACCCAAACTCAAATTATTAAGAGTGACTCTGAAACAAACATAGTATTTTTGCTTTGCCATGTTTCTCAGATAAACCCTTTGAACCTTGGTATTTTCATGAGTTCCTAAACTTGTCTGTTGACAAAACTTTCTGTATGCCCTTTTTTGGTTCACAATCATGTCTCTTTCATGTGCTGGCTTTTATCTTTCTTTGTGCAATTAAAGAAGCTGGTAGCCAGTTTTGAAATCTTCTCTCGCTTATTTTGACATGGACTTGATTCAAAGACACGAAAAAATGATAAAAATTGAATAACTGACTTAAGAAAACAAAAATAGAAACATAGAGAAACAAGAAAAGATAATAAATATCCCCACTAAAACCCTTGCATGCTTATCCATAACATCCTCAAAGATTGATCTGAAGGTCTTTCTTTGGCTGTAACTAGGCTTTTGGATAGGGTTAGAAAAAAAGAATGGAATGAGGCCCAAAAGACACTTGAAATTGGGTGGGACTTACAACTTTTGGAATCAACTCAAACAATGAAGATTAACTTATGCCCTAGTTTCTTTTGACTGGGCAATTCTAAATTGTTTATTTGGTTGAACCGAACCCAAAGTAGGGCAGGCTACGTATCTCACTCTCGAGAGAAGAGAATCAGGTCACACGTAGTTCTGACAACTTATTCTTTTGCTTGATTCTGATTTCTTTTTCTTTTATTGACTCTTTTCTCTTTGGGATTTTTCTAACTCTATTTTTCTTGACACTCTTCTCTTTTTTTTCTTTTTGACACATTTTTTTTCTTTTTTATTTTGAAACTTTTCTGACTCTATTTTTTACTCGACATTTCTTTTGAGCTTTGCTAACTCTATCTTGATTCCATAGAGGGATATAAAAGAAAATAGAACTAAGGCTCAAATGGGGTAAACAAAGGATGACACAATGTTTGGATAGCAGAATGAATAGCCTTCGTCATATCTATCCTTGAAAATATAAGTACACATCATGCAATATGAAGTAAAAGATGAAAACCATTTGTGACACTTTAACAATACTAACTTTAACTGACCATGTGTGTCACTTCTTCTTCTACACTTGTTAAACATACAACTCCACCTTTGTTGTACATCCCTCACATCGAATGATCCATGCTTTAGTGGAGCTGATTATCTTTTTGTTTCTATTGATATAGGGATCACACGTCCACTATTTGACCTAATTGAGATATGATTTTCAATTGATAACCAAGTTATTCTTATGATTCTCAAAATAATTGCCTTAATTTTGAAAAAAGACCTCAATATGGTCACCAAATATCTCAGCACTACCTATTTTTCATATGTTTTTTTCTATCATTGGCCCTCTGATTTAAAGTTCATGCTCAAATTGAGCTTTAAGATTTAGCTGAAAATTCCGCAGGCATTTCATATCATTAGATGCAACGTAAAATGTATTATGTAAAGAAAACAGACAACCAACACATATTTAAAACACAAAACAAAAAAAGGGCACTACATTTAGTCAAAATGAAAGATAGAAGGGTTTGAACATAAATGAAAAAGGATAAAACAAGATAGATTCCGAATTACAACCCTGAAATAATTCAAAAAATATAATTAAAAAAAACAAACTACCAACAATCCTTCAAAGTATAGGAGAGGAGTGACTTCTCAATTGTCGAGCTTGACATCTTAGCCACTGATTTGCACATCAGCATGACTAGAGTTTTCCTCACTGTCAATGTTCTACACCATAATTGAATTATCTTAAATCATCTTTTTAATTTCTCTTTTCACAACAATCTTCAATACTATGGCCCAGAACATCAAAATAATCTGCACATCGTACATTAGGATCAAAACTTCTTAAAAGCAGGTTAGGAGTATACCTAAGGAGAGGAGTGATGACACCCCACTATACCAATCTTTGGAATAAATTCACATACGACTTCAATTGGTGTGAAACTATCCCTCGACTTCTTCCTTATTTCATTGTTTGGTTTGGACCAAAAATCTGGCCTAGAAGGACTTTGATATGTTTATGGAGTTTGAGGATGACTCTGAAGAGTTGGTGCACACCATTGTGGGTAAGAAGAGGACTGAATATATGGTTGTGCATTGTATACTGGATATGGAGGTGGGGGAATGGAGTATAATGGATTTTGGGAGTTATAATGTAGAGCTTGAGTATGAATTTGGGTTTGATCCTGAGGGTAACGACAACGTGGTCTTCTTGACCATGACTGTGGTCCAACTACAATAGCAGATACATCTTCCTCATTCTTCTTCCCCCTAACACTTTTTGAACCCTTTTGAATTACTTGAGTTGTAGCTTTCAATGTTGCAAGACTCACAATGCGACCAGTCTTAATTCCATCCTCTATCATCTCTCCCATTTTAAGAATCTTAATAAATGGCTTTCCTAATGCAGGTAACAAGTGTTGAAATATGTTTCATCCTGCACTTGAATAAATACTTCCAAGATTTTGCTTTCTTTCATTGACGGTTTCACCCTAGCAGCTTGTTCACACCATCGAATAGCATACTCTCTGAAACTTTCAGTACTTTTCTTATTCATGTTAGTTAGGGATTTCCCATCAGGAATCAACTCTACATTGTATTGGAATTATTGCACGAATCATTAGCTAGGTCATCCCAACTAATCCACTTATCGATATCTTGGTCAACAAACCATTTTGAAGCTAGACCTGAAAGACTCTCACCAAAATATGTCATGAGTAATTCATTCTTCCCTCCAACGCCTCTTAGTTGGATGCAATAACATCTCAAATATGCTACAGGATCGCCATGTCCATCACACTTCTCAAACTTCGGTGTTTTAAAACCAAGAAGAAGATGAACACCTGAAAAAAATGGACCAGTCGACTTAAATGTGGGCTTGGGAGCACAATGTTGATCACCAAAAATATTCATTACAGGGTCACCTATAGAGTGAGGAATCACAACTGCTGGATTGACATTAAAAGCAGGAGCTTCAGGCAGGGGTGGCACCGTAAAAGCATGAACAGCAGGTAGCGCCGAGTATGTGGTGATTTTGTGTTGAGGAGTGAGAAAATGAATAATGAAAGTGTTTGGATAGTGTTACCCCGGAGTAGACCCTGATGCATATTGTGGCATGTCAACAAAAATGGGAAATTATGCATGTGACGCGGGAGGCAAACTAAACAGATATTCCAGATTATCATTGGGAACTGGAGGAGGAGGCAACCCATTAGCTCAAGCTCAGTGCATTTCTATTATTTGCTGCCTTAATTTTCGAATCTCTTCATTAGCTCCTAAATTCTCATTCCCCGAACTCCCTATCTGATTAGTGATAATAACCTCGGTATCCTTGTTGGCCATAACTTTCTCTGTGACTTGGTGCAATATGGAGGATCAGCCAAAATGCCACAAACTAACCACCTTAAACTAACTGGACAAGAAATAGAAAGTGTGTTAGAGTTCAACAATTTTTCAAACTCTTTTTTTGTTGTTTTTTTTTAAAAAAAAAATCACCAAACCCAGGAAGGGCGCCTACGTATCTCACCCCCGAGAGGGAAAATCAGGTGTGTGTAGTTCGTGAAGTTTTGCAATACTTTTTCCCTTCTTTTTCTTTTCTTGAAACTTTAAAAAGAAAAAAAATAACAAATTGTTAAAAAAATTGACGAAAATCTTTTTGCATTTTTCAGGTTTAAACTCCCTACACAAAATGAAACCTATGATTACCAAAGAAAAATATTTTGGGGATTTTGAATTTCATATGAAAATGAAACTTGAAACTATTAACGGAAAATCTTTTTGTAGTTTTCTTTTAAAGATGTATACGAAACACCTACTCTAAATGAAGAGTGAAAAAAATCTTTTTGAATTTTTCAGATTCCTATACGAAATGAAACCTATTTTTACCAAAGAATATCTTTTTGTGTTTTATATTTTGAATTTCATACGAAAATGAAACTTGAACCTATTAAAGAATTTTTTTTTTTTGTAGTTTTCTTTTAAAAATGTATATGAAACACCTACTCTAATAAAGAGTGAAGAAAATCTTTTTTGATTTTTGTAATAAGATCCCTGAACCTTCAATAGGCTGCCTACGTATCTCAACTCCCGAGAGAGGAGAATCAGGGGTACTTCGTTCGTCCAGATTGAGCAATTAAGGATTAAATGACAAACTAAAGTCTGACTTGAGAGACATGATTAAAGACAGGCGATGAACAATGTCAATAAAATCTTTTTTGGGTTTTTAATTAGAAACTAACACCAATATGAAAGAAAAAATCTTTTGGCTATTTTTGTTATATAAAAATGTAGAAAACTTTTACTATTTTTTTTAATTTTCTTTATAAAAAGCTCCTATAAGAAAAAAAATCTTTTTGAGTTTTCGAATTATGAATTCTTACTAAAGAAATAAAAGAAAGATCTTTTTGACGTTTTGTTTTTTGAGTAAATGAGTGCAAAAGGTAAAAAATCTTTTTTGAATTTTGAACTGTGGAAAACAAAAGCCATAAAGAACCCTAAAAACTACGAAACTCTTTTTTTATTCATCTTTTCTCTTTTATCTCTTTTTTTCTCATGCCTACACACCTTTCTTTAATTCTAGCACATGTTTTCCCCAAATCATTCTATCAAACGATCATATTACCCTCAAAGATGGAAAAATTATCACGTAGTGATGCTTTAGGGGTGATTCTCCTACAAAGGACCAAGTGGATCCCGCTAGGTCTTAATATGATGGAGATAAGCATGACCTAAAGGCTGACCTATGCTGGAGTTCACTGACAAGACTGTTCGGGGGAGCATATGGTTGATAGGGGCTACTTTGCTTTTCACCTACTCCATACAACCCAATGGCTCTCCCTCCTAAAATAAGGGTGACTCAACTAGAGCTCGTGTACACACGTGTACTACGAATTTGTTGCAGAAAGAATGACTCGGGTTATGCACATGATACCAGATATAAAGCGGTAAAACATAAGATAAAACTGTAAACAAAGAGCATGTAGGCACTTAACAATGATAAAACAAAAACAAACAACAACACAAACAATGTTTATACACCCATAATATCAAACTAAGCCGATACAACTCCAAAATAAGCTCAAATTCTGAAAACTCCCAGCAGAGTTGCCAAACTGTCATACCCCTTTTTTTACCAAAAAAAATAAATTTTAAGTTCGAAAAGGACTTTTATAATTAAAGTGACAACATAAAGATTTGTTTTTAAAAGGATTATTTACATTTTTCAATTCAGAGTCACCACTTGACATAAGCTCGGTGTGCTAAGTCACCGTTGAAAATCCTTTTCAAAACGTTTGACTCTTTTAAACTGATCCGCGAACTGAGACTCCTGTTAAGAAATTCTGTTGACCGAGGGAAAGGTGTTAGGTGGAGTGTATCGACTAATTTTGACACTAAGAATGTATAAACCACATAAATACACAACAATTAAACAAACAAACACAAACAAAATGAATCCCAAAAAATATAATGTCCAGTCCAATTATACAGTCTAAAAATAGAAAAATATAGAAATATAAACCTTCACTAACCTACACTAGTCCTAAACTACGCTCCAATGCTTTATCCGATGCCTCGAGCCTTCATCACCGACATCCTTCGAGTACAAAATTCTTTGAGGCATTTTCCAATGAATAATTACAATATAATCTTGGGCATTCCCCGGCGAATGAATACATCATCAAACCTTATGCGATAAAGTAGAAGGAAACATTCACACACACATTCAAACTTTCGACATTCAAATATATCCCTAAATTTGCCTACCTGAATCTAAACTTTGCCTATTAAGCTTTTGGCATAAAATATGCTCCTATCGAGTTCACAAACTTGATATTTATTATGAATTAAACAAAACAAAAATAAACCAAAATTAACCTAAATTCACCCTTTTTTATTAATTTCTCAATTTCATCCCAAATTTTCTTTTCTAAGTCACTTTTAAATCAAAGCGATTATCCAAACTCGTGCAGACATCAAGTTCATACCATGACTAATTTTTCACGGATAAACAATATCGAACATCAAAAAGATCATCCAATCACAAACCAACAACACAATCATACATCAATGCACTAAATCAAAAAAAAAAAACAAAAAGAGGGAGTCAAAGAATTGGACCTCAAATATCAATTTCAATATATCGGAGATAATACCGCGCTCGAAAAAACTCAATTCGAACCTCGACCAACAAATCCGAGCTCGATATTCCCTTTTTTTTGTTTTTCACCAACCCGAACCCAAAAAAAATAAATTGACAGAGAAAATAGTACCGAACTACCGCATAACGTCACTGTGTCACTCATTTTCTGATCAATTTCATCGGATCTGAGAAAATTGGGTTGATTTCAGCATTTTTCATATGGGTTTGGACAGAAATATGATGGTTCTTGGTCCGAAGCTTGATCATCGATGGATATGGCAGTTCTGGCGATCTTCAGTCACTCGATTTTCCTCCCCTCTCTTCTTTTCTCTCTTGATTTTCTCCAATATCTCTCACTCCTTTGCTGGTTCTCTCATTAGATGCGTGTTTGGTGATGGTGATCTGTGAATGAATTTTTGGTGAACTTTTCTATGAGTGTGTCGTCTGTGTCTATATTGGTGGAGAAGGAAAGAGATATGTACTGTGTATGTATCCGTATGTTGATGATGGTGGAGTCAATTTGTTAGTGGTGGGGCCTCCTTTTGTAAATTAAAATGTTGTTGTCCATCCTTCTTTTTAAGATCTGTGCGTGCTATGTATGTATATATATATCATTGAGAGAGGTCTGTGTTTTTTATTTTGTTGTGTGAGTGGGTCTGTTGTTAGAAAAAGAAAAAAAATGGCAGTGGTTGTTGGGAGTGGGTGAGGGAATTAGGGGCGTCATGTGAAGTTAGGTGGGGTAGGGATAAGGTAGGTAAAAATTAGTAGAAATTAATTTTTGGGGCGGATAAAATTACGTTGCTACAGACACTACATTATTATATCCATAGTTATACTCCTCAATGCGGTGCCAATGAAAGTTTAATGAAGAAATCTACAACATTCTTCTTTTGATCCAGATGTACCTTTACTCCTGTAAACATAATACAAAATTTTTTACTAATCAAAAATGTTAAATATGAAATATGAAAATTTCAACAAATTTTAATACTCAAAAACATACACATCAAATTATTAAAAAAAAAAAAAAAAAACTATGTTAATTGCTTCTACTCAAATTAATAAGGCTAAAATTATCGAAATTGTGTTAAGATATAAAAAGAATTTGAACTATGTTCTCTTGATTAAAACAAAAAAAAAAAATTTGCACAGGTATGTTAAAAAAATGATTTCAATTATGTTCAATAAAATAATATGAATTTCGAATAGAACAAATAAAATAACATAATTAGTTGAATAAAACAACAACAAACATTATATAACTTTAGATCATATCATGCAACCTATAAACATACACAATTGAATCTAAATTTACTATTTCAAGAGACTTTCGTCATCATATTATAGAAACTTCAACACTTTAACATCACATAATTGAAGAAAATATTAAAAAAAAAAATTTAATATTTTTATCCATGAATGATTTTAAATAAAAATATTGAATTCTTTAAATACGATTGAGTGCAAAATTTCAAATTGCTAAATAATTTAACATACCTGAGGAATCCTATCTTCCTCCATGATGTATCATTATTGAATGCAAATTATCACAATTCATATTTGTATATCTTGTTTTCTGATTTTTTTGCAGATTGAAAAACCTTTCTTTCAATAAAAATTCTCAAACGTTGCATAAAACAACAATATCTTATGAAATTTTTTTACTAAAAATAATATAAACTTGTAGAAAAAAACGAACGTGTATGAAGATGGAACGAAAAGTATCGTGTTTAAAAAAAAGGCAAAAAATGATTTAAGAGATTTTGGGGGATATGGTTGGTATCAATAATTAAATGTTAACTACACATAAGGAAAAAATATTGTTGTTTAGTTATATTAAATCTGTATTTTCCATTTTTGTAATGATTTTGATATGTTTTTTAAAAAAAAAATAAAAATACATATTTTTATTTTTCTTTTTAATAAAAATTGTTATAACTTGAAAACTAAAAAGAGTTGCTATAACTTGCAATGAAGAATCTAATGTTGTATATTAGGTATTTTTTTCCTTTTATTTTTTTTTATTTTTGTGTTTGGCCCACGAGCTGACCTAGCCATATTGCTTAAGCATAGAGGCTAGCGGACTTATTCAGGTCAGACCAAAAAACGTGTTCTCAGATAGACTACAAAATTTTTAGTAAATTTTACATATATACCGACATGTTTACCATTAATTACTAAAAATCCCAACATCTTTCAAAATCTCCTAAAATCCCAATATTTGACCTCTAGTGATACAAGTTAATTACATTAGATACAAACTGCTGATACACGTATTAATTAATTAAGTCAGACAACCTTCCATAAAATCAGCATAAAGCTAACTAATTAAGGTAAAAAGTAAAATCAAATCCCACAATTAGTGGGAATCCATTTATTACTCCACTTTGCTAAAACATAAAGTCTCTTTTAAAAACATTTTGAAATTTAAAAATTCTTCATTCTTCTTGTTCAGTCAAAACATAATTTTTTTTGTTGATTTGTTAATTTCATTTCTTTGATATGAAAATTTCGGTGTTTTTACGTCATTTTGGTGTTTAGGTTAACGAAATCGATTATGTTGGTTATACAAGTGATGGAATTGTGGTCAGTGAACATGTTAGTTACGAAAAACTGATTTCTACAATTGAGGCAGAGTTTGAAATCGACGAAGCAAGGAAAAAAATAGAAGCTCGTTACATTGTAGAAGGTAATGCTTGTCCGTTGTTGTAGATATATGTTGTAAATTTACTAGATACATGTTGAGCAAGTTTCATT
>JAPEIP010000012.1:70452845-70468127 GCA_026120095.1 Capsicum chinense
AAATCAATTTCTGGTGGGATTGAATTCCTTAATCGAATACTTTTGATTTGGAAGAATTTCATCTCTCACTCCTACATATAACATGAAGCACCATAATGTTGTTTCGTATGAGAGCTTACACTATATTTCACACAAAACCTGAGTTTACCCTTGATAAATAACGACTATATATTGTAAAGAAGGTGTTATGAGGGATTCAAGCTACTCAATGAAAGAACTTGATCTGAAAGACTAAGCTGCTTTAATTCTTGAGTTAATTATGCTTGAATTTGTTTAATTGAAACCTTTGCTTTTGAGAAGTATCACTGAAGATGATTAATTTTGAAGTTTGTTTAACTTTTTAGACTAGAGTTATAGTTTTGAAAAGGGAAGCTATAATTGAGTTAGTTGTAGAGGTTAAAGAACTGGAGTTTATAGTCCCTTTGAGTTAGTTGTAGAGGTTAAAGAACTGGAGTTTATAGTCCCTTTGGTTATTAAGTTGTAATCTAAAACTAGTACTCTTTAACGTTGGTGAAGTTTTTGAAACAAATCCTAAAAAGATTGATCGTAGTTTTAACTTCATTGAGGACAAAAATTCTGTTGGGTTGTGGCTCATGCTCCGGTCAATGGCTCATGGCCTAATCCTATTCTCCTGTGGTTTCCAATTCTATTTGGAATAGGATTCAGATTTCTATTCCTATTTAGAGTTCATTTTGCTTTAGGAGAAAACACCAATCATCATCTATAAATAGAATAATTTGAGAGAGAATTATTCATGCTCATTGGTATTTGCCTTTGAGAGATATTAACACATAAAAGAGAATTTTGAGAGAGCTTTCACCAAAGAGAGAAGAGAGAGAAGAGTTCTTTTTTGCTGCAATTTTTGCTCCCCGATTAGCCATCTACAGATCACGTTTTTCAGTATGTTCATCACTGGATCGTGCTAAGTTTTTAACTAATATTTTCTAACATCGCTACAAAAAAGGGTCAAATTGCGGGGTTAATTTTATGAATTGCGGGGGTTTTAAATCCCGCAAAATATAATTTCGACGGTTTCCAAAACTCCCACAATTTGAGCTATCACAAACAATTTGCGGCAGTTTTTTTTTCGACCCCCATAATTAATTTGCGGCGGTTACGACCCCCGTAATTAATTTGCGGCGATTATTGACCCCGTTATTCTAAATTTATTCTTTTATAATAAATTTTTAATTAGAACTTGCGGAATTAAAACCTCCGCAATTGTTTTTTTTTTAAAAAAAACATTTAGTAGGGCTATCAATTTTCAATAACTAATTATAGATTCTAATTTTAGCTCAAATTTAATTATTCTAGGCATACCTACAATTCAATATGTGCTCAATTCATATATCATTAATATAACAGAGTAATTAAACATTGTAATTGACAAGTATAACAAAAATACATTGAACATTAAACTTCAAAATTAAATTTTCAACATTAGCATCTTCAAACTCCAAATTTTCAACATTAACTAGTATTTTCAAACTTCAAAATCAAAGATTCACTCCAACCACACAATTACATCGTCACAATTGAATATCCAAGACAAATATAATGAAATCAAACAATGTCATTAGGATCATAATCACGACGTGATCTCCTTGCATCCATAGGTGAAATGGGTCCACCAGCCGCATCACTTAGCTCCATAAAAATGCAAAGTATAAAAATTAATCAATAAACTTTCAGTCCTTATTATTAAGGACAAGTTATAGTGAACATTATGCTTTAACATCAAAGCATATCATGTGTTACATTCCCCTACGGCATCCACTCACATTCCTCGCATGAAGAAAATAAACCAAAAGACGTTAAATAAAAGATTTAAACAACCCTGTCGAGCCCTAACTATGTCACAGCAACCCAAATATGATTACGAGTTCAACCAGGAGTCTAATGTTAAGACCATAGTCTGTCACAAGACTAGATTCTTGGCCCGCAACAGCTGTAGCTTTCATAAAGACATCAATTTCAGGATCGGGTTTGATTCCTGCATCCTTTTCCCACCTTGACAATTCAGTAAGGAGATCATACCTTGTTCCAACTCCTAAACAACGTCCTGCAAAATCCAATGTCTCTCTGACAGTTAAGGAGGAAGGGGAGTTTGGGGGTGGGAGCAGGGTTGTGACGAAGAGAGTTAACTTTGTTTAAAAGGTAAACTAATGTATTAAAAAGGAAGGCAATTATCAATTCTTAATCTTCTTACGTGTCAAGGAAAAGATTAGCCAAGGAGATGTGCTCTTGTTTCATTGCAACATCTGTGAAGATAATTTGATCTGGTAGCAGGCCTTGTGTAGCAGCATCTGTATAAGCAAGCTGAATTAGCCAGAATTCATATAAACCAACAAGTCACACGAGAATATCAGAGAAATGCACTGAGTGGAAGAAAACACTTATATGCGCAAAGCCTCCTCTCTGCTGCAGCTGGAAATCTGAGAAGCCAAAGAGCACTATTTGGTACACGCTTAAGGATATTGCACCTGCAACATACCAATTCAACAAGTTTTATAGCAAGTGCTTGTGCAGTTGACCAATTTAAATCAGTCCTAGTAACTACCATGTCATAAAAATCTCAGGATCCATCTTGCCAAGCTGATTAAAACATGCAAATAAGAATTTATCCACAGGCAGTCCAAAATCAGAACGCTTTGGCTGACAGTATGTATAAAGCACATCACAGTTTTACTATAAAGAACAGCAAGAGACTCATCAGCAACAAACAATATCTAGAATACTTAATCTACTCTTCCATTAGTCTGGGAAAAGAAACCATTAGATTATTATGTGGATACTTGAGCCTAAATCCAAATTCAAAAGCCGAAGATCTATCAATACTGTTATACAAATACAGTATGTTGCGATGACCCCAAAAAGTGTATGCCGTTAGGTTTGTGTATGCTAACAGGTGAAACTCAAAGACTGTTTTCAACTATGTTGCTCGGACTCTAAAAAATGTCACTACATCTATATCTGTTTCTCAAAAACCATTAATCTTTTGACGATTCCGACACACCCCCAACAACATGTTTGAGAATCCGAATAACATAAGCTTCTGGGCACAAAAATCACCTTGATTGAATCACAAAGTAAATAACAATGTCGAATACAGCAGTACAAGTAGATACCAACAATTTTTTATATGGATAGCACTCCAAATTAATTTCTTGAAGCCATTCCTCAGCTACCAAAGGTTCATTGTAGGCAAATCTAATCATTTGTTCAACAACAAGGTACCAAGAGGGTAGTGTGTATGAGACCTTACCCCTCAACAAGATACCAAGAGAGTAGTGTGCACGAGACCTTCCCAACATAAATGAAAGAAGAGTTGCCAAATTTTGCATACTGGTCTTGAGGTACTACACCAGTGAAGTTGTTGAATGAGATATTCAAGAAATCAAGACTAGAAAGAGGAGGAAAATCACTGGGAAATTTACCATTCATATGGTTGACAGAAACATCTAAATGCTTAAGTGATTTGATGTGTGAAATTGGTTCTGGATTACCATAAATGTTACAACTAGAAATGCTCAAATTTTCAAGCTTAGTTTGGTTGGTAAATCAAAAACGCAAAATCTTGAGATTATTATGTGAAAGGTCAAGAGAAGTAAGATTTGGAAAACCATAAAAAACAGAACCTAAGTTGGTAAACCTATTGAGGAAATGAAACTTTTTCTCGCTTATGAGACACAAATAATTTTCTTTAACTACTACTTCAACTCTTACTGCATATCGCTCACTCCAACCAGTGCTTAGATTATATTATCAACAATTAATACTCAATAACATCATCAAAATATAATCCAATTAGCTAAGGCTATTATCAATCTTTAGTTCATACCAAACACACCTAACCGGAGAAGTACCTTTAGTCCTCATTACAACTATCTTTGTTCCATTCAACATATCTTGCTCCTGTTAATACAAATTACTTTCACTCATTCATTTTCAATCTTATGGCTAACACCATCGACACTCTACCATAGTCTCGATTCACAAACTCTACATCAAAATGTATTCTGCAAATAAGGCCCTAGGAAAGCAATTTGTGATAAAGGAACAGAAAGGACACGTCTTTAAACCACAAAAAGAGAGAAACCAGAGGGTAGTAGTGCAACTTAGCTAGCCGACCAGAGTAGCAATGACTGACTGTAACAGCAATGGTCGACCAGAGTAGCAATGGTCGGCCGGAGTGCCAATCGCTTATATTGTTAGTGTATACAAGCTGAATCCAAAATAACAGGTCATGAACACACTAAAAATCAAAACAAAATGGAGCTTAACTTACCAACATGTACTTGAGATCTTCCAGCAAATGCACTCCCGCTGGAATGAACAAGATTTTGGAAAAAGCTGTCAATCGATTTGGGGGTTTTAGGGAAAATGAGAGAGAAAATATTTTGGGGGAAATTATTGGCCAATAAAAACAAAGAGGGAAATTATTTTTTATGGCATTACTTACAGCTCTTTTTTTCGATGGACACGGGGTAAAACCCTTGCAAATTTATAAATTTTAGCAATCGATGGATACCAGGGATTTAAATCCCTGCAAATTTATAAATTTTAGCGATAGACTTTTAACCTTCGCATTTCATATAATTTTACGGAGGTTAAAATAACCCCCATAATTAGATCCATTTTGTGTAGTGCATCTTGATTTTTTTTAAACAGCGAAGATGGTATTTGAAGTTTGTAGCACCCGATTTTGAGTTTCGAACAACAACTTTATTTTGGATGATTTCTTCTGATTTACTTTTGTTGGTATAACTATTGCTTTTCCATATTTTACACTTGTTATGTAGACATTTTGAAGAATATTTGCAACCTTCTTATTGTTATAGTGGAGCCATTTGGATCTCTATGATCCTGTAGTTGTTACCTTCGCTTTGAAGAAATTTTTCACATTATATTTGGCGCTTTTTACTTTCTTTGCTTTCGTATTACCTCTTTCTAACATAACAAGTGGTAGTAGAGCTAGATAATTTATTAAGAATTTTTAGATAGAGGCAAATATGAGTAAGATAGTATGTTTAAATGGGAGCAATTACAACATATGAAAGAACAAGAGAAAGATTTTTCATTTGTGAAGAAGATGCATCTTCCTATTTTTGTTGTTCATAAACTTTAGAATACAACTGATAAAAATTTAGATACTGAGCACCAAAAAGTATGTAGATATATAAGGCAATGCGTTAAAGACAATGTTTGCAATCATATTGTGAATGAAACACATGCTAGAACATTGTGAAAAAAGTTAAAGAAACTTTACGCTTCAAAAATCGACAAAAATAAGTTGTTCCTGCTAAGGCAATTGATGGCTTTAAATATAAGGAGGGCAATCTTATTATTGATCATAAAAATGATTTTCAAAGTGGCCTTGATCATATGTTTAGAATGAGTGTTAATTTTGGCTATGAGATACATAAACTTTGACTTCTTAATACTCTACCAGATTCTTAGAAAACTCTTCATGTTTCTTTCATAAATTCAGCTCCTGGTGATAAGGTGACTATGAAATTTGTTAAGAGTGGTGTCTTGAATAAAGAAGTGGGGAGAAAATTTCAGGGCTCATCCTCACACTCAGATTTTCTGTCTACGGAAGACCGATAGAGAGGCAAAATAAGAAACCCAAGGAATAGAGGTTAAAGCAGAAACAAGTCAAGGACAAGGTATGAGACTCATTTATGCTATGATTGTAGCATGAAAGAACATATTAAAAGATTCTACAATAGGTTAAGAAAGAAAGAATAAAATAACAAAAATGACATTGTTGTTGTTGTCCAAGATAACCTTCTCTTTGCTTCTGAGAAAATGTAATCAATTTTGAATCCCAAGATACTAGTTTAATAGTAGATTCTGAAGCTACATCTCATGTCACACCGAAGAAAGACTTCTTCTCATTTTATGCTCTTATTAACTCTGGAGTGTTAAAAATGGGCAACACTAGTGAGGTTAAGGTGTTTGATTTTGGCACGGTTTGTTTGAAAACTAATACTGGTGCAACATTAGTCCTTCAGAACATCAACAATACTCCAGATATTCCTCTAAAATTGATATATATATATATATATGACAACTAGATGATGATGGCTATCATGATGACTTGCTTAATGGCCAATGAAAGCTCACCAAAGGTGATTTAGCTATGGTTCGAGGAAAAAAGTATTTTAATTGATATGTTAATCAAGGATATACCTTACTAACTCTACAAATTTGGTGAAAAACTGCAACTTTATCTAAATTGTAACTCAAGAGGCTCAGTCATATGACCGAGAAGGAGATCACATATTTAGCTAAAAAGAATTTAATTGTTAGTGTGAAATAAGCAAAGGTGAAAAAATGTGTTCATTGGTTAGTTGGAAAATAGTAGAGAGTTTTTTTTCACAGTCATCCTCCCTTAAGAAAGCCTGAACTATTGGACCTAGTACATTCTGATTTGTATGGTCCTTTTTAAGTGAAGTCCCAAGGTGGTGCACTTTACGTTGTGACTTTCATTGATGATTATTCTTGAAAGCTCTGCATATATCCTTTAAAATTCAAAGATCAAATGCTTGATTTGTTTAAGAAATTATAAGCCTTATCCGAGAAACAAACTGGAAAAAAAACTAAAATATATTTAAACTGACAACGAAGGTAAATATATTGATCCCTTTAATAACTATTACAAATTGCAAGAAATTCATCATCAGAGAACTTCACCTAAGACGCCTCAATTGAATTGTTTGGCAGAAATAATAAATAGAACTATAGTTAAGAGAGTTAGATTTATACTTTCAGAGGCTAAACTTTCAAATTTCTTTTGAGAGGAAGCACTTATGTTTTAAATTTATCTTCTACAGTTGCTTTGGATGGTGATGCTCCAAATAGAGTTTGGCTTGATAAGGATATTACCTATGATCACTTGAAAGTCTTTGGGTATGAACCCTGTGTGCATGCTCCCAAAAATGAGAGGTCGAAAATGAATGTCAAAACTAAACAATGCATCTTCACTAGTTATGGTCAAGATGATTTTGGGAATCGCTTTTATGATTTAGTTGATAAGAAGCTTATTATAAGTTGTGATGCAGTATTATTTGAAGACCAAACTATTGAAGATATTGATAAGACTGAAAAAATAGATTCTCAAAATAATAAGAGCTTATGTGATGTCGATCTAATTTCTATTGTTGATATATCTATTGCACATGAAGTAATCCAAGATAATGATGTATATAATGATCGTGAGAGTGAAGAACCTATAAACAGTTCTATTAATGATGTTGTGGTTGATCAAAAACAACTTTTTGCTCAGGTAACTACTTCAGATATTCTTGACACCTCATGTAGATTATCTTCTAGGGAGAAGTAAAATTCAACACGTTATTCTTCAAGTGAGCATGTAATTTTGACTGACATAGGAGAAATTGAAAATTATGAAGAAGCCATGCAATATACTCACAAATATGAGCAGGTAGAAGTAATGGAAGATGAAATAAAGTCACTGTAATACCCCGTACTTTTTCCTAACTTGAAATTGTCTCAAGAATGTTATAAACTTACTTTGAAAGATGAATCCACCTTTGTACTACATGTGGTATTTTCAAGATTTCACTTTTTGTCATGTGAGAAATTCAATAAGATTTTCATCGATATAAAATTTGCCTAAATCTGATAACCAGGTAAGAAGTTATGACTATTTCAAGTTCCCATCGTAAAACAGCGCCATATTGGTCAGTGGTGCGCCACGCCACAAGCTAAAATGGCAATTGTCCTTTTTCCAGTGTCTCAGCGTGATTTCTTCCACATCGCGCCAAAGTTCCAGGTTGCTAAAGAAGGGGCAATGTGATGGCTCCGCATCCCTCCATCCCTCAATTTCCCAATTGTCAAAATCCAGTGACACGGCGCGATAGCGCTGCGTCGCGCCAAGGGTCCGATTCGGGAAATTTTCACTGAAATTAAATGACGCATCCAGGGTTAAAAGGGTTAACTTTCCACCCCTATTTAAGCCTTTTAACACGTGATTCAGCCACTTTTCACCCAAAATATACTAGTTTCTCTCAAGAACAAGTTAGGGTTTTCATAGAAGATCCAATTTCAAGAAAGTTTCACCGTCAATCTTCATGAAATCACGAACTAAGGTATGCGTGGTGCTCATTCATGAATTTCTTCCATCCATGAAGCTCAAGAACCTTGTTTATCTATAAATCATGGTATTTATGTTGTGGGTTATTTGTAATCATGTTGTTGACGTTGATCGATTTCAAAGTTGAAATCTTTATGTGTTTATCATGATATTATCTTACCATGCAAGATAAAATCCATGAATTTAGTTGCTTATGATGTATAATTTGATGAATTCACTAATTCCCTAAGCTATGCATGCAAGGTGGTTGATAAAATGCTTGAAAAAGCAGAAATCATGCTTTATAGCTCAAGACATAAGCTAAATGTGACATGTTTGTCATCCTCCTATGTTTAAATGGTTTCCATGCTATCATTGTGAAATGTGTATATTGTCGGAATTACCATGATATTAGAATATGAGATTATGATGTGATTGTCAGCATTCTCGTCCATGTTAGATAGTATGATAACCCTGTACTTCGTGAAATCCACAACTTATTAAATTATGTATTATTGATGTGGGTCTTATACTTGATAAAGTCATGCTTCGTCAGTTCCCTTCTATCGAGACCTGGGGGTACTTGTACCCGAAATATTAGCTGTGTGCCTAGATCCATGTCATGTTTTCACGATTCTCTCAGTCAAGCTATGATCCTTAGACTTCAGACAGTCTTATGACTCAGGAAATCTCCATGATCTCATGAACTCAGTCAGTTGTCAGATATCAGTAGTATTTTGTCCGTCAACGAAATTTAGTAACTTGGTCCATGTTCAGTTCAGTAAATCATCTTCAGTGTCTATTCATATGGGAGTAGAAATTAGCACCGAGCGAACCCAAGGATGGGAACTCACCTGTTATATGAGGGTGTGATTCTTAGAAGCAATCCTTGCGTTCCAGAACTATGTAGCCAGCATAGGTTGAGACATCACAGCCTACTATATGAGGGTAGATGAGGTGGCTTATCCTGCTATATGAGGGTTCCCACCGTTCTCACTAGAGTTAACAATTATATTAGGGTCACTCACATGTTGTCCTTACCAGTGGCGCGGTATTGACACCCTTCCAATCAGGGCATAGATTAGACCCCAATTCAACAGTAATACATTATTTGGGGAATGTCAGTTAGATGAATACCTCCCACAGTCTCAGTATCAGTCTCAATAAAAGAACTCTGATAGTTCTTCAGAATTCAAGACTGTCAGATACAGTCAACATAGATACAGTACAAAACTCATCTAGTTTCATCTCAGGATTATCAGATACAGTCATTCGTGTTATCAGTTATCAGAATTCAGTCACTAGTTATGTTAGTCATCAGCATACTCATGTTATCACGATTTCAAATATAGTTACTATGTATGCATGCATGTATTCTCACGTCCATATTACTCAGTTAGCCAGTATTGTTCATGCATATGAACCCCATGCATTCATCCTACCTCACATGCATACCAGTACATTCAAAGTACTGACGTATTTGCGCTATGGTGTCTTATACCATAGGTTCAGAGATACGAGCTTCAGAGCATCAGTAGATTCCAGATATCAGCAGTCAGAGTTAGCAGTGAGTCCTTTCGAGGACATGATTATTTCCCTATTATCTTATTAATTAGTTTATTAGTTGGAGTTAGTTGGGGACATGTCCCATCAACTCCTTACTCAGACAGTTCAGTCAGTTAAATGCTTTCCAGACTATTATGTTCAGACAGTTATTTCAGTTGTTTTGGGTATTTCTTACCCCGTTTAGATGTTATGTTTTACTTAAGTTATGTCAACCTTATGGCCTTTCAGTTCATGTTTCCGCATTATTTAGTATATTATGCAGTATACAGGTACAGATATCAGTCAGCTTGTGGTCCTTCGGGGTCATGGGCACCGTGTAGCATTTCGAGTACCAATTTGGGGAGTTACAGTCACTCCATGAGAATAACATTGACACGATCTGAACCAACCCCCAGTCATGTCAGGCATCTCAAGTCCAACAAGGACCGGAGACTACCCCTATACCCAATCCAACCAAATAATATACAATCTGTGTCGGATGAATTTCAAACATATAACAAGATAGAGTATTTAGAATTCAATGGCTTTGGGATAAGTTTAAATTCGAGACCAACTCAATAAAGTCATACCGTCCAACTCAAATGAAACAAATCATAATATGCCCAAGTCCACAGTTGTTCACTCAAAGCCTCTAATAATGCCAAAGAATATCTAGTTGGGACATGACTCTGACCATGACAAAAACTAATGTCAAAGGAATAGTAAAGAAATAAGATAAACCATTACATAAAATGGGCCTTTCGAAGAATGAAAGATCACAACTTCAGTCTGACTCTAGCTGTCTCCGAATCATAAATTCACTATATGAAAAACAGTAGTATGGCCGATTCCTGCATTGCGTGGGGATACAACGCTAGAAGATGGTTAGTGGATGAACACTAGTATGTACTCAGGAATAAGGATAAAATAATTTCATTATTTAAAACCAAAGTAAATAACAATATGCAACCACATACATACATATATACCATGCCGGGAAAGGGGATCGGATTTACCATGCGTTTAAAACTTTAACCTGGGTTGTGTAGCTTTACTGTTGTAATCCATCAGTGGGCTATATGGGTTCAGTGTTACCCCCTGAATGGGCCCCAATACGTGTAGCAATACGAACTTGAGATACCATAGGTGGCCGGGGATTCCCTTGTACCCTTCGCCCTCTATGATACATATGTACGAGTATATACTTGGGGGATTCCCATGTAACCCACAAGTATGTGGTCATCAAGACCAATCCTCATGTCGGCAAACATGAGTTTCCAGTGTAATTCAGCTAGTTATCACAATCCCTATTATTGCCCAATTAAAAATATTTAACACATAACCAAACCACCAATTTCAGGAGTCAATTATTACGGCATTATAATGTGGTATCGTCATATCGACTATACCTTGCAAGCAATGTCATTAGCCAACACTTTGAGGATTTCCATGTACCCAAAAGTCCATTATTAAAATCACTTGGGGAATTCCCGTGTACCGCACAAGGTTTTCATAGATTACTCACTTAATGGATTCTATTATATCCCATAAGGTTTTCAAAACCATCTTTAGCCAAAGCAATGGCCATAAAGGCCTTTCCAAACCATTAAAAATCAACCAAACCAATTTGGGTTCCATTACCATATTATGCAGAGCAAAGTTTTTAATAATAGTCAAACTATGTGACAAAATCATTCTCATAGGCATTTTAACAAACATGTTGAGGGTATAAGATTTCAAAAATCAAAAACCACATATCAATTGACCATTCCCATGCAACATGTTCAAACCATAATTATAACATGAAAACCATAAGAAAAACATGGGAAAACATTAGTCAACCATGAGCAACCAAAACCCCCAACATATATTACAAAACCCAAATATTACCATAATAATACCATGAAAAACATCCATTAAAATATGTTTTTAGTTATACTAACAATCAGGGAGGAGTAACATGCCTTAGAAAATAAGGGAGACAGAAAGAAACCACGCTTTAGAGCCTTAATTAATTGCCTTGGAGAAAACCCTAGAATTTTTTGAACCAAGATCTTGAGAGAGATTTAGAAGTATTTAGAGAGTGTATAATACGTTAAGGATGCCTCAAAGGTGTTTTATGTCACGGGGTCAAAGGGTGTTATTATGGGAAATGTCCAAAATACACCAAACTTAAACTGTAAAAAAGATGTAGGAGAGTACAATTGGACTCCTTAACTCGTATCCACATCATACGAGTGGTACCTCCAATCTTAATCAAAAAGTTAGACACCACATTTATTCCAACATACGACTCCTAAGCCTAACTTGTACCATCACCACATGACTAGTACCCTTCAAGTCGTACCCTATGCAGAATATCAAGGCTAGACACTAGGCAATATACGGATGGACACTATACCCCTCGTATCATGAACATATGACTCATCACCACCAACTCGTAACCACATCAGAAACTCAACCACCAAATACTAGACACCCTACGAGTTGGGTCACTTGAATTGTACCCATACTAAATGTCTAGTATGGTGAGTTGTATCATGACCAGAATACTGAGGACTCGATAAAATTTGCAAGGGCCAGAACCCAGGGTTTCAATTCTCCAACACTTAGATCATTCATCCTCAAATGATGAAACAAGGCAGTACAAGCAGGATCAAACCCCCAAATATCTCTACTCTTGCCTTTAAGATAGAAAAAAAATACCAAGGAATTCTTCAATCTACCTTTATCAAAGACAGAAAACAAAGACGTTAATAATGCATACACACCTTAAGCATGATTATCCGTAACAGAGAGTAAGAATGAGCACTCAGACTTTATGTCCCCTTCAACTCCCCAGAGATCTCTTTCTTCCACAATGAATACATCTAGTATCCCTTAAATACAACCACACTCTCCACTAAGCTTCCAACATGAAGACAACACTCCTCCATCTCAACCTCCCAACTTCCCCCGCGAACATATTACTAGAAGGCCTAAGTATAACCGCACACCCATCCCATGCTAAAGACTAACTGGAGTTAAAGGTTATAGTGGGAGATAGGAGACCCTATACTTTACACCACTCTGATAATACTACCCCATCTGAAACACCTAAGAATATGGTCTTGCAAAAATTTTTGGTTGCTTGGTGATGATCATGATATGTTTTGTGTTGTATCCTTGTTGTGTATTATTTCTAACTTGTGAAAATATTGCCTTGATGCATGTTGATGTGTTAACTTGTGTTTATGCTTTCCTTGCCCCTCATTCAAGGACGTATAGTTCCAGTGGGGGAGAATTGAAACACCTAGACTTGAACCCTTGGAAAGACAACTCTTTTTTATGTCTCTGGGGTAGGTACGATTGAAGGGCTTGAGTTGTACCTTTGGTCATGACTCATACCCTTCTTTATCTCTCTTTTTGTACCTTAAGCATTGAGTTAAGGTAGTATATTGTCTCCTATATATACGAGTCATATACTACAAGGTCGTATAAAGTGAAAACCTAACCTAGAGTTGACTATTTTTGTTACGAGTGAAGCTCATTATTGGGGCATGAGTCGTACCCTTTGGTTATGAATCAAAGGTGCCCTCTCGTACCCACAATAGTGTGGTTGACCTAGGAGAATCCTAGGTTATGAGTTGGGGTACCACTCGTATCCTATGTCACAATTTCCATATGAACCGTAAGGGAGAGTCGTACCCCTACACAAGTGGACTTTCCAAGTTTTTATTAAGGAGCTTTTGGTCATTTCCCCATCTTAAAACCCTAAGTCCCTACACTTTATAAGGCATTGTAGCCTTCTAAGTCTTTATTTACAAGACATAAAAATTCCAAACACTCTCTCAAGCTCATCTTTGGAAAATTGGAGGCTAGGGTTTTAAAAATGGTCTTCAAGAGGCAAAAGAGAGATAGGATTATTGGTGTGTCATGTCTTTATGTCTCATGATTGAATAAGTCGAGAATATTGTTAAATCTTGATAGCTTATTGACATGTGATATATTTATACATAAGGATAAGTGTATGGATATTATTGAACATGACATATTGACTTGTTGTTGGCTGATGATATTATTTTATCCTTATCCTTGAGTTACATGCTAGCGCTCCAACCGTTAATTGTCTATGGACGCTATGTCCCCCATAACATAGGGGTTGGAGCATCTTTTTTTTCTATATGGTGAATAAGTATTCGAGCAAATTTATTCATTGACCTTGACGTGGTGAGCTTTCATACTCTAAAAAACCTACCCCTCATAGTCATGTTACTCTACATCATAGACTTGTATAGATTTGGTAATTATCTAATATCGGGGGCATGTCCTGACATATCTTTGACTTCAGTTTGGTAGAGGTTTTGTGGATGTCTGTGAACTTGGGCATATTGGCTAGACTGTTGTTATAAATTAAATATTAGATATTATCTTTTTAGCCTTACATTTCTACCATCTTATTATAATGTCAGAATCTAATCCAACACTTGTGAATAATTATTGATAATTAGGTTGGGTTATTAGGGCGACCTCCGGTTTATATGAGCTTGAGGTGCCCATACGACATAGCCCAAAGTTTGGGTCATGTCAAGTTGGTATCAGAGCCTAGGTTCATAGTCAGTTGGGAGTCCACAAATCCATGTTAAGTAGAGTCTCTTTTATGGATGTGAAGTGCGCTACACTTATAAGAGAGAAGATATAAGGCATTTAGGAATATTTCTCTTTCTTATGTTTTAATCTTAAGCTATGTAGAGTCTATGGTCTTAGATTTCTCTGATTTTTATTTGCTTAACTTTCAGATCATATACGTAAGAAGATCTAACATTTGGACAAACCTTTCTGTCCCGGTTGTGGGCAATATGGATAATGCTCGTCCAACTTTTGGGGTTCAAACCCAGTCAAGGGTTGTGAAATCTGACTGTCCTCATAGGGTTCCAGTTGTTCCCACTAACCCCTCTATTTGGGGTGACTATTCCCTAAATCACCTCAGAATGATGGGTTTCATTGCTCCATTGCACAATTATCTTAATTTGGTGGAAAGTGGTCTAGGAAAAAGTATTAGGCGAGCCCTAGTCTTTACCCCGCGATTGGTGCTCCCTACTCGAATCCATTGGGAAATAAGTGTCTTTAGATTGATAATGCTTATAGGGCACAAGGCGATAAATATCAGGCCAGTAAAGCCCATTCCTCATTCACCTATCCTCCTTGTCGGTTTTGCAGTCGATAACACCGTAGTCATTGTAAGAAAGGAAAGAACCAGTGTTTTAAGTATGGCCAACTGGGTCACATACAATGAAAGTGTCCTATAAAAGCTGCCGCTTGGGAAAGACAAAAGATGTTGGTTACCACTTCTCTAGCTCTTGCACCTAGGGGTGTTGTTTCTAGCTTTGACGTTTGTCGGGACCGTCTTAATGCTTGTGCTATCCCTCGGGAGTTCAAGGTATATTCTAATGGTGATGCGGGTATGTTGAGACTCTTCTCCTATGATGTGTATTGTTTGCTTGATCTAGGGTCTACTCTTTCCTAGGTGACCCCGTATGTGGTTGTGCATCTTGATTATGGGCCCAAGAGTCTGTAGGTTACTTTTTCTATTTCTACCCTAGTTGGAGACCCTGTGGTTATTAAAAGAGTTTATAAGGGGTGTATTGTATATTATG
>JAPEIP010000012.1:70468227-70490692 GCA_026120095.1 Capsicum chinense
TCAACCTCCCAACTTCCCCCGCGAACATATTACTAGAAGGCCTAAGTATAACCGCACACCCATCCCATGCTAAAGACTAACTGGAGTTAAAGGTTATAGTGGGAGATAGGAGACCCTATACTTTACACCACTCTGATAATACTACCCCATCTGAAACACCTAAGAATATGGTCTTGCAAAAATTTTTGGTTGCTTGGTGATGATCATGATATGTTTTGTGTTGTATCCTTGTTGTGTATTATTTCTAACTTGTGAAAATATTGCCTTGATGCATGTTGATGTGTTAACTTGTGTTTATGCTTTCCTTGCCCCTCATTCAAGGACGTATAGTTCCAGTGGGGGAGAATTGAAACACCTAGACTTGAACCCTTGGAAAGACAACTCTTTTTTATGTCTCTGGGGTAGGTACGATTGAAGGGCTTGAGTTGTACCTTTGGTCATGACTCATACCCTTCTTTATCTCTCTTTTTGTACCTTAAGCATTGAGTTAAGGTAGTATATTGTCTCCTATATATACGAGTCATATACTACAAGGTCGTATAAAGTGAAAACCTAACCTAGAGTTGACTATTTTTGTTACGAGTGAAGCTCATTATTGGGGCATGAGTCGTACCCTTTGGTTATGAATCAAAGGTGCCCTCTCGTACCCACAATAGTGTGGTTGACCTAGGAGAATCCTAGGTTATGAGTTGGGGTACCACTCGTATCCTATGTCACAATTTCCATATGAACCGTAAGGGAGAGTCGTACCCCTACACAAGTGGACTTTCCAAGTTTTTATTAAGGAGCTTTTGGTCATTTCCCCATCTTAAAACCCTAAGTCCCTACACTTTATAAGGCATTGTAGCCTTCTAAGTCTTTATTTACAAGACATAAAAATTCCAAACACTCTCTCAAGCTCATCTTTGGAAAATTGGAGGCTAGGGTTTTAAAAATGGTCTTCAAGAGGCAAAAGAGAGATAGGATTATTGGTGTGTCATGTCTTTATGTCTCATGATTGAATAAGTCGAGAATATTGTTAAATCTTGATAGCTTATTGACATGTGATATATTTATACATAAGGATAAGTGTATGGATATTATTGAACATGACATATTGACTTGTTGTTGGCTGATGATATTATTTTATCCTTATCCTTGAGTTACATGCTAGCGCTCCAACCGTTAATTGTCTATGGACGCTATGTCCCCCATAACATAGGGGTTGGAGCATCTTTTTTTTCTATATGGTGAATAAGTATTCGAGCAAATTTATTCATTGACCTTGACGTGGTGAGCTTTCATACTCTAAAAAACCTACCCCTCATAGTCATGTTACTCTACATCATAGACTTGTATAGATTTGGTAATTATCTAATATCGGGGGCATGTCCTGACATATCTTTGACTTCAGTTTGGTAGAGGTTTTGTGGATGTCTGTGAACTTGGGCATATTGGCTAGACTGTTGTTATAAATTAAATATTAGATATTATCTTTTTAGCCTTACATTTCTACCATCTTATTATAATGTCAGAATCTAATCCAACACTTGTGAATAATTATTGATAATTAGGTTGGGTTATTAGGGCGACCTCCGGTTTATATGAGCTTGAGGTGCCCATACGACATAGCCCAAAGTTTGGGTCATGTCAAGTTGGTATCAGAGCCTAGGTTCATAGTCAGTTGGGAGTCCACAAATCCATGTTAAGTAGAGTCTCTTTTATGGATGTGAAGTGCGCTACACTTATAAGAGAGAAGATATAAGGCATTTAGGAATATTTCTCTTTCTTATGTTTTAATCTTAAGCTATGTAGAGTCTATGGTCTTAGATTTCTCTGATTTTTATTTGCTTAACTTTCAGATCATATACGTAAGAAGATCTAACATTTGGACAAACCTTTCTGTCCCGGTTGTGGGCAATATGGATAATGCTCGTCCAACTTTTGGGGTTCAAACCCAGTCAAGGGTTGTGAAATCTGACTGTCCTCATAGGGTTCCAGTTGTTCCCACTAACCCCTCTATTTGGGGTGACTATTCCCTAAATCACCTCAGAATGATGGGTTTCATTGCTCCATTGCACAATTATCTTAATTTGGTGGAAAGTGGTCTAGGAAAAAGTATTAGGCGAGCCCTAGTCTTTACCCCGCGATTGGTGCTCCCTACTCGAATCCATTGGGAAATAAGTGTCTTTAGATTGATAATGCTTATAGGGCACAAGGCGATAAATATCAGGCCAGTAAAGCCCATTCCTCATTCACCTATCCTCCTTGTCGGTTTTGCAGTCGATAACACCGTAGTCATTGTAAGAAAGGAAAGAACCAGTGTTTTAAGTATGGCCAACTGGGTCACATACAATGAAAGTGTCCTATAAAAGCTGCCGCTTGGGAAAGACAAAAGATGTTGGTTACCACTTCTCTAGCTCTTGCACCTAGGGGTGTTGTTTCTAGCTTTGACGTTTGTCGGGACCGTCTTAATGCTTGTGCTATCCCTCGGGAGTTCAAGGTATATTCTAATGGTGATGCGGGTATGTTGAGACTCTTCTCCTATGATGTGTATTGTTTGCTTGATCTAGGGTCTACTCTTTCCTAGGTGACCCCGTATGTGGTTGTGCATCTTGATTATGGGCCCAAGAGTCTGTAGGTTACTTTTTCTATTTCTACCCTAGTTGGAGACCCTGTGGTTATTAAAAGAGTTTATAAGGGGTGTATTGTATATTATGGTGGTTGAGACACTCTTGTAGACTTAGTAGAGTGGGACATGATTGAATTAGATGTCATCTTAGAAATGGATCGATTGCACCTTTGCTATGCTTCCTTAGATTGTCAGACCCGTAGGGTCATGTTTAACTTCACTAATGAGTTGGTCATTGTATGGGAAGATGGTCCTTTTATTCTTTAGTACCTAAGGAAGGATTCTTTTCAGATCTTAAAACCCAAAATTTAATTTTAAAGGGGTGTTTGTATCATTTGGTCAGAGTTAAAGGTCCTAACTCAGAAGGGTACTCTCGATAATCCATTTCCATAGTTGATGAGTTTTTTGTCATTTCCTTTGGATCGACCAATGCCTAGACGACATGCATGGGCTTGATGAATAAGGTCTTCCATCCATTTAGGGACATGTTTATCATTATCTTCATTGATGATATCTCAGTGTATTCTAAGGAAGAGGTAGATTATGTAGATCACCCCATGCCATGTTGCAAATATTGAAGGATTATTATTTGTATGCCAACTCTTCCGAGTGTGAGCTTTGGTGAAGGTCGTGGCTTTTCTTGTTCATATTATCTATTTTTAGTAAGGGGATCATGGTAGATTCCCAAAAATGTATGGGGTGGTATTTATTTTGGTGTCCGAATCGAAGGGATCAACCTTTAGTATGTTGTATTGGGATGAGTCTCATTTGTGACCTAGGTGGTTACTATGAAGCACTTTGCACCTATGGTGTTGTGTTTCTGTTGAGGGTCTTGCCTTGAGTGGCGTGAGCACTTCTTGTGCTTTAGTTTCTTCATGACCCTTCTTGTGCTGATTAATAGCTCGGAAACATGGTGATGTGTTAAAATGGCAAATGTAGAAGTCCTTAAGTGGGGGAGACTCTAGGGTGCCTTTTAGACATCGTATGGTAGTGAATGTTGTCCTCCCCCTTTGGGGGGATATGAAGTTGGTAGGGGTAAGTTGCTTGGCCCCGATTTAGTTTATCAAGCCTCAGAAAGGGTAAAGGTAATTCATGAGAAGTTAAAAACCACTCAAAATTACCATAAGTCCTATTCGGACGTGTGACGTAGGAGTTTAGAGCTTTGTGTTGGCTATTAGTTATTCTTGGAAGTGTCTTCCATGGAGGGAGTGGTGCGAATCGGTAAAAAGGGGGAAAACTTAGTCCCCGATATGTTAGTCCCTAGTTGGCCTCGAAAGAGGTTGGCAATATTGCCTAAAAGATATGAAGGTGATTCCCTGTTAGCTGTTTCCTTAGAGGACGTTAATGTTTTGGGTTCCTTGACTTGTGAAAAGGTCCCGGTGAGGGTGTAGGATCTGTAAGTTTGTTGGTTGTGAACAATAGAAGTGGCTTCGATGAAGGTTCTATTGAGGAACCAATGGTCCAAGAAAGCTACTTGGGAGGCGTAAGAGGACATGAAGTCCAAGTATCCGCAAGTATGCTCCATTCTGAAAAATCATGCTTGAGGTGTGTATTATTATTCTTAAATTGTTGTATGTGTTTGATAGATGATGCACAAAATTTTTTATGCTTACAACTGATTCATGTCTTTGTTATACAAGGGATTTGCGTTCCCAAATGTTGAGTTGCTTTAAAACTCTAAAAGGCAATGAGGATCGTGATATGTATCGTGTTGTAACCTTGTGGTGTATTTTGTCCTAGTTTGGTTGAAAGTGGTTTGCGATATGTGCTAATACATTAGCTTATGCCGATGCTTTCTGTACCCGTCATTCGCGGACGAATGATTCTAAGTAGGGGAGAATAAAACACCCAAAAATATGGCCTTGCAAAAATTTTTGGTTGATTGTTGATGATTATGATATGTGTTATGTTGTATCCTGTTGTGTATTGTTTCTAACTTGTGTAAAGATTGCCTTGATTCATGTTGATGTGTTAACTTATGTTTATGCTTGCCTCGCCCCTCTTTCGAGGATGCATGGTCCAAGTGGGGGAGAATTGAAATACCTAGACTTAAACCCTTGAAAAAACAACTCTTTTTGATGTCTCTGGGTGGGTACGATTGAAGGGCTTGAGTCGTACCCTTGGTCATGACTCGTACCCTTCTCCCCCTCTCCTTTTATACCTTGAGCAGTAATTTAAGGTAGAAAACTTTATCCTATATGACAAGGCCATTCCTTGGTCCTAACCATGCATACGAATCGTATACTACAAGGTCGTATGGAATGAAACCTAACCTAGAGTGGACTATTTTTTATACAGGTGAAGCTCACGATTAGGACATAAGTCACACCCTTTGGTTATGACTCAAAGGTGCCCTCTTGTACCCACAACAGTGTGGTTAACCTAGGAGAATCCTAGGGTACGAGTTAGGGTACCAATCATACCGTAGGTCACGATTACCATATGAACCGTGTGGGGGAGTTGCACCCCTGAACAAGTGTACTTTTCAGGTTTTTATTAAGGACGTTTTGGTCATTTCCTTTTCCTAAAAACCTAAGTCCTTGCACTATATAAGTCATTGTAGCCTCAAAAGTCTTTATTTACAAGACACAAACATTCCAAACACTCTCTCAAGATCTTTGGAAGATTGGAGGATAGGGTTTCAAGAGTGGTCTTCAAGAGGCAAAAGAGAGTCAAAATTATTGGTGTGTCATCTTGTTTAAGGCATGTACCTCTTCACCTTTCTAAATGACTCTAAATCCAGGTATTTCACACTTGGATTAGTAAGTGTACATGGTTGTTTTGAAATTATCAAAAGGGTTTTGTTGCCTAATGATGAATAATGTTGACTATTGCTTACACTTGTGTTTATACATGTTATTATTGATGTTTTGCATGTGTGAGTGCTTGTTGTTTGTATTCTAACCAATGAGTCTTGAAAAACCCTAATGTTGATGATTATTTCTTTGAATATAGCCTTGGTAGAGGTATGTACATAAGGTGTTTGTGAAAATGTCTAAGTGAAATGCCTAGTTATATATTGATGATATATTGAGTTAGGTAAATGGTCTGATGAGCATGAATAATTGGTAAATGGTGTGTTTTAAAATTATTGTGGTCCATGTATTATGTATTTGATATTATTGTTGGGATAATGGCTAATAAGGGTTTGAAACCCTAAACATAAAAATGAACTTGCTATGTGTGTTGAGCCTAAATATAGTGAGAATATGGTGAAATCTTGCTAATGAATTTTGAATGGTTATGTGGGTCTTGGCGACGATAACTGAAATAAAATATGTGTTGAATCAATGCATGCGGACTATTAAAATGATAAATGGTTAAATAGTTTTGTGAAGGTCAAATGTGTATTTATTAAATTAGCCTAGTGGACATGAATGAGTCATGAAAATATCTAAATGAATGTGAATACTTGTGGATGGTTGGTAAAGGCCTTGTTGGCCATGTATTGAGTTATCATGATTGTGAATGTTTTATAATGGTTGTTATGACCCTTGTTAATCATATAATGAATTAGCCTATGGCTTAGAATGATGTGATGGCCTTATAAGTATGAATGGTTGATGATTGATTTTGTGTAGATGTTGTTGGCCGTGTAATTTGTTAAATTATAATCATGTTGGTTTGATGGCTAAGAAGAGGGGTTCAATTCCCTACACTTGAACTTGAATTGTGTATTGAACCAAGTATGGTGAACAGTAATATAATGTAGTTAATCATATAAGAATAATTTGTGTGGGTTATGAGGACCACAAATTGCATTGTATGATGAAATGAGTTAAGGCATTGGCCTAATGAAATGGTTGAACAATAAAGGCTCCTATATGAACCATGTGGTCATGTATGATGTTGAATTGGCTAAATAAGCCATGGACCTTAAATGTGATATAATTTGTATGTATGTATATAAATGCATGAACTAATGAGTCAGAGTTCTAATGCCGACCAAGGATGCCAATGAACAACGAGTGATTCGAGTTCCTTGTCTAATGAAATAACTAGCAATTCGAGTTCCTAGTCTAATGAACAACGGGTGATTTGAGTTCCTCATCTAATGACACGGCTAGCGATTCAAGTTCCTAGACCGGTGATATAGCTACCGATTCGAGTTCCTAGTCCAGAGATATCTCTTGAGATTAGAATACTCTGTCAAATGACACAACTAGTGATTCGAGTTCCTAGATAGGTGATAAGACTAGTGATTCGAGTTCCTAGTTCAATGAAATCAAATGGCTAGTGATTCGAGTTCCAAGACTGGTGAAACAACTAGCGATTAGAGTTCCTAGTTCAATGAAATGGCAATGAGATTGGCCGAATTGGACAACTTGGTTAAATTATTTGACTTGGTCAAATGTGATATGTTCGTTGAGTTAGTTTGGGGTTCGGATCCCCGTGACTAATGTAACAATGAAGTATAAGTTATAAACTTTGTAAGGTGGAAGATTGAAAGTTCTTAACTCCATGTATCATGAATGAATGATTTGAGAATGCATGCTAATGCTTGTTCCTTCTGTGGCTAATGTTGGGTGTATTTGTGCATTCTAGTGTCACTATTCTAGTCTTTTTAGCCTTGTTTTTACGATGATTCATGTGCTATATGAATTGATAATGATATTAATGTGTATATAAGTGTTAAAGCATGTGTTTATAATGTGAAAAGTAAATTCCAAACAAGTTTGTACCTAAAAGATTCATTTAGAGTTCAACCCTGAAAACTAGTGTTACTAGCTTGAGCTCGGTGCTTGTCTAGTTGATCCTGTTAGATTATAGTGTGTTTAATGAGTTTCTTATGGTTTTAATGTGTAATTATATGTGTAACAACTTGTTGATAGTGTTCAAAGTTCAAGCGAGTCAATTAAAGAGTAGGAACATAAAGTGGAAGATCATGAAAATTTGCCTTGTCTTAGCTTTTGTTTTTTATTCGTCATGATAGATATTGTGTTGGTTGAGCCTCTAATTCGTGAGATGTGTTCTTGTAGGATCATTTTTGAGCTTAATATGATGATATATGGAAGTTGTGAGGCTGAAAAACCATGGGAATGACACCACAAAGTCAAGGATGAAAGGAGGAACGACCAACACTTAACCAAATTTCAAGATACAATTTCGAGAGAGGTGTCGCGATGAAGTCGCGCACGAATTCTATTCCTGATTTTAGAACTCACGACACAACTTATATTACTGATTTTAAAAATCGCGATATGACTTCTATTCCCAATTTTAGAACTCGCAATGCGAGTATCTAGGACTAGACCTCGCGTCGTGAGTTCTAAAATCGGGAATAGAGTTCATGTCACGAGTTCTAACATCAGGAATATAAGTCGTGTCACGAATTCTAAAATCGAGAGTAGAAGTCATGTCGCGACTTCACCGCGACACCTCTCTGGAAATTACATCTTGAAATTTGGTTAAGTGTTGGTCGTTCCTCCTTTCATCCTTGACTTTGTGGTGTCATTCCCATGGTTTTCCAGCCCCAAAATCATTCATATATCATCATATTAAGCTCACAAAAGATCCTACAAGAACAAATTACACGAATTAGAGGTTTAAATAACACAATATCCATCACGACGAATCAAAAACAAAAACTAAGACAAGACAAATTTTCATAATCTTCCACTTCATGTTCGGACTCTTTACTTGACTCGCTTGAACTTTTTACACTATCAAAAAGTTGTTCCACATATAATTACACATTACAACCATAAGGAAATCATTAAATTCACTATAATCCAATGGGATCAACTAGACAAACACCTAGCTCAAGCTAGTAACACTAGTTTTCTGGGTTGAACTCTAAATGAATCTTTTAGGTACAAACTTGTTTGGATTTCACTTTTCACATTATAAACACATGCTTTAACACTTATATGCACATTCATCTCATTATCAATTCATATAGCAAATGAATTATCCTCAAAACAAGGCTAAAAAGACTAGGATAGTGAAATTATAATGCATAAATACACCCAACATTAGTGGCATAATATAAACATGATGTATATGTCTATGTGTATGAGTATATGTTTAAGAAGGCGATTAAATTTCTACGCTTAATAAGAACTGTTTGAACCTTAGTGTGGAATATTAGAGTCCTCCCTTTTATGTCTCATGATTGAAGAGGTCTAGAATATTGTTAAATCTTGATATCTTATTGACATACGATATATCTATACGTAAGGATAAGTGTATGAATATTATTGAACATGATATATTGACTTGTTGTTGAATGATGATATTATTTTATCCTTATCCTTGAGCTACATGCTAGCGCTCCAGTCGCTAACCGTCTTCGAACACTATGTCCCCACGCAACATAGGGGCCGGAGCATCTTCTTCTTCTACGCAGTGAACAGGTGTTTGAGCGGATTCGTGCATTGACCTTGAAGGGGTGAGCTTCCATACTCCGGAAGACCTACCCCTCATATCCACATTACTCTATGTCATCAACTTGTATAGATTTGGTAATTGGATAATGTCGAGGCCATATCCCGACATCTTTGAATTTATTTTGGTAGATATTTTGTGGATGACTATGGACTTGGGCATGTTGGCTAGACTATTGTTATAAATGAAATATTAGATATTGCTTTTTTATCCTTACATTTATGCCATCTTATTATATGGTCAGAATCCATCCGACCTTTGTGGATAATTGTTGATGATTAGGTTAGGTTATCGGGGAGACCTTTGGTTTATGTGATCTTGAGGTGCACATATGACATGGCCCAAAGTTCAAGTCGTGTCACCGTCTATCACTATAATCAAGAAACAGGTCTTGATCAAAGAGCTATAGTCGCTTAACACAAAGGTTAGGTACTTTTCAATCACCATGCTCCAACTTATTTCTACTACACCCACTTTATGGATCTCCCCACCAAAACTAATACCCTCAACCACTATCGCAAAGGCTTAAACCATACCTTCTCCCCGCAGCTATTTCATAGGGCAACATTCATCTCATTCCTCCACCTATGCTTATAATCTTAGCTCTAGTAGTCACCTCTAAAATTTCACTACCACGGACATCTACTCCCTTGTCCAAAACATCACTACATTTCAACAACTACTACCACACTAACATGAGAAGGGTCATTGAGGAACTAAAGTACGAAAACTACTCGTGCTACTCAAGGCGAGACCCGAAAATGAGACACGGTACTATAGGCATGAAGTACTCCATAAAAAATACCTACGTTATAAATAAAGGATCATCTTGACATAAACACACCATAACACGAGCCCCTAGGACTGGGTTTCAGAAGAAACACGACTGCATAAATCATGTGTAACATATCATAAAGCTGAGATTCATATTCGAGGAACAAGGCAAGGATTGCCGCTTGAGACTATTGTTTCTTAGATTTAGGCATAAAGTGGGACATGAATGTATAGGTTAGGAGTGTAATGACATAGAGCTTGAACACTTAGAAGCTCAAATTTCTAAGAGCCATTATTTTCTTTGGTTTTGGGGTTGGAATATGGACATATGCGGCATGCAGAATGTGAACCTTATGCATAAGCTCTATTAGAATGCGTGCAACGCTAGTAGAGTGCTCACTTAATCGAAATAGAAGGGAATCTCTAGAATGGTAGTAAATTCAACCCGACTTTCCCAGGAAGTCCACCGTTAGACGAAAATTTAAGATTATCCCTTGATCTTCATCTTACTACGTAAGCACAACTCTCCGCTCTAAGGGTTATCACCAAAGACTCGTACTAGGGACACTTGGATCTCTTATACTTAAAACCTCATCTATCCAGATGCTACCTAGAGCTCAGTATAGTCTCACAAACTCCATGACCAAACCCATTCAATGACTTAGCCCCAATTTATTAGTTCAACCTAGATCTCCGGCCTTTATATCATAACTTTCCCCACTTCTGTATTCCCTAAGTTATCAACCTCATTTTTTCAACACACCTTACCAAACCTACCAATCTACCCCTACAAATCTCGTATTGCTATCATCGAGCTAACACACTCCCTTCACCAAAATCAATATCTAAGGTCCAAACATAGTGTCTATCAACCATTATACACTACTAACTTAGTACCATACGCAAAATATACATATATTCTACCCCACGAGGAGGTCACCCCAAATTCCTCGTCCACCAGCTAGTAACCTATATATATTCAAAGAAAACCATCCCCTCTTATGCACAAAACAACGGAAGCGCTCTATGTAGGAACGCTAGGACAGATAAACCCTTATCAAAAGGATACTTCAATTATTCCTTAAGCTCCTTCAACTCAAATAGAGTCATTTTATAAAGAGAGATAGGGACAGAATGAGTGTTCGAAAGGAGATCAATCCCAAAATTGATTTCCCAATCGGGTGGGATACCAGGAAGTTCATCAAGGAAGACCTTAGGAAAGTCATTCACAACTGGGATAGAATGTAAGGAAGGACACTCCAAGTTAAAATCTTTAACCCGGACCAGATGATAGAGACACCCTTTAGAGATTAATCTCTGAGCTCTAAGATATAATATGAACCTCTCCTTAAGAGCTAGGGAACCACCCTTCCACTTAATAATCAACTCATTAGGAAATATAAAGATGACCTTCTGGGTCCGACAGTCTAGATACGCATAGCACGAGTGCAATCAATCCATCCTAATATGGCATCAAAATCCACCATATCTAATTCAAACAGATCCACCATAATTTCCCAACCACCACAGATACCACACAATCCCTATAGACTCTGCTAGCCACCACAAAATCACCCACCGAGGTAGAAATAGAAAAAGGATCTGAAATACACTTGGGACCAAAACCTAAATGCATAGCCACAAATGGGGTCACATAAGAGAGAGTGGACTCCGGATCAAGTAAATAGTACACATCACGAAAAAAGAGTTTGAACATACCAGCAACAACATCAGGTGATGCCTCGAACTCCTGTCGGGTAGTGAGATCATAAAGACGATCCCGGCTAGTGCTGAAGCTAGAAGCAACACCCACTACAATAAAATGTATCTATAGCTATGAAACTTAAGCTATGAATGTAAAATTTGTGGCTATTACGAACAATCGAATTCCATAGCTGTAATTTATAAAATTTCTTAGCCACAAAAATTTTATTGACACAACTAATCCCTCATTTTTGCTACAATTGCAAACAATCGTAACAATAATGGCCTAAATTTCTACAACTTTATTGCTATGGGTAAATTTTATAGCTAATAATATATTTTTGCTACGTTGTATAAGTTATTATAGCAATAGTAACCTTTTAGCCACTATATATTATTTGAAACAAAATATTGTAGCTAAATATATATTTTTGCTTCAACTTATAAAAAAATTATGGCAATTGTTAAATGATATAGCCACATCTTTTTGCTATAGTAAAATTTTGTAGCAAATTATTAGTTTTTGACACAAGTATAAATTTATTGTAGCAATACTAACATATTAGCCACAATAAATTATATAAAATAAACGATATAGCTAAATAAATATTTTTCATCAAGTTACAAAATAATTGTGGCAATCGTTAACTGACATAGTCATGTCTTTTTGCTACAATAAAATTTCGTAGCTAATTATTAGTGTTTGCCACAAGTTTAAATTTATTATTGTAATAGTAATAGTTTAACCATAATAGATTATTTAAAATAAAAAATTATAGCTAAATAAATAATTTTTGCTTCAAATTACAAACTAATGGTAGCATTATTAACTGACATTGCTATAAATTTTTTGGTACTAATAAATTTTGTAGCTAGTTATTAATTTTTGTCACGTGTTAAAATATGTTGTAGCAATAGTAATCTTTTAGTCATAAAATGATTCTTAAAAATAAAATATTATAACTGAATAATTTTTTTTGCTTCAAGTGCTAAAAATGTTGTGGCAATAATTGACATAATAGCTTTAATTATTTGACATTAAAAAATGAGATAGACACAAATTTATTATTGTGATCACATTTTGTAGCTAGTAATTATTTTTACCACGAGTTAAAATTTATCAAATCAATAATAATCTTATACAGTTAGGGGTGTTGATCCTTCAATTCGATTGCAAAAATTACAAGCCTACTTTGTATATTTCAAACATAATTTCAACAAGTAGGTGATTATATTTTATTAACTAATTTTATCGAACCTAAACATAACTTCACACTCACAGAAGAGTGTTCTAAATTGTATTTGACTCAAACTTTTCTCATTGGAATAATATTTTTATCAATTTATTGTAATTAGAGGCGTTAATCATTTAATTCAACTTAATTTTACAAGCTATTTAGTAATTTCAAATATAATTTCAATATACATGTGATTATATCTAAATAATTTTAATTAAATAATTATATCAAACTTAAAACATAACTTCATCACGGGACTCACTGCGGCTTCATTCTGATCAATTGCATCCAAAATTGTTATTTAACTCAAATATGTTTCATCAGAATAATATCTTTATCGATCTAATAATGTAATTAGGGATATTAATCCTTTAATTCTATTCTATTCGATTTACAAGCCTATTTGTAAATTTCATATAGAGGTGCTCATAGCTATATAATTTTGATTAACTAATTGTATCAAATTAAAACACAACTTTATCGAGATCACTAAAGCTTCATATTAATCACGTGCTTTTGAAATTGTTATTACTCAAAATTTCTTTCATCAGAACAATTTCTTTATCGATCTAGTGTAGTTGAAGGTGTTAATCATTCAATTACAAGCACATTTATAAATTTTAATAAATAGATAATTATATTCACTTAAATTAACAAGTTGTATTTTTAGCAAAACCCTAATAAACCTCACTCGAATAAGAATCTGGAAGTGCATTAAAGATGGTTGGTTAACTTGCATGAAACAACAAAGATGGATTGTCTACAAAGGGACCAGAGTGAAATTCTTTGAAGACGAATAGATCCCCAACCACCAGTCCATTAGGAGTTGTATTGTTGGCCCCCTAAACGAAGGGAAAGACAAGTTAACTATTAACTTAATACACAGACATAGAAACTAGAATATTTGGGCCATATCCTTTACATTACCCCAAAACCTTCAGACCATTATCACCAACTCATATATCCCCCACCAAACTGACCAGGAGGATAAACTCATCTGGGATGGTTCCCCTGGTGGTAAGTTTTCCCTGAGAAGTGCCCCCAACACTCTGTAGCCCAATAGGAACTGTGCCATGCCTGATCCTGACAAGGATTACCTCTGGTCTTGGAATCTTAGGACACCCAACAAGATAAACCTTTTCTCTGGTTCCTCAACCACAACAGACTCCCAACTGGGAGCTACGTTAGACACATTGGTATGGGGGTCTCACCAAACTATAAGTTCTGTATAGACCTGGAGGAAGACATCTCTCATATCTTCTTTCAATGCCCTAAAGCCATAACTTTCTGGGAGGGTATCGCGTCTAAAAGCATCTCCATTACCTCTTTCAACTCTGCCTCCCTCAATAGCCATAACTGGGTTCAAACATGGAAGGCCCTTAGGAACAAACCTTTCAACACATGGTACTCCTGGGACACCATCCTTCTTTTCTGCGTGTGGAACATTTGGCTAACCAGAAACCATAACTTGTTCAATGGAAAAGATGATAATATTTCGATTGAACAAACCTTTGCACAAGCCAATAAATACACTCTAACCATTGTGAATCCTACCACCACCATAAAACCTTCCACTACCATATACCTTAAATTGGAACCCCTTACTTAAGGCTCCTATAAACTTAAGACTGATAAGAGTGTTCAAAACCAGCTTAGACTAGGTTGATTAGGGGGTGTTATTTGATACCCTGATGAAAATTGGATCCTGCGCTTTATAAAAGACCTTTTCCTCACTGATGTGCATCAGGAAGAACTCCTATCAATTCTAGAAGGCCTTAGGTTAGCTTTCTCTAGAAACCTGGGCCCCCTAATGATCAATTCGGATTCGATTGTTGCCATAAATATGATTTCCACTAACCACCTAGGCTACTGCAGTGTTATTTTGGAATGCAGGTACTTAATGCGGAGATTACGCAACACAACACTGAAGCACTCATGCAGGCAGCAGAACAAGGTTGCTGATGCACAAGCAAGATTCAAGAGAGGGGAAGCAGTTTTTTACCAAGTGCAAATTTTGACAATTCCCCCTTTATTCGCGAAAAAGCCACTGGCAGCAGACAAGTTAGGAATTGCCTTTTCTAGAAAGGTTGCACTTCATCATGTAATAAGTGAAAACATTGCAACTCACCAGTTTGTTTTTAGGGACCGATGGGCCCTAATTCTATAGTTTGTAATAACCCTGACTAATTACTAATTTATGCTCCCCTCTTATCAAAAAAAAATGTTTGAAGAATTGTTATTTGATCGTATATGATCTTTTGAAATAGTAATTTGTCAATTTTATCATATTATATCTCCATTAATTAATAATTATATTCAATTTAAATTAGTATTAAAGTTATTCATACGGTCTAATGTTAATTTAATAACCTAGTAATTGTCATACATTTAGCTCAACACTACTGTTGAAGAATGTATTAAAATAAGAAAGTACATAACGATGCTAATAAATATCATAGAGGACAAAAAAATTTGAAAACAAATATATATATTATTATTATTATTTTAGTTAAATAACTTTCTTTGTTATATTTGTTAGTTACATAATTAGAGTATTTGTACCCAAAAAAATTAAAGAAAGCAATTATATATATTATTCTCCTATATAAGTGGGAGTGGAGCAGCTTAAGCAGACTCCACTTCATCGTCATGTCTGCTTGTCGTCATTTCACCCGCTTTCTTCGTAGTTTTACTATATCATCCGTAATTAATTATTATATGTCATTAATGTATGAGAAAAATTAATAATATTTAATTAAAAATAGACATATATAGCATGTCTGCTTGTCGTCATTTCACCCACTTTCTTCGTAATTTTACTATATCACCCGTAATTAATTATTATATGTCATCTAAGTATTACAAAAATAATAATATTTAATGTTAAATTAACGAAGTCGAAAGTACTTTTATTGTAATTTTTCTATATAACTTCTAATCAATTATTATAAGTCATTTAAGACATGTCTTCTTTGCTGTTTCAATTATAAATTTATTATATCACTACTAATTAATGATTATGGTCGTCTAAGCATTGCGTCAATTAAATTGGAATACAGAAAAAATATTAAAAATCACAATAATTAAAAAATAAAATTATTTTTAAAAATATAATAGACTATCAACGCCATAAAAGTTTGGACAAGGAGAGTAACTTATATTATTTGAAAATTATATAAAGAATATTATAAATTATAATAGTTAACAACTTAAAATATCTAAAAAATAATTAATTTGTTATATGTTTTTAAAAAAAATACATAAAAAATATATTGATCACAATAATTAATAATTTAAAATTTTTAAAAGATATAAAATATTTGGCTGACTCTCAAAATTATATCAGTGTCACTTAAATTGTAATAGAAAAAAAATTATAAATCTCAATAATTAAAAAGTTAAATTATTTTTAAAATATAATTGACTATTAATGTTTCAAAAATTTGGACAAGGAGAGTACCATGTATTATTTGAAAATTACATAAAAGATATTCTAAATTACAACAGTTAGCTAACTTAAAATATTTTATTATATATTTGATAATTACTATTTGAAAAGTAATATAAATCACAATCATTAAAAACTATAAATATTTTAAAAAAAAAGTAAAAAAATTTAATTGTCTCTCAAAATTATATGGTCATATTAACAAATTAAAATATTATTATATAAATTTTATTAATCTAGTATAATAATATATGTATAATTAAGAATTTATCTATAAAATAAATAAAAATTTTAATTAAATAATAAAATTATATATAACGTAGAATTTTCAAGGATCAACATCGAATCCGTGCATAGCACGGCTTGGCCAACTAGTATACATATTATAAAGAGTCCAATTTCATCCATCACTTCCTTATCTATACATATAATGGGATCTCTAATTACTCATGCTATAGATGAAAAAAATACAAAATTCAATTGGCCCAAAGAATCCTTTCAACCGCCACTCCCTCCCCTTTTACCCAAATCCCAAAAACACACCCCAAAATTAAAAATTATAAAAATCTAAAAACTCTCCCCAAAATTTTAAAACCTAATGACATAACCTACTCCCCCTTTCCAACTAAATATCTTAAGAGCCTTTCCTGTCGCCCCCTCCTCTCCGCTTTCTTTATGCACTTTTTTATTTAATTTTAAAAAAAATTATATAAAATATTTTGCTAATTAATTTTTTTGTAGGTTTTATATTTAAGCTATGACAACTTTCTTTTCCAAAGTTGTGAAAAGTCGTTCAAGCCGCCGATGCAATGATGTCATCAATGAACGGACAGTAAATCCGGCGGTGAGGTGAACTTCAAATCACCGAGATCTTGCCATCTCAACCAGTAGTGTATATTTCGTCATTTCAGGCAGACCCAATGACAAAGAAAAAACTGTTGACTAGCAACGTCGCCTTGACGTGACTCGAGATACTCCGACGTCGTCTTAGAATCGTCAGTGATAGATAAGTGACATCCCTCTCTTTTTTCCCCTTTTTTGGTTATCTATCTCATACCCCTTTCCCTCTCTCCTCTCCTACCGTAATTTTTACTGCGATCGCCGGCAGAAAAAAGTCCCGTCGACTCAACTCCAGCGAAGTAGTCAGTAGGAAGCATCGAACGCAGGTGATCAGATTTGAAGCTGGCATTTCGATATTACCAGATGCTGCTTGATATGATCCAGATTCCGACGAAATTCCGGCGAATCTCCAGCAAGAAAATTCTAGCGACCAATTTCTGCATCAATTTGCCGGAATTCAACATACCACACACGAGAAGAGGACTTGGCCTACAAGCGTAATCTGGTGACTTCTAACCTTTGATATTTAGTTTTTTTTATTATTTCGGGTCTCTTGACTTGTTTTAATTTGTAGGATTGACTGTTTTTTTATATTGGAGACTTGTGTTGGTTTTGTTTTGTGTGTGCCTTATATTTCCTACCGTTGTTTTGTTTCTTTCTTTGTCTGTATTTTTTGAGTAGTGGCTTTGGGCGTTGATGGTATGATAGGGTTATTTTCGAGGGGTTTGGGGCTGTTTTGAGGGTAGGAGATGAGAGGAGAGCTAGTTTGGGGATAGAAAAAAAGGGGAGGACTGGTTTGGGAGTGGGGGCAAGGTTTGGTGTTAGGTTTGGTTTAGGGTATGGGGGTAGGGTGGTAGAGATAGATGTGATGCAAGAGTTGATAGGTTGAGGGTAGGGTCTTGAAACATGGGGACCCTTCAGGGTAAGTTCGTAGAGCTTGTGAAAATTCTTAGAAAGAGGAAGATCAATATTGCGTATGTCTAGGAGACTAAGTGGGTAGGTCTAAGGATAGAGATATGGATGGTTACTAGCTTTGGTACTCTGGGAATAAGTGGTGTAAGAATAGAGTAGGCATATTAGTAAATGAAGAACTTAGAGGGCAAGTAGTGGAGGTTAAGAGGATCAGCGATAGGTTGATGACTATTAAATTGGTCAATGGGGGGTTTTCTACACTGACTCTGATTTAGAAGAAAATCTAAACAACTCAGGATCCACTTTTGGTTGTTTGATCACTTTTTTAGGGTGCTATTCTTGGATATCTAGACTATAAAAGTGCATGGCTCTATCCACCACAAAAACCGAATATATTATTGTTAATGAAGGTGACAAAGAATTTCTTTGGGTGAAGAAATTTATGAAAGATCTTGATTTTGAGTTGTCAAGGTTCATCTTATTTTGTGATAATCAGAGTGTTATTTATCTCACCAAATACTCTACCTTTCATTTTGAGTCTAAGCATTATCATTGGATTATAATGATTGTAAAAGAGAAATTATTTAGGATTGAGAAGATACACACTAATGAGAATCCTTCAGATATGCGAATGAAAGTGGTGGTTGTTGAGAAACATGGGTAGTGTAGAACTTTGGTAGGCATGACGCGTGTTTTGAGTTCCTCCGCTTAAAGATCCATTTGTCCCCTTGGTTGGAGTGGAAATTTTTTGGAGTGTGATTCATGTTCCAGCCAAAGTTCCATGGCCTAATCCTACTCTCATTTGATTTTTAATCCTATTTGGAATATGATTCAGATTTCTATTCCTATTTGGAGTCGGTTTGGCTTTGAAAAAAATCATCACTCATCATCTATAAATAGGAAAATTTGAGAGAGAATTGTTTATGCTTATTGGTATTTGTCTTTGAGAAACATTAGCACATAAGATAGGTTTCACCAAAGAGAGAAGAGAGGAAAAAATTCTTTTTTGCTACAGTTTTTGCTCTCCAACCAGCCACCTATAGATAGTTTTTATCAGCTTGTTTGCCATGAACTGGACTGAATTTTTGACTAAGTGTTCTTAACATCTTGGTGTTTGATTTGAATAGTGGAGATTGGATTTGGAGGTCCGCAACATTCGATTTTGAATCCCGAACAACAACTCTATTTTTGATGATTTCTCTTGATTTACTTTTGTTGGTATAGTTGTTGCTTCTCTGTGTTTGACACTTATTGTGTAGCCATGTTGGAGAATATTTGTAAACTGTCTTATTGTTATAGTGGAGATATTTGGATCTCTGTGATTCGATAGTTGTTACCTTCATTTTGAAGGACCACGCAATATTGAATGTTCATAACTTTCATATGAACCTCTTCACGACATAATAAATTTTCCGCATAAAATCACTTGTATAATGTAATTTCTATACTTCACTTTTAGTTTGGTTCTATCTGAAATATTTACATTAAAGAATCAGGTTCTTTCAATTCACGAAAATCAAGCAAGACATAATTAATATATTAGTCCATTTCTTAAGCAACATAAATGATCTGCAAAAATTAATTGCATCCTACTAGCATAGATATTAGTGTCAAAATTTGTAATGTTGTAACGATAAGAAAGCCACCAAACAAATATTTACAACTTAGATTGCTAAACAAATGGAGCCTATTAGTTTTACAGTTGTTAAACTGCTGCAACATAATGCTCATACACACATATGAGAGCCATTAAAGCAGAGCTTCATTTGAGTGAAATGAGAAGAAGGAAAATTGAGAACTTCTATTGAGTGAGAAAAGATTGTATTACAATGAGGAATCTGTGGTAGATATTAATAAACTCACGTGATTATCACATGAGCTTCTAGAATATTCCTAAAAACCTCCAACAACTTGCTCTAACAACTTAAATAACTAACTATATTACTCGATCAGTAGCAACTAACTTGACTAATTATTTCAATGAAACAGTGAAAACTTACAAACTGTTTTAATGCAGCGGTAATTTTTTCAACTGTGAGCTCAAACCATGTGATCAACTAACTCATTTTAATACTCCCCCTTAAGATAAAGGGTACAAAATATTTAGCACACCAAACTTGCTCATGAGGTATATATGTTGATCTTGACTCAAACTCATAGTAAGAATGTCTGAAATTTGATGGTTAGTTAGAACATACCTAGGTTTGATCAATCCTTCCTTGATCTTGTCTCTGATGAAGTGACAATCAACTTCTATATGATTTGTCCTCTCATGAAAAATAGGATTATCTGCCAGTTGAGTAGCTAATTTTCTATCACTGAACATTGTGATAGGCTTACTAATAGGTACATTCAGTTTTAAAAGCAAACCCTCTAACCATGTCATTTCTGATAAAGCTGAAGCCATTCTTTTATATTCTACTTCAGCTAAACTTCTAGACATTGTATGTTGCTTCTTATAATTCCAATATATCAAGAAACCACCAAAGTTCATGTAATACCCCAAAGATTTCTAGCCAATTTCATTCCAAGAATGCCTAGTATTAGCTTCTAAAGTAAATGATAATTATTCTGTGAGGAACATTTAAGATTTTCACTTTCTGTCATGTTGAAAATTCAATAAGCTTTCCATCTATATATGATTCGCTTAAATTCGATAACCGGGTAAGAAGTTATGACTATTTCAAGTTTCCATCGTAAAATAGCTCCATATTAGTCAGTGGCACGCCGCCCTACAAGAGGAAATTGCTTTTGGCAATTTACAGTAGGTGCCCGCGATTATGGCGCATCGTGCCAAAGTTTCAGGTCACGAAGGAAGGGGCAACGCGATGGCTCCACATTGCCCCATCCCTCAGTTTCCCAATTGTCAAATTCTAGTGACGTGGCGCGATAGCACGGCGTCGCACCAGGGGTTCAATTCGGGAAAGTTTTACTGAAATTACAAGACGCGTCCAGGGTTAAAAGGGTCAATTTTTCACCCTTATTTAAGCTCTTTAACACGTGATTCAGCCACTTTTCACCCAAAATACACTCTTTTCTCTCAAGTTTCTCTCAAGAACAAGCTAGGGTTTTCATAGAAGATCCAATTTCAAGAAGGTTTCACCATCAATCTTTATGAAATCACGAACTAAGGTATGCATAGTGTTCATTCATGGACTCCTTTTGTCCATAAATCCCAAGAATCCCTTTTCTAAATTCAAGTTATGGATTTATTTATGAATTTCATGTTGGGTTAGTTTTTTTTATGTTGAGAATGATTAATTGAATTCAAATACATGTTAGGTGATCAATTTTATGTGGAATTGATTTGTATAGATGTATATTCATGTGAACCTATAAATAAACCTTAGGACAATGAAATTTGAGATGAATCATGATGATTAATTATTGTATAATGTTGTCTACATGTGTTATGCCTACCATGTGTTTGATTAAATGCCTAGGTGAAGGAATAAGACCCAACTAGTATGATATCATGAAATCCCCATTATGTACAAGTTACGCCTATCACATGTTTTGATGGAATGCTTCTATAAATGTATTAAGGATTATGATGTTAGTTATATATTCAAGTAAGTTATGCTTAGTCAGTTTCCTTCCATCGAGTCCTAGGGGTACTTGTACCCGAAACATTAGTTTTGTACCTAGATCCATGTAATGCTTTCAAGATACTCTCAGTCAAGCCATGATCATTAGATTTCAGACAGTCTTATGACTCAGAAAATCTCCATGACCTCATAAACTCAGTCAGCTGTCAGATATCAGTAATATTTCGTCAGTCAATGAAATTCAATAACTCATTCCATGTTCAGTTCAGTAAATCATTTTCAGTGTCCATTCAGATGGGCGTAAAAATTAGCACCGATTAAACCAATGGAGGGGACACATACTATCAGATGAGGGTATGATCCTTAGCAGTCATCCTTACGTTCTAAAACTATGTAGCCAGCATAGGTTGAGACATCAACACTGTCGATGGGGGTTGATGAGGTAGCTAGGCACTATCAGATAAGGGGCCCACCGTTCTCGTACAGCAGATACAGTCAGATGAGGGTTGCCCACAGCTTGTCCTTCCTAGTGGCGCGGTGTTGACACCCTTCCAATTGGGGTTACAGATTGGACCCCATCTAAGCCTTAATGGCGTATCAGGGGCATGTCGATTAAATACTACCTCCTACAGTTTCATTAATAGCCTCAGAAAAAGAACTCAAATAGTTTATCAGATTCAGGATTGTCAGATACAGTCAGCCATGCTATCTATTACATTCAGATACATCTATTTATGCTATCAGATATATCATTTTTTAGTATGTGATGTCATCAGTATTCAGATTTAGTAATCACAATATCACAGTGTCAGTTACAGTCACGTATTTATATATACATTCTCGCATTCATGTTACGGATTTATGCCCGGCCGCTCGACGACAGAGGCAATCCACCTGGTACGGAGGTTGGTGGAGCAGTATAGGGAGAGGAAGAAGGACCTGCACATGGTGTTTATCGACCTGGAGAAGGCTTACGATAAAGTCCCCAGGGAGGTGCTTTGGA
>JAPEIP010000012.1:70491802-70504712 GCA_026120095.1 Capsicum chinense
GTGTGCTTTCCTCTGCTTTCCTCTGTTTTATATTACTTATGGGTGCCGTATTTATGTTATGTAATCTGCTTCTGTGCTTTACTATGTGCTTGTGTGGTATCTCGTGCCTTGAGCCGGGGGTCTATCGAAAACAGCCTTTCTACTTCATCCGAGGTAGAGGTATGGACTGCGTACATCTTACCCCCCCCAGACCCCACTAGGTAGAAATACACTGGGTTTGTTGTTGTTGTTGTTGTTGTATTCTCGCATTCATGTTAGACAGTCAGCTAGCATTATTCATGCATGTTAACCCTTATATTAGCCTACCTCACATGTATACTCAGTACATTCTATTGTACTGACGCATTTGCGCTATGTTGCTTTCTTTTTATGTTACACCATAGGTTCAGAGACATGAGTTCTAGATCAGCAGTAGATTCCAGTCTCAGCAGTCAGAATAGAAGTGAGTCCTCATCCTTCGAGGACATGATTATTTCTCCACTATTTTATTGATTAGGTATTAGTTGGAGTTAGTTGGGGATATGTCCCATCAACTCCTTATTCAGATTATTCAGACAGCAGAGGCTTTCAGACTAGATGCAGACTATTATGTTTCAGACTTCAGTATTTACTGATTTATTTTGGGTATTGTATTACCCCACAAATGTTATCTCATCCATGTTATGTTCAGTATTGAACCTTATGGCCTTTCAGTGCATGTTTCTATATTATTCAATATTTTATACAGTATACAAGTACAGATATCAGTCATGGGTTAGCTTGTGGTCCTTTGGGGTCATGAGCACCGTGTAGCATTCCAGTTCAGCAAATAGGGGCGTTATAGTGCACTACATACCCTATAACAGATCTTCTTATTTTGGGGCATGAAGCCCAATTTGAATCATACCATCACACAAGTTCAGCAGCTGGTTGTGCCCTGAGCCAAATATGTTGTCTCACAACACCTTTTAAGTATCTTACCACTCTATTTGCAGCTTTCAGATAAAACTTCTTAGGTTGTTGCATGAACTGGCTTAGAGTCTGTATAATATAGCTCTTATCTGGTCTTGTAATAGTTGCATACATTAGCTTCCCAAACAACCTTTGATAAGATGAGATATCATTAAGAACATCATATTTTGTAACTCTTTCTGCCTTATCAACTTTTACAAAAGTCAAACTCCCATTGTTTCTATTGGAGTAAAAGCTGGTTTGTCACCAGTGAGTCTTGTGTCAACAATGAACTCTAAAATATAGAAATGAACTCTAAAATATACTTCCTCTAATTTAATATAACTCCTTTTATAGACCTCAGTACTTTAATGCCCAAAAAATATTTGAGCTCCCCAAGGTTTTGTAGTTTAAACTATTGATGTAGTATTCCCTTTACTTTATTTATCATGGAATCATTGTCACCTGTGATAAGAAGATCATCCACATATACTAATATCATAACCATTCCTTCTGGTTTCTTCAAAGTGAAAAAGGAGTAGTCATATATGCTCGGAGAGAAGCCTGCTTTAAGTAAAGTAGTAGTAAGCTTAATGTTCCATTGCCTTGAGGCTTGTTTAAGTCCATACAAGGACTTCACTAATCTGCATACTTTGCATAACCCTTCTTCTTTGAATCCATCTGGCATTTCCATGTATACTTTCTCATCTAAATTACCTTGTAGGAAAGCATTATAGATATCTATTTGATACATGCACCAACCTTTTGATACTGCAAAAGCAATGACACTTTATTCAGTAACCATTTTTGCCACTAGTGAAAAACTATCATGGTAATCTAACACCTCTTATTGACTATATCCTTTAGCTACTAATCTTGCCTTAAATCTTTTTACTTATCCATTAGCTTTAAACTTAATTTTATATACCCATATTGAACCTATGATGTTCTTGTCGTGTGTCATGTTAACCACCTCCCAAATATGATTATCTTTAAGAATCTTGACCTCTAGTTTAAAAACTTTAATCCACCTTTCATCCTTAACAGCTTGACTATAGGATTTATGTTCAACCAATGCTGACAAATTAGATAAATACACTAATAACTTGGACTAGTGCTAGCATAGAACAAGTAGTTGGCTAAGGAATATCTAGTTCATTTTCCTCTTCCTGGCGAAGCATAATCCATCAGCCAGGTAGGTTTCTTATGTACTCTGGTTGATCTTCTTGGGGCAATCACTACAGGTGGTGAGGGTGATATATTTGTATTTGATTAGCTAGGAAGATCATCACCTAGTTCACTGGCTGGGATATGTAAAGAATGCATATCCTGATCTGATATTTCAAGTGAATCTGCATAAGTATCTATATCTATAAAGTCATTGTCACTCAATTTGAGATAGTCATTAGGTGATTCTGAAGTAGACTTGTCTACAAAAGGGAACAAGTGTTCTTGTAACAACATCCTAGTAATAAATAACTTGTTAGTAAGCAGCTCCATCAACAAATATCCCTTTTGATAGGTAGGATATCCCATTAGTACTGCAGGTTTGTCTATTTCTCAAAATGTATCTCCCTTTGGTAGCACTGAAGTATAATATTTGCAGCCAATGACTCTCAAGTGTGTCAATGAAGGAGCCTTACAGATTATATCATAAGGACTTTTACCTTCAATAGATGAAGAAGCTAACCTATTCATAAGATATACTGCAACCTTGACATTTAATCCCAAAAACTTGATAGGCATTTGAGACTAAAACCTGATGGCTCTAGCAACATTCAATATTTTCTGTGATTTATTTCAACAACCCATGTATTGTGGTGTGTAAGGGAAACAACTTTGATGTAGTATACCCAAAGATTGAAATAACTCTCTACATTGTGAATTAATAAATTTTGTTTCATTATCTGATCTGAGAACCTTTATCTGAGCACCAAACTGATTCTTAATCATGTTCAAGAAATTCTTAATAGCCACAATACATTCAAATTTCAACTGCAATAAGTGAAGCCAAGTGTTTCTACTATGATCATCTACTGCGGTCAGAAAGTAGTGTTTTTTATCAAAAGTAAGGACTTTATAAGGCTCTCAAAGGTCCATATGTACAACATCAAAGCACTTCACAGCTCTAGAGTCACTAGTGGGAACTGATAGTCTAGTTTGTTTAGCTAGTGGAAAAACATGACACTTATTTAGAATCTCTACGATTGTCTTGCATCTTAGTAAACTAAGTGACTGAAGAACCTGACTAGAAGGGTGTCCAAGACTCATATGCCATAAGTTGCAGTCTTGCATATCTACTTCTACAACCATCAACTTTTAAGAACTTCCTCCATGTATATCATTCAATCCATAAACCTTCTTAAGAATATATAATCCCATTTTCTCCTTACCAATCCCCTTCACCTTGCTAGTGTAAAGGTGCTGACAAACACAGAAATTAGGGTAGAATGATACAAAGCATGAAATTTGTTTAATTATTTTTGACACTGACAATACATTGAGCTTAAAGTCAGGGACAAACAACACATCTCTAACAACTTCATCATTTAGAATTTATGCTTCTCCAATATGTGAGATATCTGTCTTGGCTCCAGTAGGGAGATTCAATATGTTATTTTTTGTTTTAACTATCTTATGACAGTGTGAAAAGACACATTTACGTCTTGCAACATGGTGTATGGCACCAGAATCTATTACTCATTCATGTGGAACAACATGTGTTGATAAACAAGTAACTATACCTGATATGTTGACCTGTTTGGAATCATGTGCATCTTTATTTAGTAATGTCATGATCTGCCTGTACTCTTCATCTGAGAAGCCTTGGGCCTTGGCTATCATAGCATTGTTAATATCATTGCTCCCTTAACTGCTAGATGAAACTACTAAACCTGTATCTGATAACGCATAACTTACACGTCAATTAAGTGCAAGGTGATCGTCATTAATATATTTGCCCAACTTTAGAGTCGGGGTCGAATCCATGAGGAACAATGTGAGTGGCGATTAAATCAATTCGAAATGATAGGTACAAGCTAAATTCAAACAAATTGTACAAAAGGTAAAATGGAGGAGGTAAGATCTTACACTAATGTATCTTTTTGGAATTTTCTAGTATAAATTCAGGGCTATGAATAATTAGAGTTTTAACAATTACGCATGGATCTTGGGATTATGTGCTACTAAGGGAGTGAATGTGGGAGCTAATTATCAACATCACTTCAATAATTCTAATATGGGTAGGCTTGGTTATAGGTTTTGATATTAGCCTTTCAACAAAAAACCAAATGTTCACCCAGTGATTCTTTCGAATACCGAATGGGTGTGTTCAAAAATTAGCAACTACAACCTCAATCAAGGCATCCCTATTTCTAGAATGACACCCATGGCATAGTTAACCTCATAGTCACCCTTATATCTGAGATAGTAAAAATTTAGCAAACTACACACATAATTGTCTATCATTGCTTGGTGATAGTGAAAATTTTACAAACTACACACATAATTGTCGATAATTGCTTGGTCCCCATATCCCTCTTTCGATGATGATATGGATTCCTAAAGTTCACCCAAAACCCTTCTTTCAAAGATGGCATTGAACTTTCTAGAGATTGCGCCTTTCACCCATCAAACCCATGTGGGTATTTGGAGCTTTCACCCATCAAATCCCAACCAAAATAGCATAGCAATAATAGAATCCATAAACATGAATTATCAAATAAATGCTAACAATAACAACCCACACACACTTTAACCCTTATTCACACATAAACCCAAGAGGGAGATTTAGCTACACATAAGATAAATGAGCATAGATATACCCATAATCTCCATTCAATTAAAGTTGTAGAAGATCTAAGAGAATGTTACTTCAAACTTGGCTCTCCCACAATATCAACAAGGGAAATGAGCAAATCTTTCACTTAGAAAGTCTCCAATGTATTCTTCACCCAAAATTTATACAATATTTTCTTCTCCAAAAATAGAGGCTACAAAGTCTCAAGCTAAAATCTAGAAAATTAGGGAAGAAGGGATGTGATGGAATGAATGATTCATAAGGCTACGGTTTGAGTCTTTTTGTCCAAATTAGGATCAGCTTATGCAATTACAGATTTTCCCTTTTGCTTACTTTTTCTGCTAAACCGTGATCGCGTAGCTCTGACTGCGATCGCAGCTACGCGACTGCTGTTAAGTTCTGTAACCGTAAGTGGATGGATTTTGATTGAATGCAGCGATCGCTGTTTGCAGACCATGACCACGGTACCTGAGGCAAGTTTCTGCTCCAAGCCTTCAGCTATACCTTTCCTGCTCCATTCTGATCATTTTTGCTTCGATCCATATCTTTTGATCTCCTCAACTCTATACCTGCAAAGAGTGGATATGAGTGCATCTAACTATAAATATGTCTCGTTTACTCATTCAAAACAAGATAATGTGCATTAATAATGAGTGTGAATGAGTGGTAAAATCACCACTCATCAACACCCCCAACTTAAAGCATTTGCTTGTCCTCAAACAACACTATCTTTTACCATGAGACACAATTATTTATGCTCAAATTTTATGCCTTAACGGCCATAACGACTTCAACTTAAATCGTAACCACAAGTATCTCAACGCACATGTGTTAGACTAATTTCACAACACCCCTCATTATAAAATTCAATGCTCAAAGAATGCATAAGACTTTAAAGAGCAATCAAGAAACAAATACCAATACTCCAGAAGTGGCTTCCTCTTGACCATAATCAAGTTATACTCCATTTATCTCATTGTTTGGGAGGTGACAAAATCACCCACCTCAACTTGTTCGCATGCCAATATCACAAGAAAAGGAATTTCCACACACCAAACCACTAATCATGCAACAAGGAAATTTAATTGCAAAAAATCTCTCTCACACAAAAAAAATCTCGATGCAACAAGTGTTATATCATAGGCTTGCCCTTATTTTCAATCACCACTGGTGGGGGATCTCAAAGGGCGTTCTAAGCTTGTAATGAAGGTTCAGGCTAGGGTAGGATATCATTTATGGAACATGATTACACCTTACCTTGAACATCTACATCATACATTACAAAACTCTTTTTTCGACTAAGGGCCACTCTTTTTGATTTTTCATTCTTTTTCTATGCCTATCTTTTGTTTCCTTTATTCTCCACTTTTCTTTTATTTTGTTTTCTTGCAACTTTTGTACAATTCACTCCTTCATGGGATCCTTTATTTTTGTAAACATTAATTTTTAACATTTAGGCACATTTGGCATTTTACTAATACTTTGTGGCCCTAAACCTACTTCCATCGATTTTTACCACCCCTAACTTAGGCTTTTAGCCTCAAATTGTATTTTTAAAATCAAGAAAGGTATGGTTCAAAAGAGGGATGAAAAGAATGGTTCACGGCTTGAAACAAGTTTGCCAAAGAAAGGTCCAAAGGCTCAAAGTGGGTGAGTAGAGATTTCAATTATGCATAGGTAGGGTTTTTAGTCTAGAATGAGGTCCAAAATCACAAGGATGGCCTAAGATCATTTCTCCAGCCAAGTACAATCAAAGCTAGCTTTGAAAGACTATCAGGGCAGGTTCTAGATAACACAAGTATACAAGAGATAAATGCAAATAGCTTACCACAAATGGCATGCAAACTTTGCCAAAGAATATCAAATGTCCCACCCGTGAGAGGCATAAGAGGAGTATTTTATCATTATTCATAAGTAAGAATTTGTGGAGCCACAAGAAGAGATACATATTTGTTACAACATTGCTCACATCCTTTTCCTTATTTTTTTGTCCAAAAAAATTTTGGACGAAGGGGGTTTCTTATCCTGCAATAGCAACACGCACAATTTGCAAAACTATGGCTACAACCAAAGCCTTAATCTCACATTTGGCTTTTAACTAGGCAAGTTAACCATATGACTACTCAGACTTCGCCAATGGTGTATAAAGTGAGCTCAATTTTTACAAAATATAATGCCACAGGTACTCAGGATTCCTTTGCATTCTTTACATTTATGATACGGGTACTCAGAATTTCCCTACACCCATGTAACTCAAACACGTACTACGGTTTATAGTAAAATCTAAAGTACTAAGAGAAAAAACTAAAAACTAGGAGAAAAGCATGATACTCCATAAAACTTAGGCACCATCCAGGTACCCTAAAATCTAGCTTCCAAACTATAAAAATAAAAATACAATCCAAACCATCATCCAAAAATAGATTTAAAATCATCATCCATACAGTGCTAATATCAGGCTAGGCACCCTCAATCGAAAAGCTGGCAGTGCGCCCACTGCCTAGTCAACAAGATAAGAGTAAAGAATGCTCCATGAATTTGTCTCATAGACTGCTCTCTCTGGAATACTCTGCCTCATATCCACTATCTCCAGCACCAGACCACTCAGAAGTGGCTCCATCATCGCTCTTGACTTGTGGCTAAGGTAACTATTTTTTGGGTTTTAGCATCTTGAAAATGCCCTTCACTCCTTTCCACATCTTAGTGATGAATTTATCCTTCTTGTTATGCTTTTTCACCATCCTATTTTGCATCTCCCTAAGGTCCTTGTGTGATATTGCCAATGCTGAATATGCTCTTTCTAATTTGGGAACCCTGGCACCCTATTTTCTCAGCTTTCCCTGATATCTACTGTAGTCAGACTGAGCTACATACGAGTGGCAAATAGCGGAGGATTCCCATGGATCCTGTGGTAATTCTAGGACGTGTTCCCTGATGGTAGCAAGTCTGCCAAAGAATGCGAGGAACTTTTCTTGGACTTTGTCCTTCGAGATACTCCTTTCTAGGAGTAGCTTAGTCTCTGGGAGGTTATTGAAATATTGGTTTTGGCTATCCTGGGGCATGGCTTTGGAATCGTTTGAGTCTCCCATTCTATAGCTGAGCACCTGCATGGAACATACCTTAGGCTATTTTTAGTATATACAAAGCAAAATTTATGCTAGATTAGTAAGAACGGTATGTGTGGCAATGCTATAGGAAATTTAGAGGTAAAAATTTGATGTGCAGAAGTTTGGAATCCCTCGGACAGTAGACCTCAGGTATGGCGATCGCGAGGCATTGATCACAACTGCGCTTACACAATCTTTGTCTCAGGACCATGATCGCAATATCTGAGACCATCGATAATAGCTCTACCTTTGCTCAAACTACACATAGTTAATACCAATTGTGTCTTCTAAGTAAGCACATAAACATCATGATAACCTAAAGTAAACCTAAATTACGTGCCTTTAGCCCTCAAACTTAAAGGAGTTCCCCTTGAACTCTGTTGGATGTTGAAAGCAGGCATAGTGTGTACGTCCGGTTCGACCATGTTAGGCTAATTTTATGGGTACTCAAGACTTCCCCAGATGACGTGAAGACACTCTGTAGTATCTAACCATCACATTAAACATAACAAGCACAGTTTTGGCCTTATAAAAATGACTTTATACTTATTTCTAATCGACATGTCGCAGGCCTGCCAATACAATAAAAGTAAGAGAGTTTGAGACTACATACCATATAGACGATGCAAAAGGTTGAGATGAAATTTTGGATGCTCCACACAATGCCAACAATTAGGAGAGTTTTGAGAGAATTTAGAGAATGAAACATGCGGGAAAACTGGTAGTTGGATGGTCATTTAAACTGTTACAACTGCGATTGTTGTCCTAGTTTCGCATTTACGGTCACGCAGCCTCTGTGGTCGTGGTAACTGAGACCTTTCAACCAAGTTTTTTGCACACTCCTGCTCAGTCCAAACTTTGCTAATTTCACACATTTTTTTCTTAAATTCAATCAAAATATCTCATAGCACCATATTTTATGGATTGGGCGTGCACCAAAAACAAGAATAAAAAATAATTCTACTCTAATATGCATAAAGAAAAAAAGGATATATGCCACTTTTCATGAAATGATGGGTTGCCTCCCATCGAGCGCCTAGTTCACGTCGTAGCTCGACACCTCCACCACTTCCTTTTATGTCTCCACGTAGAAGATTTAAATCTTTGTAAACACTTTCATTCATAATGCAATGAGCGGCAGAAGGACAGAAGATTCAAATCTTCCAAGATGAGGCTTGGAAGACGTGGGGGAATGGCGGGCAAGCTTCGATCTCCCCATTTTGAAGAGTTGAACCTTTTACCCAACTTCACATCAAATTTTCAGATTGGTTCCATAGGTAAAAGCATGTTCATCAATTAGCCTTTCCTTGTACTTTGAAAGTTGAGTTTATCGGCTATTGATGTGTGAGGCTCCATATGCACCATCGGAATTCCAAATTCCAAAATATAATGGTGGATCTCCCACTCTCCAAAATTCATTATTAGCTTGAGTAGATAAACTTTCATCCAATCCAGCAAGCATAATGTTGAAAAGTAGTTAGAATGCGGTCCCTCCCTTAAGTTAGGAATTACATCCAACTTAGCATAGTCACCCTGAAATGAGCTAGAGTTATCGTAAGGGATTTTCTTGGCCTCTTCTTCTGACTCTAGTCTCATTTCCTTTATTATGGCTTCTTCTCCATCATATGAGTCAGATAATTGGAAAGTCATTGAGGAATCTTCGCTACCAAAATCATCATCATAGCTTGTTTTCTCTTCATGATAATACTCTTCTTGAGTAGTGGGAAAGGTAGTGATACTTTCAAGCTTTTTTTCTTTGCCTAATAACTCTTCCTTGACACTTGTCCATTCTTTGTATATATATTCCATATTCTCCTCCGTTGCATCTACCTGATACAAGATGGTTAGTAACCTTGGGTCACAACTACTGGACTCAGTGCATTATTCTACCAATTTCTTATCATATGACCTAATAAAATCATAAGAAGAACTAGCAATTCGGTTAGTATAATATGGGGAAGGGGTGTTTATACACTCTTCCCAATGTCCTTGTAAACGTCCACACATGGGGCAACCATACACCCAATCGGATTTAGATGGTGAAATCTTTCTCCGAAGAGCATACTTACAATCTCTTCTGAAGTGTGGTCTGTAACAATACGAGCATGGGGGGTCACGATATAACTTCCAACTATTTCATTCATATTTGTCAGATGATGCCATCAAGAAAAGTAAAAATAAAACAAAATCTACTTACAAAGAAAAATCGCGAACACATATATACAATCTTGAATTCAAGCAAGTCAGCTAAAATTCAAAACCAACTTAATACGCCAAATTATTCCCCGACAACGGTGCCATTTTTTATAACCATCAACTTACACGTCAATTAAGTTCAAAGCATTCGTCGTCAATATATTTACCCAACTTTGGAGTTGGGTTCGAATCCATGAAGAATAATGTGAGTGGCGATTAAATCAAATTCAAAATAATAGGAACAAGTTAAATTCAAAAAAAAATGGTACAAAAAGATAAAATGGAAGAGGTGAGTCCCAACGCTAATTTTTTTTTTAGGATATTCTACTATAAATTCGGGGCTATGAATAATTAGAGTTTTAACAATTGTACACGGATCTTGGTATTATGCGTTACTAAGGGAGTGACACGTGGGAGCTAATTATCAACATCACTTCAATAATTCAAATATGGGTAGGATTGGTTATAAGTTTTGATGTTAGCCTTTCAACAAAATACCAAATGTATACCCACTGATTCTTTCGAATACCTAATAGGTGTGTTCAACAATTAGCAAACACAACCTCAATCAAGGCATCCCTATTTTTAGAATGACACTCATGGCATAATTAACCTCACATTCACCTTTATGTCTAAGATAGTAAAAATTTAGCAACCTACACACATAATTGTCTATCATTGTTTTGGTCTCCATATCCCTCTTTCGAGGATTATATGGATTCCTAAAGTTCACCCAAAACCCTTCTTTTGAAAATGGCATTGAACTTTCTAAAGCTTGGAGCTTTCACTCATCAAACCCATGTGGGTATTTGGAGCTTTCACCCATCAAATCCCAACCAAAATAACTTGCAATAATAGAACCCATAAATATGAACTACCAAATAAATGCTAATAATAACAACCCATACACACTTTAACCCCTATTCACATATAACCCCAAGAAGGAGATTTAGCTACACTTAAGATAAACAAATATAGATATACTCATAATCTCCATTTAATCAAAGTTGTAGAAGATCTAAGCGAATATTACTTCAAAATTGGCTCTCCCACAATATCAACAGTGGAAGTGATCAAATGTTCCATGTAGAAAGTCTCCAATGTATTCTTCACCCAAAATTTACGCAATATTTTCTTCTCAAAAAATAGAGGCTACAAAGTCTCAAGCTAAAACCTATAAAATTGGGGAATAAGGGATGTGATGGAATGAATGTTCATGAGTCTAGCGTTTGAGTCTTTTTGTTTAAACTGGGATCAGCTTATGCAATTATAGATTTGCCCTTGGGTTGACTTTTTCTGTTGTTAAGTTCTGCGACTACGGATGGATGGCTTTTGCTTGACTATCGTGATTGCAGTGACCAGACCATAACTGCGGTACCTGAGGCCAATTTCTGCTCCAAGCCTTCACTGCACCTTTCCTGCTCCATTCTGATCATTTTATGCTTCGATCCACATCTTTTGATTTCTTCAACTATATGTCTGTAAAGAGTGGATATGAGTACATATAACCACGAATATGTCTCATTTACTCATTCAAAACAAGGTAATGTGCATTAATAATGAGTGCGAATGAGCGGTAAAATTACCACTCATCAGTATCCTCTCCTTATTGACTCCCAGTAAAGCTATGAGCTGAAAACTGATTATTGGATTGACCAGCAGCCTGATGTCCATATCCACCAAGTCTTCCATGAGATTGATTATTAGTGGAGTATTGATATGGTCCCCTTGAATTGCCACTGTAATTCCCCTTCTTTTTGTATTTCCAATCTGTATGGTATCCTATCAGTTTATAGCAAGTGTCTTTTATATGTCCATTGAAGTGGCAGCAGTCACACTTCTTTCCTTTATAAACTTGACTACCATGGCTAGTTTCTGTACAAGTTCTATGCACCTGAATAGCTATAGGATCAGTCTTATTACTTACAATTGCAACACAAGCAAGTTTCTAAATCGCATCTTCTACTATCTTTGCGTATGCTTGGTTAAGAGTATGTTTCACCCCTTCATAAGTATCTACCTCTTAGCTTGATCATAAGAGTCATTTAACCCACTCAAAAACTATATCAACCTCAGTTGGACTAAATGATCTGCATAATATTTATATTTGGGACAATTACAAGATGAAGCTAGAACAACAACATCATATTCACTCTAGAGATTCTTCAACTTAGTAAAGTATGTAGAAACTGAGTCAATTCCTTGATGAAGACTATTGATTTCTCTGTGTATTTGATAAAGCCTCATTTTATTTACTTTGTCAAACCTTTCCTTGAGGTCCTCCCTAGGGTGTTCATGGGTCGGTTGGACCGATTATTGGTCAAAACCATAACCAAACCAACTTAATCGGTTTTTAAATTTCTAAAACCAAACCAAACCAAACAAAAAAATAACCGTCGGTTTGGTTATTGTCGATTTAGTTCGGTTTGGTTTGGTTTTTTTGGTTTATAACTTTAGCTGATAGAAGTTGAAAATTAAAAAAAAAAAACAAATTTAATCTAATATATGAGATGTTAACCGAGTGTTGTATCTCAATCTTGAAACTAAGATGTCAACTGAGTGCTATACTTCGGCAAAGCTATGAACAACACCATATGAACGCTTGTAGAAAAATATTTTAAAACTACATTTAACAGAATGATATGATAAACCCCCCAAAAGGTGAACACATAAACTTCTTGCTCAACAAGGTTCAAAAAGAAAGTTAAAATTAATGATTGTCTATAGTCAAATGAATTTCAGCTATAAATTTCAATATACAACAAGATATTATTTTCACAATTAGTATCATTTGTCATTCAAAGTGCGAAATTCACTTAGAATCTCATAAGGTACTATTAACTAGATGAAGAAATGACTTAATGTGTTACGACTAAAG
>JAPEIP010000012.1:70554311-70591906 GCA_026120095.1 Capsicum chinense
CCTCTCCATACTCTATTTTAGATATCTATACTAAATATGTCGTTGTTTGTTGTTATTGGATTCTGACTCCACCATCCATAACTAACAACAAAATTAATCGAGATGTGGCAAATTGAATAGAATACCCTATTAGGAAAAAAATGGAGGGCTATTTTGTGATTTAAATTGATACCGACATATCCAACATACAATTAAAGTACCGACCAAAGAGCCAGCAACACAACGACCAATCATCTAAACAGAAACAAAAAAGATTCTAAAAAGATAAGTCAATTAAGTTTTATTATATTTTATAGAGTATGGTTCTCTTTGATACCAAGAGTAAAATTGAAAGTCAAAGCACATCACATGGCAACTATTCTCGTTCAGTGAATACACTACTTTTTAAGAAAAAATGACAAAAATAGTTCTTGATGTTTAGATTGTTTAAAATGATCAATTAAGTATTCATGACAATTTTGGTCCATACAATTTGTTAAAAGTGACCATACTTTATCTTCATCACATATTTAACAATCCATTAATGTTATGTAAGTAAGAATTATGAAAAAGAAAATAATTCAATATGTAATCACATTCAAAGGTATAATTTCTTTTTATTTCTAATTCGATATGATTTTTTGAGGTATAGCTTTTGCTACTCACTCCGTCCTAATTGTTATTGTCTTGACTGTCTTTCAGTTCTCAGAAATTACATTGAATCTTTATGTGTATGTTAAGTCCTTAGTTTTGATTATTGAAAAATTATACGTTGGGTCCTGTTTCCTGGCGTTTTCTTGATGACAAAGTTGCTACCACTTAGTGAATAGGTTGGGCTCACCTGTCACTATCACGGTCAACCGTCATAGCTGACACAAAGTACAAAAGTTGGTGGGAAAAGCTCCTGCCACCTTTTTGCCTGAACCAATGAGATCTCTCCTAGGTTTTCTTGTGTCATATATATATTACCCATCTTCCTCAACAAGAAAACCAATGCTTCTATATTCTCACAACAAAATATCTCTGTGAAGCAGAATCAAAGACTTCTCATGCTAGGTAACTGAATGTTCATCGAGTTGTATCTTTATTTCCTTGTTGTATTAGAGTTTTTGTATTGTTCTTAAATGTTTTCCTACATTTTTTTATGATTGTTAGTAGGTGTTGAGGTGCAAACCTTTCTTTGTAATCATCTAGAATTAGGTGATTGTCCAAGCTAGAGTTAGCTTATGGTGTCCAGTTAAAGTTGCTGGAGGTTGAAGCAGTAGAGCTACTGCTTGTGTTTCCTTATAATAGAGTTATTGGTAGGAGACAAAGGATTAAGAGGTTAATCCTTGGAGTCTGTATTCAAGAAGTTGCTTGGATATGGTGGAGCTTAGAAATTCTGAAGGCAGATCATGGTTTTCTTTCTTGAGCAAGGAGTTTTCATGTAAAAGTTCTTGTGTCTGCTATTTATATTTACAAGCACTTTATTGTTTATTCTTTCCTTAGTCTTGGAGTTTGAGTTCATCTGGGAATAGGTTCTCGATTTGAGGAGTAACCCACTGAAGCTCTTTATTTGGTATCAGAGCGAGGTCTTCCATAAAAAGGCTAACACCTTGGAAGGATCTTAAAAACTAGCTGCTCCTCCAAATCTAAAAGAAGGCCAGTCAACCACTAGAACCCCAAGATTCAATGGTGAATACTATGGGTGGTGGAAGACAAGAATGCATGACTTCATCATGGCTGAAGTCTCTGAGCTATGGGATGTCACTGAGGATGACCCTTTTGTTCCTACAAGGGTTGTGAATATTAGAGATGTGACCTCACAAGTTCCCAAAACCAAAATGGAGTTTGATGATAGTGATAGGAAAAAGATAGAGTAAAACTATAAGGCGAAAAAGATTTTAGTGAATGGTATTGGTCCTGATGAGTACAACAGGATCTATGCCTGCCAAACTGCTAAGGAGATCTAGGATTGTCTTTTCACAGACCATGAAGGAACCACTCACGTGAAATAGTCCAAGGATGATATACTGACAAATTAATATAAGATGTTCATTATGAAGGACAGAGAGTCTACTCAAGAGATACACACAAGGTTCACTGCAGTAACCAATGAGCTGTATTGTATGGATGAGGATATTTTAATTCATAAGTAAGTCAGGAATTTCCTGAGTATTCTTCCAAAAAGATGGAAGAGCAAGGTAAGCATAATCACTGAAGCCAAAAATCTTTTTGCCAACCTTAAAACATATGAGATAATAAAGAAACTTGGAAAGATAAAGAATGAGCCCAAGGTTGAGAAGAATTTAGTTCTGAAGGCCACTAATGAAACCCTAAGTACTGAGGATGAAGAGACTGCTTACATTGCTAAGAGAGTTATCAAGGCCTTGAAGAAATTTGGAGCCATCCCCAAAAAAGGAGAATTTAGTAAGTATATCATAGATGGGAAGGCAAACAATACCTGTCATAAGTGTGCAAAGCCTGGACACTACATCAGAGACTGTCCTATGCACATGATAGAATACAAAGAATATGCCAAGCAGAATAGTGAGAAGGAAAAAGGTAGGAAACAGGTTCAAGAAAGGTTTAGCAGAAAAGTTGAAGTTGATAAAGTGGCTATGCAAGTTATAGTTTCACTAAGTGACTCATTTCTAGAAGATGATGACCCTAAACAACATGAAGATGTCTTCTTGATGGTGATAGAGGATAATGTTCAAGTGCATGACTCCCTTTTTGCCTTGATGGTAAATTCTGATGAAGATGAAGTTGATAAGGTAACACTCTTGGAAATCAAATAAAATCTCAAAAACTACTCTCTTATTGAGCTGAAGTTTTTACTACTGTGTTAATTGATACTGTAAATAATCTCACTAAAGAAAAAGAGTCCTTTAAAATAAGTCTTGAAAAATGTAAAGAGAAAGTAGTTGAACTGAATGTGCTAGTAACTAAAATTCAGGCTACTAGTCAATCACTGTCTGTTGGAAATGAGTCCTTAAATGAAAAACTGATTGAAGTTTCTAGAGTCCAATCAAAAGGAAAAAATGAAAAGTCACAAATTCAACTTTATCTGGAAGAGAAACTAAGTGAGGCTAATGATAATGTGATTACTTCACTGGAGAGGTACCTGGTTACAGTAAGGGCTGAGCTTTATAAAGCTATGAAATGGACCACTTCATCTGATACCTTGTCAAGTATTGTCAGTCAAAGGTCAAATGGTAAAAAAGGGGTTGGTTTCCATAGTGTGTATCCTGCCTAAAATTCTTTTAGCAAGTATGTCTTATTCAGGGATAATTTGCTATGTTTTCATCGTGGAAAAAATAGTCACGCAAATGAGTCATGTCCTGGAAGAGCTGCTGCTTTAAAGGAGATGAAAGAATCTTTTCTTAAAAAGAGAAGATGTGTAAATCTGCCAAGCTAGACAAGAAAGAACTTAATACTTCCTTTAATACCCCACTGAGAGCTCAAGCTAAAATGGGTTTCCAAAACTGGTCACTAACTGATATTGCAGGGTAGAGCTAAAGCAAGTAGGAAACACTGGGTCCTGAATAGTGGCTATTCAAGGAATATGATAGGGAAAATTGAAAACTTCCTCTCGCTAAAAGCTCATGAAGGAGGCAGTGTCTCTTTTGGTGATGGAAGCAAAGACTATATTGTTGGAATTGGAAAAGTTGGAAACAATTTGAATAAAGTAATTGATTATATCCGTTTTGTTGATGGACTCAAGTTTAGCTTGTTAAGTGTTTCTCAGATCTATGACAAGGGAAATGAAGTCAGATTTAGGTAGGAAAAATACACTGCAATCAGGATTAGTGATACCAAAGAAGTGTTAATAGCCTAGAGAAATAAGAATATGTATTTTGTTGATCTAAGCTCCTGTGAGTCCAGAAACATAACATGCCTTAGTGCACAAGAAGATACTGCCAATACATGGCATAAAAGGATTGGGCATGTTAGCTGTAAATTGCTAAATAAATTAGTCAAGAAGGACCTGGTCTGAGGGTTTCCAAATGTAAAGTTTGTCAGCACCAAGGTATGTGATGTATGTCCAAAAGAAAAGTAGACAAAATCATCATTCAAGTCCAAAGGGGAAGTAAGCACATCTATACCTTTGCAATTTCTCTACATGAATCTGTGTGGACTTGTAAAACTTGCCAGCAGAGGGAGAAAGAAGTACATCCTGGTCATTGGTGATAGTTACTCCAGATTCACCTGGACCTTCTTCCCAAAATCAAAGCATGAAATATTTTCTGTGATTGAGGTATTTTCCAAGCAAGTGCAAGTGAAATATTATGAGAAAATTACAACAATTAGATTAGATCATGGTACAAAATTTAAGAATGTCAAGTTCAATGAATACTGCACTGAGCTGGGAATCAATCACAATTTTTTAGCTCTCAGAACACCTCAGCAAAATGGTGTTGTGGAGAGGAAAAATAGAACCCTTGTGGACATTGAAAGGACCATGCTAATAAATGATGGAATTACTCATAACTTTTGGGCAGAAGCAATCAATACAACATGTTATATGACCAACTAGTGTCTCGTGAGATCTATTCTGCCCAAAACCCCCTATGAACTTCTAACCAAAAGGAAGCCTAAGATGAGCTACTTCAAACCTTTTGGTTGCAAGTGTTTTTTTCTGAATAATAGCAAGGATGATGAAAGAGAGTGTTCATGTCATATTTGATGAAACTGAGAATATTAACAAAGGCAGCTCTCCTAATGATGATGATGATAAGTTGGGAAATCCCTTAAATGATCCAAAAAAGGTACAAGAGGGAAATGATGCTACTGTGTCTCAAGGTCCAAAATTAGGAACAAAAGATGAACATAAGGAGATCAACATGCTGGTGACTTCCTAATATATTTCTTCAGATCCTGACCTTCCATCCAAGAAAGAAATAATTAGTCCCTTGAGGATGATACGTCAATGGGAACTGGTCCCATTTCCAGTCAACCAACTCATCTCAAGTCTAGATGGAAGCATCAATCCTCACATTCTCTTGATAACCTTATGTCTCCTCTAAACTTTGGCATGCAAATAAGGATTAGAGATAAGAGCCTTTGTGCTTTCTCTCATTCTTGCCACAAATTAAACCCAAGAATGGAAAAGAATTACTAAAGGATACAACTTGGATCAATGCTATGCAAGTAGAACTCTATCGGTTTAAAATAAGCAAGGTTTGGTATCTGGTCCCAAGGTCCTCCGATAGAACCATTATTAGTACCAGGTGGGCTTACAAAAATAAGATAGATAAATATGGAAACACTAATAAGAACGAGGCTAGGCTGTTGGTACAAGACTATAATCAAGAAGAAGGCATAGATTATGATGAAACATTTACTCCAGTAGCAAGAGTGAAGGCAATTCAAATTCTTATTGACTTTACCTCTTACAAGGAGTTCAAACTATTTCAGATGGATGTAAAGAGTGCCTTTTAAATGGTCTCCTCAAGGAAGAAGTATTTGTCAAGCAGCCTCCAGGTTTTGATAATATAGATTTTCCTAATTATGTCTTCAAACTGGAGAAGGCCCTGTATGGTCTAAAGCAAGCTCCCCGGGCTTGGTATGAAAGATTGTCTAAGTTTGTCATGATCCGAGACTATCCCCTAGTCATAACACGGTGCTTGGAACTATAAGTTATCCCAAGCTAACCCATGAACTAGTATACTGCTTGAGCAACTGATCTAAATTGTATAAAAACTAAATTTGTTGAGCAAAAAAATAATCATAAGGAAATCTGAATAAGAATAATACTGATAAAGTTTACAACATGATAAAACTAAAGAAAGAAACTTGAATTACATGAATGACTTTGACTGACTATCTATGAAGCCTCTACTATACTGACTTTAGATAGCTAGGACATGCTTCCAACTACCACTAATCAATACATATGAATAATAAAAATAAAGTACATAAACTATAATTGACTGGAGTCCTCAAAATATGAGAACTCATCACCTGCTGACTGGAAGCTGTAAACCGTCTAATTATGATGTATAGGCTACAACTGGTACCTACATTATGAGACAGTATAGCACATAGACGTATATATAGATTATTACTTCTAGAATATACCGAGTAAGTGGGGTGAATGCAATAAGTAAAACTAATTACATATATAATCTTAAAACATACATGCTAAGTGCACGTAGACATACTAAGAGACTGAAATAAACTGAAAGTTGAAGTATCTTAAAACATGAGTAGCAAACATAATCTGATAAGCTGGTCAATCACTACACTTAGTTTCTTAAAATCTTTTCTTATGTAGAATAAGTAGAACTGAAGCTGGGAAGTGGTAAAAATATGAATCTGTGTGTAAATCTCATGTAAAGCTGAACATGCTGTAAAACTAAACTGACGGTCATGTATGGATACTAAGCATGAAAACATGAACATGTAAAACTAAGAATGTATGACCAAGTAAAGCTTGTACTAAAATAATCTGAATAACTAATATCTGAATATCTAAAAATCTAATTACTTGGTCAAGCAAACCTGAACTTGTATAGACTGAGTATTGACTAAAACCATGGGAGCTATATGTAACCGACATGCCCTAATCTAAGCTACTTGGGGTCTAATCTGTAACCCCTGTTGGAAGGGTGTCAGTACCTTGCCACGGGTACTAATACATGGCTATGTGGTCCACTAATCTGATGTCTCAAAAGACTAGGAAGTCAGTCCTAAACTGGTGGGTGACCCCTAATCGAGTGTCAGTCCTAAACTGGTGGGTGACATCTCTTAATCCTATGCTAGCTACATAGTTATCGAGGGTGAGCCCCTATCCCAGGTTCTGTCGATGCTAAATCCTACTCCCAACTGAATGACACTGGTATTGAACTGAACTAAGTTTAACTGGACATTATTTCTGATAGTGCTCATCATGATCATAAATATCTGTGTATAATGATAAGGTTCATGGATTAACTGACTTATTACTTTAAAATCTGAAATCATGTAAAACACATAGGTATCCGGTGTTCATAACCCTGCAACACTGAATGATCATAAAATACGATATCAAATTTTAAAACTATAGTATGGAATTATGATTCAAAGACCTAAACATGAATGTTTCACCAAAATAAGTGAGAAACATGAATTTGAACATGGGAATGTCTTAAACATGAGAAAATAACACAATTACATGGATCAATTTGTAATTCAGGGATTTAACATGAAATCAATGGACTATGACATAGAAACTTGCAATTCATAATATAAAATAGCGTAATTTACTTGGAAACACTTGTAGACATAACTTGTAATCGATTTAGTATGAAATTCATGGATTAATTTCATAAAGTAGGATAAGATTTATACTCGTAAGTAAAACTAGGGTTTTTGGGCTCAATGGGTGAAAGGGTCCCATTGATGAATACCCACATACCTTAATTAAATGAATTCTTGAAAAAATCTTTAAATTAAAGCTTGAATCCTTGAATTTTTGAGAGAAGAAGCTTGGATTATTGTTCTTGGGAAAGGGGAGGATTTTTACGTGATTATTTTTGAGGATAATGGGCAAATAAATCCTTTTTTAGTATTATAAATCATGTTTTGGACGATTGGGGTCGAGGGGAAAGGACCAAATTACCCCTTGGACCTTAAGAAACTAAAAAAATACGAGAATAACCTCCGCATCGTATCCTTTATTTTTGGGGAGATACCAACGTATCACACACCTTATTCCGTGGGAGAGACCAACGCGCCGGGGGCTTATCGTGGAGGCTTACTGTTTTTCATGAAAATGGTCATAACTTTTTACTCGGGTATCAGATTAAGGCAAAATTGGTATAGTTGGAAAGCTAACTCAATTATATATCAATTGGAGGGTTTTGAGCTGCAAAATTCCACATATATCAAAAGTTATACATGTTCAAAGTCAATCCTTGTAGAATCAAATACTAAAATTTGGTCGAATCAAAGGCTATTAGCTTAACTTTGCTCTAAGTGATTTACATGAATGTTTTTCACCTCATAAGCACTTCACACACTAGGATAAATATCATGACACATGTATTAAAATGTAAATCATGGGATTTAAGTTTATACACAGAGGAACGACGGTTCAAAATCTAGACCAAAAATGCGGGGTGTTCCGTAATTTTTGCTTGATAATAGGTTCAAAATAGGAAAGATTAACAACACACTATTTATGAAAGCTATATGAAGAAATATTCTTATTGTTCAAGTCTATATGGATGATATCATATTTGGAGCCACCACTAGCTCAAGTTCTGATGAGTTTGCCAATGAATGAGTAGTGAATTTGAAATAAGTATAATGGGAGAACTAAACTTATTTCTTGGATTGCAAATTAAGCATGGAGAAACTAGAACCACCGTGTGCCAACAGAAGTTCATTCAAGAACAACTTAAGAGATTTCATATGGGGATGCATCGCCTATTGACACTCCTATAGGCACTTTCTTTAAACTGGACCTGGATGAACCCAGTCCCACTATAAATGAAACTATGTATATAAGGATCATTGGTTCTCTTCTCTACCCGACTACTAGCAGGCCTGATATTATCTTCAGTGTTGGGATGTGTGCTAGGTTTAGCTTAGATAATCTTGAGATATCTCAAGGGGACTCCTGATCTAGTTCTCTTTTATCTTGTCGGTGCCAACTTTGACTTGGTTGGATATGCTGATGCTGATTATTTGTTTGATAGGAAAAGTAATTCATGAATGGCTTATTTCCTAGGATCATCTCTGATTTCCTGGGGTACCAAGAAATAAAACTCAATGGCACTCTCCACTGCTGAAACCAAATATATTGCAGCTACATTATATTGTGCATAAATTTTGTGGATCAAGCAATAAAATGAGGACTTTGGTATTCTCTTAAATTATGTTCCCTTATACTTTGACAACACTAGTGCAGTTAATATAACAAAGAATCCAGTGCAACACAATATAACAAAATGTATAGATGTGAGGCATCACTTCCTGAGAGATAATATGGAAAATAGATTGATCAAAATGGTATTCTACAATACTAAGGATCAGATTGCTGACATTTTTACCAAAACACTTGGTAGAGAGCCCTTTGAATTAAATAGGTCAAGGATGGGTCTGATAAGACTAAGCTAACTTTTTGCTACACTTCTTCATCTTCCTATTGTGGCTATGATTTGGTACGCAGATATATAGGTCAGATGATTTATTTATGTCTAACTTAGTCTCATATCTGTTACAGATATACACCCATGGCAATGAAGAAATAATTAGGAAAAAACCAAATAGCTCAAGCATGTGTACCTAGTGTGCTCAGACAATCATGTAGGGACCAGGTACCTATTCTGGTTTAGTATACTACACTATTATGAAATAGTGTCTATAATTTTATCTTTGATAGCAGCCAAAAATGTACTCGCTGGTATAATTTTGTTTATTTGGGGATTTCACTATTGATAGACATGTACTACACACTCTTCACAAATATATACTATCCTCGTCCCATTTTATGTGTCACTATTTGACTGGGTACGGGTACAAAATTGCCCTTCTTAAAGTTATTTTAATGTTTACTTTTTTAGTTGTATTTTATTAATAAGTGAGATCCACTAAAGATAAAATGGGAATAATGTTATTAAATATTTACCAAATAAGGAAAGGTGACATTCTTTTTGGAACGGACCAAAAAAGAAATGACGACACATAAAATGGGACGAAGAGAGTATATATATATATATGTATGTATGTCTTATCTCTGTGTGTACCTCAGATAGTGGGGTTTGGGTCTTTTCAAAGTGGACAATCCACATGGACTCTCCTTCTTTGCCTTTGCAAATACTGTTTTCTCTTATTTTTGGGCCTCTATATGAATAGTATTTGATACTTTCTCTTGATCCCTGCATGAGTTTCATTGGTCTATTTGCTCTGTTCCTTCTCTACTCTTTCCTGCTCATGCCAATATAGCCTCAATGGCTATGTGTTAATATATGGTTCTCCATGCCTGATTTACTGCTCACCTCTTTGATGATGCCAAAAGAGGGAATTATTTTGATGCGTAGCTTGCACAACTTGCATTACTGGTAATAAAGATAGGGGTTCTCATGATCAGAGAGAATGAAAGTGTGAGATGCTGATATGCTTCTAGGTATCAGTGATAGGGGGAATTAGTTGGGCAAACTATTTTTGGCATGGCCTTGTGGCTTGTGGTCTATTCCTGAGTTGTAGGCTGTACTTTGTATGGATGCTTTAAAAATGTTGAATGCTTACGTAGGTTGTTCATCATTAAAAAGAAAAAAATTGTTAAGTCCTTAGTTTTGATGATTGATAAATCGTATGTTGGAACCTGTTTCTTGGAGTATTTGTGATGAAAAAGCTTCTACCAGTTAGGAAACAGGTTGGACTCACCTGTCACTGTCACAATCAATAGTCACAGCTTACACAAAGTATAAAAGTTGGTGGAAAAAGCTGCTGCCACCTTTTTTTGCGTTAACTAATGGGATCTCTCCTAGGTTTTCTTGTGTCATATATATATTGCTCATCTTCCTCTACAAGAAAACCAACACTTCTATATTCTCACAACAAAATATCTCTCTGAAGATGAATCAAAGACTTCTCTTGCAACAGGGAATTAATTGTTCATGGAGTTGTATCTTTATTTCCTTATTATATTAGAGTCTTTATATTATTCTTAATCGTTTGCCTATGTTTGCTTATGATTTTTAGTAGGTGGGTGCAAATCTTTCTTTTGTAATCATCTAGAATTAGGTGATTTTCCAAGCTAGAGTTAGCTTGTGGTGTCCAGTTAGAGTTAGCTGGAGGTTGAAGTAGTAGAGCTGCTACTTGTGTTCCTTGTAATAGAGTTATTCATAGGAGACAAAGGATTATGAGGTTAATCCTTAGAGTCTATATTCAAGAAGTTTCTTGGATATAGTGGAACTTAGAAATCTTGAAGGCAGATCGTGGTTTTTCTTCCCTGATCAAAGATTTTCCACATAAAAACTCTTGTGTCTGCTCTTTATCTTTTCAAGCACTTTATTGTTTATTCTTTCCTTAGTCTTGGTGTTTGAGTTCATATGGGAACAGGTCCCTAAGTTGAGGAGCAATCCATTGCAACTCTTTAGTGTAGTTGCTTAATTGTTTAATATTCTTTATCTCAATATCAGTAGTGCGTACACTTCCTAAGCATGTTAATATCCCCAATCGATAATAGTGTCAAAATTATAAAGACTCGAATAAGATGCATAGTCCATGGACCGCGATAAGTGGATAGCTATGAGACTAATACTTTAGAATAGTGGGGTAAGACGTGAGAATAGATATTCTGTGTCCCATGAACAATTATCCACTTTCAGTGCCCTAGACGTAGGTTGAGAGAATCAATAACCTTGTTTGGGTCTTTTAAACTTATATCCTTAGTAATAGAGAATTCCACCCTTGAGAATTAAATTTCTTGCCTCCATATTTGCTGGCACATCTTCTCTTCCATAAGTTCCAACATGTAAATAGAGTAGTAAGTTGAAGAATCAGTTTATACACTTTATTATGCTATTTGATAATCCACCACACATTGAATTTCTAATAGTAGATCCATACTAAAAAAAAGTGTTTCTGATAGTTTCAAAAGTAATGAAACGAAAGATATAATAGACCATTCATAATTATTTCATGTGGGTAAGAATAGTAGGTAGGGAGATGACTCTGGGTTGTAGCCTATTCTTCCAGTTGAGATGAGCTATCACTATGCTATGAACTGCGTCAGGCCTCCTACCATTTCACTATATAGTTTATTTTCCTTATTTCTCACGTTGCATCCCAATTTGATTATACTCACATCTTGGCGCTCCATGAATATACATTTGTGGTTATGAGTTTATTAGTATTTCATTCTTTCTTTGTTTTTAATTATATATATGACTTAGTTAAAGGATTTGCCTAATCAACGGTGACTCATAGGTGTCCCATCCCGGATTTTGTGTTAGATTTGGATCGAGACAAAATTTTGGTGTCTAAAACAAGTACTATATATCATTACAAAAGATAGAAATATATAATTTTTTTGACCAACTAAAAAAAAGAAAAAGTGTGACATAAATTGGAACAAAAAATACTTTATTAAAATTTATTTTTGATTTATGGTGTAGTTTTAGTCATGTTTTTTTTTTTTTTGAAATTTTAACGGAACATTTTTGATATTTCTGGTTGAATTCTTTGTTGTTTCATAATTATTATAAAATCTAGCACACAAAGTTTGTTTAAATATTTAAGGAGCCCCAAGATACTCACCTTTAACAAATACATATGATTGAAACTACTTTAAAACATATTCAATGAACTATTTTGAATCTATTTCCAAATATAATTGACTTTTTTATCATTTTTTTGAAAACACTTAAGATCTAAAAAGAAAAGGAAAAGTGTCTATTATTTTGTATCACAATTTCTCTATTCTATTGTTGTATCTTCAATTTTTTTTTTTTATCTTTTTTTTTTTAATAAAAAAGATATTGAGAAAGACCTACTTCATCATCTAAAATCAATTCAACTTCAATTGTAAACACGAAAAGAAATAAAGAAGAAGAAATCGAGAAAAGAACACAAAATTATGCCAAATTCGTGCCATAACATTTTGAACACATGTTTCTCATGGTCTTTCAAGAAAATGTGTGTTGATTCTCTCCTTAGCCATTTGATCATAAAGAATCATAATCATCGTCGATGACCAACTATGGATTCTTTAATGTTGTTTAGTACTGTTAGACAAAGCCCAATAGATTTAGGGCATTTGTATTGATATATTTATATTTTTTTTTATTTTTATTTTTATTTCATTGATACATGTATAAGTAGGTGACTAGTGAATCAATCAAGCATAAAATTTTCTGAATCAATCTCTTAATTCTAGTTTCTACATTTATTTTTCAAAAAATCTCTACATGATATTAGAGGAAGAAAAACTTCCAACATGAGTAATTTTTTTTTTCTATGATCTCAACTGCTGCTGAATCCATATTAATGGATTCCGACAATCCTTTCTTCCCTTATTCTTCAAACTCCCCTAAAATATTTTTGTGGACTTCATCTTTGAAGGAACATGCTATAAGAGTTGGAGAAGATTCATTCTTATTTCTCTCTTCGTTAAAATAAGTTGGACTTTATTATATTGATGGAAGTTACAAAGCATCATGATATGATGTATCAAACTATTAACTCTAAAATGAAAGCAATGACATAGTAGCTTCTTGGTTGTTCAACTTTCTTTTAACAAATACTATTGATAGTGTTATCTATTTGAAAATAATACAGGATCTTTGAAAAGGTCTTAAAGATAAATTTGGTCAGCCTAATGGGGAAAAACTGTGTCACCTATAAAAGAATTTGAGTGATTTACTTCAAGAAACAAATTATATAGTAGGGTATTCTATTAATCTAAAAGGATTATGGGATGACAAGACACTTTTAACACTAAGAATTACTGTTCTTATGATGTATCTGTGGAGGAATGACAGTATCTAGTAAATCCTTACAGGATAAGGGGCTTATTTAATTCTCAATGGGTTTGAATTCTACCTACTCTCTTGCAAGATGTAATATACTGATAATCAACCTACCTTAGTAAGTTTAACATACTTATTCATTATGCAGAATGCGGAATAAAGAAAAGTTTCTATTTGTTCGCACCTTTTAAGAAATTTTGTCTCCTACTTGGTTAGTAATCACAAAGTTGTTGGAAGCATAATCTCAAAGGAAAGAAGTCCAACTTGGCATGTTGTCACTGTAAGAAATTTGGGTATTCAATAGATAAATGCTACAAAACTATTAGGTTTTTAATAGACTTCAGGTTCACTAGATCTAAGAGGATTCAGGGTAATATGAAAAACAATACAACTATTAGTCCTGAAGAAAGAGATGATCAGTCTATATAGACATTACTTCAGGTATTAACCAGCTGAGCAAAGCATACTTTATCAATTATTCAGCTCCTTCAAAAGGTTTAAGTTAGTCAAACTGAGACTGCAACTTTGGCTGTTAATACCAATTTTGCTGGTAATTTCTTTTTGCTATATATCATTGGTGTAACGATCCTCTAGGTTATTTTTTCATATATTTTCTACATTTAGAGATTTTCTACAGTTACCTCAAGTCATTAATGACTTACTTAGACCGGTAGTTTGATTTTTGAGCAGTTTGTTTATTTTTTTAAGCTACTTTTTCTATTTTAGAGCTTTTAAAGTTGAGAAATAGGTCTTTTGCTAAAACTTCAAGCAAACAGCCTTGAATGAGAATTTTGACAATCTTGTTAGCTACAAAATGTGGATTTTGAGCTAAGAGAACCTCTAATTAAGGTCATGAGGCTTTCAGACTCATTTTGGGCTATCAATTGATTTTTGGTTAAAACAAAAAGTTAGATGTGAGATCCAATTTTTATCAAAATGACCTCTATTGGGAATTTCATTGATTTTATTGAGTCTAAAATATATTTTTAATAGGGTAGAATATTTTATTTGCGCACAAGAGATTCCAAAAAAATCCCGAGCATCCAATCAATTTCTTTTTAGACTTAGTTAATATTTCTGGTGCATCCACTTTTACGACTCTTTGGTCATTTAAGCGAAGCCATTTATGTGGTTAGAAATTATGTCAGCTCCCACCGCTTAAGCGAACTCTCCTCTGATTTTGTGGAATTGCTTATGCAGATTGGGAGCCACTTATGTAGAGGGGCAGGTAAACACAGACCACCGCTTAAGCTTTGGTTTAGTCACTTATGAAATTCTGCTTACGCAGCCTAACGTCATCTTAAGCGAAGGTAGCTATATATACCCTCCACTTCAATCTTTTCTCTATTTTTATCCGAAAATCCTCCATAATTAGACCCTTAGAGCTTGAAAATCACCATGGGTTCATAACTTGAAGATAAAGCTAGGTTGTTTCTTGATTCTTGGTCATTTTCTGTCTATAATTTGTAAGTTCTAATCTAATTGTTGATTTAATTCACTAATTAAATTCATGATTTTTTTTATTTGTGTGGCTTTTTTGTACTCAAATTTGTGGGTTGATCATGTCCAAATTTTGAGCTTATGATCCTTGACCCATGGGAGACATAATTGCAGATTTAATTTTTAGATTTCCTTAGCAGGACCTACAGGAACTCAGTTTTTGACTTGGAACATAAATTTATACTATGGGCATCATTCTTCTCGTATTGACATATATATTATTATTTTAATAATGTAACAACGGCTGGAGGCTTCTTAAAATGGAAAAGATTTAATTTAGTGGATTGTGAGCATGCTTTCCAGCATCTAGGTAGGTAATGGCTTACCTACTCTAAGGCTTGGTTCATTTAAGGAATTTGTTTAATGATTTGCTAATTGTCAATAAGACATTGTCATAGGGAAGAGTCACTTTTCATCCAGGGGGTTTATCGGAACCCCTCTCAAAGCAAAATTATATTATTTTTATATTATTTTTACATGGTTAAAAATAATTTTAATGTATATATATTAGATATTGAATCCCTTTTGGCTAGTTCATATATTTACTTCTAAACCCGCTCAATGAAAATCCTGGCTCTGCCACTGGGCATTGTGGTTCAAATACACTTTTCATAGGCATTTATGACTTTACTCACTTACTATGGTGCTTTAGAGTAGAATTGTACTGTGAATCCTTAGTTTATGTAGTTGCTTCTTTGTTTGAGCTAGTTTACCATGCTTGGTAGCTTAGGGCCTATCAGCGGATGCCTTAGCTTAGGTCTGGATAGTTTTTTGCCTTAGATTGGGTTCCTCGAGGTTTTATAATTAACATGCCGCCTCTTTACGATGATTAACCTAGGTTAGTTCCCTCTCTTTATCTATATGATTTTGGGATGCTTTGGTTGCATAATGGACTAACTACTAGTTATTTGATTTATCTGCTCATCTTATTATTCATGTTATTTAATTGCATATTCATGATATTTTGGTAAATTATACTAGAAATATTATTTTAAAATTAAAAATAGGATTTGAGAAACATTTTAGTGGCTTTGAGGTTTTTAAGAGGGAAAATAGACTCTTTTAGTTCTGGTTTGATTTTGGGCACTTGATACTACTAATTCTTATCAATTGTAGACTTGGTTCAATTTTGGATGCTTGATATTACTGATTCTTATGTTGGAAGTTTGGTTTGATTCTGGGTAAAGTATACATGAGAGCAGGAGTATATGGTATAGGTGAACGTTTCTCTCATTTCATATTGCACTTCGTGGTATTCCTACACTTATTTATTTTCATGCTTGGTTTGTACTTAGTATTACTTATTGTTTGTATCTATCATGCTTATGGGTTCCAGTTGGATTTTATTGATTGTTTCTTGTACCTTTTAAGCTTATGAGGATCCGGTTAGGCTGTAGTTAGAGTATTATTCTTTTGTTTTTACTTATATCATATTTATTATTGGTTGCGACCTGTTACTCTCTTTTTGAATCTTTCTTTGCTTTACGTTACTTATATTCACACTTATTGTACTTTTATCTTATTTAAGATTAGTTGACCTATGATTCCTCTGAGTATCATGTGTTTTGGTGCTCACACTGCACTTTTGCATCTTTTTTCTTGATGCAGATCCTAATATGAGCCATTGTTGTTAACACTTTTTCTTATGTGGAGCTATTGATCGGAGATATAGGGTGAGCTTTTAATGATTGAGGCTAATCCATCTACTTTTATTTTAGAATAGTCTTGTTTGTACTTTCGGAGGCCGTTTTGTATATACTGTACCTATCTAGTACTCTTTATATAGTAGTGGCTCTTTTACCGATACTAGGTCTTGGGGGATCTTTTTGTATATTTTGGTTTTTCCCCTCCATATTTTTATGCATGTTCAATCTGTTACCTTCATTAATAATTTTATTTAGTGTTGCTACCTTATTCTTCCCTCTTCTACTTGTTAGCTTATTACTTATCATTTGGAGCTATGGGTTTGGCTTACCTATTGGAGGTTATAGTAGGTTCCATCATGACCTATGTTTTTGGATTATGATAGTTTGGCATTAGAGCCTATGTTCATAGGTATCATTCATACAAAGTGAGTGTCTAGTAGAGTCCCGTAGATTAATATAATGACTTTTGTATCCTACCTGCGGGTGGCTATAGGAAATTTTAAGGAAAATATTACCTTTTAATTCTTTATGAGCAGAAGATGCTAGGTCAATTTCTTAGATTAGCCTCTATAAGATTTTTAGGTGCTCCAATGGAGGATGCACACGAGTTCCTTACCAGCTTCCAGGAGAGGTTACATAATCTTGGCCTAGTGGATTCTCACGGTGTCTCATGGTAAGGATTACACCATATTTATTGTAATAATTTAGTAAAGTAGTGGTGGAGGGCATATATTGAGTGTAAATTAGCTGGGTCCCCTATTATGACTTGGGTGCAGTTCTCCGATAATTTTTTGAGAAAGTATATGCCTTGAAGGGTATGCAAATGACTGAAGAATGTGTTTTTGAGGTTAGAGCAAGATTCCATGATCATGTCCCGGTAAGAGTATGGGTTTCTTGATTTGGTTAGGCATCCACTATGATTTTACTTATTAAAGATGAGAGAGTGTGTTATTTTATTAAGGGATTGAGATGTCAGCTCCACCAGCCACTAAGAGCATCTTATCTTTAAGTCATTCTTAAATGTTATTGATCATGCTCTCTCTATTAAGGATTTTCATCGTGAGGCCCTTATAGGCAGAGATGAAAGAACCTGCCATCAATGTAGTTATAGTGGTACACTATTCTGAGGTAGGGGATTCCTTGATAGGATCATTAACATTAGTAGTAGAATCAACAACATGGTTAGTCTAGTTGGCTCATTCAAGCGTTACTTAAAATTATTGATAAGGGTCAGATGGGTTACAATTATTTTAGTAGTTATACCTTTTGTCGACCATTGTGGTGTTCTCATTTTGGGTCTTCAGGCTATAGTGGCCTATTTGAGTTAGCTGGATCATCTCATCAGGGTATGGCACCCTGATTTTGCTATGTTTGTGGGGTGGTTAGTCACTTTTCCAAAAAGTGTCCTTAGCATGGGATGATCGACCCTTCATCATAGGTAGATTAACCTATTCATAGGATGATGATATCGAAGGGGTGTTTGTCTTAGCTTGCTTAGGTCCGTGATACTAGAGATGACACTCCCTATCTTAATTCTATTCTTATGGTGTGTGAGTTTTCTAATGTCTTTCTTACTGACTTGCCAGGACTCCCACCTCAGTGTAATACTAACTTTGCATTGATATTGAGCCAAGCACTAGGCGTAATTCTATTTTACCTTATCATATGATTTCTATTTAGCTGAAGGAACTTAATGTTCAGTTTCAGGATCTTTTGGAATTGTTTTATCAGACTGAATGTTTCTCCTTAGGGTGCTTCTATCCTGTTTGTAAAGAAGAATGACAGTTCTATGAGTATATGTATTAATTACAGACAACTAAACTAGGTGACTACAAAGAATAAGTATTCGATATCACGTATTGATAATTTATTGCCCAGCTTCAGGGTGCAGCCATGTTTTCTTAGATTGACTTGAGATCTGGATATTATCAAGATTTGAGTGACAGATATCCCTAAGACAACCTTCAGGACTCTTTACAACCATTATGAGTTCTTGGTGATGACTTTTAGGTTGGCCAATGCCCTAGCAATATTCATGAACATAATGAACCAATTATTCATTCCTTATTTGGAATCCTTCATGATAGTATTCATCACGCTATTTAATCAAGGAGTAAGAAGGAGCAAGAGCAATATTTGAGGATTGTTCTCTAATCTTTAACGATTTTATGCCAAGTTCTCAAAGTGTGAGTTATGGCTTGAGTCTGTATTATTCTTGGGTCATGTGGTGTTTACGGATGGGATTATGGTAGACCTGGTTAATATTGAGGTAGTTCTTGGTTATGTTAGACCCACTTTTCATACCGCGGTTCGCAGTTTATTGGGTTGGTAGGTTACTAAAAATGGTTTGTTTATAGGTTTTTCTTCTATAATAGCACCACTAACTAGTTTGACTATGAAGGATATCCCATTATAATGGTCCACTGAGTATGGGGAAATATTTTAAAGCTCAGGTCCTTATTTACTTCAGTTTTAATTTTGAATCTTTTAGTTGAGCACCATAGGTTTTCAGTCTATTGTGATTCTTAAGGTGTTGGTTTATGTTGTGTTCTGATATAATATGACCGAGTGATAGTGTATGCATTTATACAATTGAACGTACACGAGTGCAACTACCCCACTCATGACTTGAAGTTGGCTGATGATAGTTTTTGCACTTAAGATTTGGAGGCATTATGTTTATAGTGTTCATTGTAAGATACACACCGGCGCCATACCCTTTAGTATATTCTAAGCAAGTAGGATCCTTATTTAAGGAAACATAGGTGGCTAGAGTTACTAAATGATTATGACATTTCTATTCTATACCATACAGGTAAGAAAAATGTGGTAGCTGATGCCTTGAGTTGAAAGAAGGTGAGTATCTAGAGTTTAGTTTTCCTATTAGTTTCAAAGCAACTATTGCTTTGGGAATCTAGTCTTTAGCCAACATGATAGTTCAACTTGGTATTTTTGACCCTAGGAGAATTCTTCCCTTTTTTGAGGCTCAGTCTACTTTGTTGGAGTAGATTTTGGGGTGACAGTTTGAAGCTAGTTGATTGTGTGGGATTCGAGATCAGGTGTTGAGAGGCGAGGCAAGAATGGACACCTTGGACCTAGTGATAAGTCATCAATTTAATGATTTTCTAGAACCTTTTAAGCCTAAACTATCATGCTTTTCCATTTATTTTATGTTAATCTCTTACTAAATGCTCATTTGTTTAGAAAAAGTTGAAAGGAAAAGATGAGCAAGTCATTCAAGTCAAAAAGAGAAGAAATGTGAGCAAAAAGAATAAAGGCTAAACTGCAGGCCCAAAAATCGACCCTCAGTTACCGTAATCGCAACCTGAGGGTCGCGATCACATCCAGTCAACTAGTCAGCTTGAGGGCGATCGTGATATGACTACCGTGGTCGCAGGAGTCACGAACGCAGTCAAGAAATGGCGATCGCAGTTGAGCAAAAAAGCTTCAAGGGAAAAATTTTAATTTACTTAAAGAGACCAAGAACAAGGTGTCATTTTTGTAATATTTGCCAATTATGGAATTGGGGCTAATATAGGGGTTTTGTAGCTCATTTTCATTCATCTTTTTATCTATTTTTTATCATACATATTATCCTATTCTTAGTTTAGGGTTTATCACTTGGAGCTTGGAGTTTGAATTTTGACTAATTTTAGGCAAGAATTAATTAGAGAAACTCCAAAGTAAAGGATTGGAAAATCCCATTGACGATTCATTGGAATTTAAAGTGTGGTTTGCATTCTCTTTATTTTTCTTGAATCAAATTGATGGAGATTTTGGTATATTTTTATTTATTATCTTTATGATTTGCTAGTTCTTCCTCTTGGGATTATGTTAGAATAGGGTGCATTTATGTGTGGGTTGTGATTCATTTGTGTATATGCTAATGTGTTGGTGTTAGGTTCTACTATTTCTTGAGTAAATTGATTGGGATTTATGGGTGAAAGCCCTAAATACCCAAAATGGGTTTGTGGGTGAAAACCCCGAGCTCTTGAAAGCCAAAACCATCCTTGAAAAAGGGGTTTGAGTGAACTTTAGGAACCCTCATCATCCTTGAGAGAGGGACGTGGGAACCAAGACAATAATAAATAATTATTGGGTTTAGTTTGTTAATTTTCACCATATTAGACATAAGGGTGAATATGAGGTTGACTATTCCTTGGGTACCATCCTAAAAATAGGGGTGGCTAATTGAGGTATTAGGTGGATTTAATTGACACACTCGATAGGTACTCGAACGAGTTGACGAGTGACATCTTTGAGGTTTTGTTGAAGGACGAGCCTTAAGGACTTTAAACCTAGCCTACCACATCATCAACGATTAGAATTTGCACCGAATTATCATATGCCCATGCATAACTTGCCCCTAGAAAACCATAGTCCCAAGATCCATTTTAATTGATTATACTCTAATTATTCTTAGTCTTGAATTAGTCGTTTAGAAGCCCAAAATTAATCATATCTTTGAAAACATTTAAAACCCCCCAATTTTTACATCTTTGTATCTTAAGTTTGAATTCGGTAAGTACTTTAATTTAGAACTTACCCATTCGCCACTCACATTGTTCCTCATGAATTCGACCCCGACTCTTGTTGGGTTATTATATTGACAATGACTTTCTTGCACTTAAATTGACGTGTAAGTTGAGTGTTATAAAAAATGGTGCCGTTGTCGGGGAATTATTTGGTATATTGAGTTAGTTTGAAATTCTAGCCTACTTGCTTTGATTCAAACTTGTAAACATTTGTTTGTTATTATGTTTTGTTTATTTTAATTAGATAGATTTTTGGTTTTTGCTTATTTCTTACTATGGAATCTTGAATGAAATTGAGTTCGGTGGTTAGAAATCCTATCATGATAACCCATGTCCATATTGTGGTGGACCCATCTTGACAAAATTGTGGACACGCCCATCAGAGATAGATGTATGCACCATCTCGATCTTATAAGGAGTATGTTCTCTATGTGGTGGTCAAGATGGCCATTTGAGTGATCGTCCAAATGCCCCCTCCCCCCGTTATAGTAACTCGGTTTCTAGTCCTCCGTATGATTTTGATAGGTCTTATGAGAGAGAAAAGAAAGAACAAAGCGCAAAAAATATTGGTGTTGAAGCAATGCTTAAACTTATCTTGGATCAAGTGGAATCAACGTAAGATAACGTGCATCTAATACATAAATCCAATGAAGAGTTCAACTCAATCCAAGAATAGAGCACCAAAAATAGTGGTATTGATGCAACAACCCAACTTATCTTGGATCGGGTAGAATCAACGGGGGATAATATACAACACATGCATCAATCCGTGGGGGCATGTAAAGAGAAAATCAAGAAAGTGGTATACATGGACATGGAGGTCACTCATGTAAAAACTACGACCATGCCCACACTTCTAAATGAGCTTGACATTAAAGAATCCTCGGTGATTTCGTAACCAACCAAGCACAATATGGTTAAAGATGTCGGAATAAAGTAAATGGTGCCAGAGTCATACGAAGAATTCAAATAAATGTTCTATGAAGACTCTAGTTCATTTTGGGGTGAGGATGCCAATAGGTATGAGACTCCAGACTTAAGGGAAAGGCCTCACTCGAACCACTTTTCAACATTATGCTTGGTGGAAGTGATGAAAATTGAACCACCTAAGCAAATGATGAATTTTGGAGATGAGGAGCAAAATCCCTATATTTTAGAGTTCGTTATTCCAAAATGGAAAGAGGGAACCCCACACTTGAAGGCCAAGGAGCTCAATTCTCAATGTCCAACGAGTGGCTTATTGCTGTTCTCACCATTACCGAAGGAACCTATTAGATAGTTTGATGTGAAGTTAGGTAAAAGGTTTAAATCTTCAAAGTGGAAAGATAAAAAAAGTGTCGTTGTGTCCTTACCTTTTCACTACATGCCTCAAAGATGTACTGATCAAAAGTTGGGCCGACGCTTCAAATCCTCCAAGTGGAGACATAAATAATAGCCAAAAGATGTCGTGCCGCTACTTTAACTAAGGTACTTCTTGGGAGGCAACCCAAGCAATTTTTCTTGATGTTTTCTAACATTTTGATTCAATTTAAAGATTGTTTTTGGCTATTTGCAGGTGATAGCATAAGTTGGTAAAGATAAAGGAAAGTTTGGGGGCTCAAAACTATGCCTTGAGCCAATTTCAAGCTGGAATTTCACACCAAAATAGGTAGTACCAACTTGGACCTGCACTGGACATGCTAGAGCAGTCCAAGCACAGGCCAAGATCAGCTTGGACACAGCTAGGCAGTAGCTATACTGGCTGAACCTACTCTGGACATGCTGCAGAAGTCTAGGCGCTGCCCAACAACATATGGGGCATAGGACAGCAACTGAAACACTCCCTAGACCTACGCCTGGACCTGCTTCAGCAGACCAGGCACAGGCCAGCCACATCTTGGATGCAAAAAAGCTTAACACAACTGGGAACAAGTTGGTTTGTCCAGCATTAGAGCTGCTTGAAAAGACCAGGCACAGGTCCAGCCAAAGGGCATGCAAATAGACTATTTTTGAGATGAAATTATTAAACATTGCATATGAATTCAAACACAAATGGGCTACCTTGGGAGCTAAAATTTTTGAGTATTTCACTTGTTATCAAACTCAATTCAAACATTAAAATTCTTAATTCAAGAAGGAAACCCTGGATAAGTATCTTGGACTCTTGTTTCATCATTTTCCTCTCTTAAACAAGCTCACAAGGTATGCTCCTTAGTTAATTTTTTTTAGAAGTATGAATAGTGATCACATTCAATAATTTCTTTTGGTTTAAATTTATTTAATTTGGGTTTAATTTGGTGGTATGTGGTTGTTGGGATGAATACTGTTGAATGTATGCCTTGTTTTACATGCCCAATTGCCAATTCTTGCTTCCATACACTAGTACACACCATGTGTTTGACGAAACACCCACTTGTAGTTTGTTTACTTAATTGAGTGGTGGGTGATTTAATTGGGTTAGTATAATTGCAAATAGTATGTTTGGTGATGAATTGGGTCATTGAGCTCATTCACATGTGTTGTCATTCTATTTTTCAAGCTTTTATGTTTGATGTATGCCATATATTTGTTAAAATGTCGATAAGAGAGGAACACACTATATGCTTTTACTAGTTAATGTGAACTTTCTTAGGGCATTGTGTGATCATTTTTGGAGTATAGCTTTGAGTCCAATTGGTCTTAAGAGTGGTATAACCGGTGGTTTTTGGTTGAAATTGTGGATGAATATTGTGTCCATAGTGTGATCGATTAGTGTGCTTATCATAGCATCTCCAAGTGAAGTCTAAGAAACCCGAGGGACATGAATGCCTGCCATGCCCTATGATGGATTGGGTGACACCATTCTTAAGGGTATAGGGTTGTTTGTGTTCCTATTGGTGCCATGCATATTTTATGAGCTAAATGGACGATATGTGAAATTGTGAGGAAAGAATCCCATGAAGTGTAATGATAATGTTGCCTTGCATTTACCTAAGTTTATCTTTGATTGTTTAGGAAGAGGAAAAAGTTCAAAAATGCTTTCTAAATGTCATTAGCAAGAAATAGAATAATTTTGAAAATAAAACAAAAATATAGTTTTCTTTGAGAAAAAGATAAAGGATGATTTTGAGCTTTCTTTTGAGTGAGACTATTAAATTCCATTTTGGCTCTCATTTTACAAGGATGATTCCTTGACTTGGAGTTACTTATTAAGCTCAAGTTGCTCAATTTGGTTGGGAAGTTAACTTTTATCTCTATGAGTATGATGCCATGTGTGGTGATATTTTTAAATAATTCTTGTACTTATGTGTAGTCTAGAACTTTCCCCGAGTGTTTTCAATGTGAAATTCTAGACAAGCTTGGTTTGGAGAATGACATGAGGCCATTTTTGACCCTTCAAATGGCCAAAATTCCACCTTAACATTTTTCCCTAGTTAACCCCTTTGAGCCTTTTTGCTCATTTTTCTTTCTTTTTTGAAATAATCAACTTGCTAAAATACCTACGTCCTTTTAATTTTTTTTTTTTGGAACATAACCTCCTTTGATGCATTGAATGATTCAACATAATGGAATGTAGGTGAAAGCCTAAGTTTGGGGGGATTAATGTGATGTGAGCCAAGAAAGGTCTATGTATGATGGTCAAATCATGTGCTTAAGGAACAAGAGACATACTTGATGGTAAAGTTTTTTAGCCTAGCCTATAAAATGTGATGAGAAATGAGGTAAATAAGGGGGCTAAGGAGCACTTAAAGTTAGAAAATCTCTTGAAAAAGCCAAAGAAATGAAGAAAGAAAATTGTGGCTAGTTTGAAAATCTTGGGGTAGAAGGGGTTGAGAAATTTCATTGAAGGAGGTGTTTTAATCACTTGATCCATGTATATTCTTTCCCTCACCTTAAACCTTCATCTTGACCTACAAGACCTTGGTGATTCCAAACTAGGTAAGCCTATATTATTGGCGAAAAACACAAAGGGAAAGCCTATGGTTCTACTCATTGTTCTTGAATTTCTTTGAGAGAGAGAGTGTGAATTCTTTCATTATTTGAGCTCCGTTAGAAATTTTAATGTATTTTGTGTGTTTGGAGCTAACTCTTGCTTGTGAATGACATCGATACTTTGGGGTGGAGTGTGAAGTCTTACTCTCGGCTTGGATAAATGGGTTAAGTAAGTTGCATTTTAAAGATTGAGACAATCTTTGAAGATTTTGTGTCTCCTCTTAAGAATCTTTGTTGATTTGGAAGGTTCATATGATACAAACTTGCATCCTGCTTCATAAAGATGTGCCTATTGAAAAATTTTGGTTCACTTATTGCCTTGATATGTTTGAAAGTCTTTATAGAGATTTGTTAGATTATTCTTTTAGTATAGCTTTCTTTTGGGTGGATTTGAGTTGAATACCCTATCTCATTAAATTGTTCTTGGTTGCTTGAGGACAAACAATAGTCTAAGTTTGGGGGAGTTAATAAGTCATCAATTTGATGATTTTATTGCACATTTTAAGCCTAAACCATCCTACTTTTCCATTGATATTATGTTAATCTCTTACTTAATGTTCATTTGTGTATGAAAAGTTGAAAAGTAAAAAAAGCAAGTCATTCAAGTCAAAAAGAGAAGAAATGTGAGCAAAAAGAATAAAAGCTGAACTGTAGGCCTAGAAATCAACCCTCAGTTACCGCGATCGTAGCCTGAGGGTCGCGATCAAGTCCAGTCAACAAGTCAGCTTGAGGGCGATCGTGATATTACTACCGCGATCGAGGGATTCCTGAATGCAGTCAAGAAATTGCGATCGAGGTTGAGTGAAAATCTTCAAGGGCAAAATTATAATTCACTTAAAGAGACCAATAGCAAGGTGGAATTTTTGTAATATTTGCCAAATGTGGAATTGGGGCTAATATAGGGGTTTTGTTGCTCATTCTCATCCATTTTTTTTATCTATCTTTTATCATACATATCATCCTATCCTTAGTTTAGGGTTTATCACTTGGAGCTTGGAGCTTGAATTTATACTAATTTGAGGCAAGAATTAATTAGAAAAACTCCAAAGTGAAGGATTGGTAAATGCCATTGAGGATTCATTGGAATTTAAAGTGTGGTTTGCTCTCTCTATATTTTTCATGAATCAAATTGATGGAGATTTTGGTATATTTTTATTTATTATCTTTACGAGTTGATAGTTCTTCCTCTTGGGATTATGTTAGAATAGGGTGCATTTATGTGTAGGTTGTGATTCATTTGTGTTATGCTAATTAGTTGGTGTGGGTTCTACTATTGCTTGAGTAAATTGATTGGGATTTATGGGTGAAAGCCCTAAATACCCAAAATGGGTGTGTGGGTGAAAACCCCAAGCTCTTGAAAGCCAAAACCATCCTTGAAAGAGGGGTTTGAGTGAGCCTTAGGAACCCTCATCATTTTTGAAAGATGGATGTGGGAACCAAGGCAATAATAAACAATTATTGGGTTTAGTTTGTTAATTTTCACTATCTTAGACATAAGGGTGAATATGAGGTTGACTATCCCTTGGGTACCATCCTAGAAATAGGGGTGTCTACTTGAGGTATTGGGTGGCTTTAATTTTCACACTTGTTAGGTACTCTAAAGAGTTATTGTGTGACATCTTTGAGGTTTTGTTGAATAACTAGCCTTAAGGACTTTAAACCTAGCCTACCACATCATCAACGATTAGAATTTGCTCCAAATTATCATGTTACCATGTATAAATTTCCCTTAGGAAAGCATAGTCCTAAGATCCATTTTAAATGATTATACTCTAATTATTTTTAGTCTTGAATTAGTCATTTAGAAGCCCAAAACCAATCATATCCTTGAAAACGTTTAAAACCCTCTAATTTTTACATCTTTGTGTCTTAAGTTTGAATTTAGTATGTACTTTTATTTCGAACTTACTTATTTGCCACTCACATTATTCCTCATGGATTCGAACTTGACTCTTGTTGGGTAATTATATTGACAACGACTGCCTTGCACTTAAATTGACGTGTAAGTTGAGCATTATCACCTTGAAGGTGTCTTGAGATTCGAGGGGCATATTTGCATTTTGGGGGTTAGGGATTTGATTTAGTTGATATTATAAGAGGCTTGTTGTTCTAGATATTTTATTCATCCTGGTGCATCTATGATGTATCTGGATCTGAGATAACATTACTAGTAGTGTGGGATGAAGGGGGATATAACAGACTTCATAACTAGGTATTTGTGTTGTCATCAGGTGAAGTGTGAGCACTTAAGACCAGGTGGTTTTCTTCAGAGGCCTACCCAGCCATGGTTATCCTTTCCCATTTTCACTCGGTAATAGGCATCCTCTAAAGTAATTCTGCAAGTTTTTGGTGTTCGTATTTCACATGCTACCAATTGTGGAATTTAAACACACACTCCACTATATCTCTTTTAATTTTGGGCCACAAATAAAGTTGTCTCTAGTCACAGTACATCTTGGATACATCTTGGTTTCAACAAATCTTTCCACCTCTCCTGCCTCAAGTTAAAATCCTTTGGTGAAAACTTATTGCAAGCTACGATGGTCTGTAAACACTTCACACTTGATACCATAGAGTTAGTGTCTCCAAATCTTAAGTGCAAAAACCACTACTTCTAACTCCAAATCATGGGTTGGATAGTTCTTCTCATGAGGCTTCAATTGCCTTGAAGCATATGTAATCTCATTCCTATCCTGCAATGATACAACCCAAACCAGAGCATAAAGCATCTTAAAATACAATTAAGTCCTTTCCTTCAATTGGCAAGGCAAGAATAGGGGCTGTAGTCAAAAGAGACTTGAACTTTTGAAAAATCTCCTCACATTTATCTGACCATACAAATGACACCTCCTTCTAGGTCAACCTTGTCTAGTGAGTAGAAATAGAGGCAAAATTCTTCACAAACCTGCGATAATAATTAGCATGACCCACAAAACTTCTAACTTCAACCATAGAGCTATGTCGAACCTATCTCATAATAACCTCAATCTTTTGGAGATCTACTATCACCCTTTTTCTGAAACCACATGCCAATAAAGACAATAGAAGACAACCAAAATTTCCAATTAGAGAACTTAACATACACTTCCTTCTCCATCAAAATTCCCAGAATAATGCAAAGATGAACTGCCTATTCCTCCTAACTATTGGAGTAACCTGAAATATCATTAATAAAAATAATCACAGTCGAATCCAATAAAGACTTAAATATATTATTCATCATGCTCATAAATGCTTTTGGCATAGTTGTTGACCCAAATGACATCACCAATAACTAATAATTCCTATATCAAGTTTTAAAAGGTGTCCTGGGTATATCCTCAGTTTGAATTCTTAACTGGTGATAGTACGACCTCAAGTCTATCTTAGAGAAAATTAAGGCACCCTATAACTGGTCAAAAATATCATTTAGTCGGGGCAAGGGATACTTATCTGTGATGGTAGCCTTATTCAACTACCTATAGTTAATAAATTATCATGCTACTATCTTAATGAACAACACTAAAGAACACCAAGATAAAGCACTAGGATGAATGAATCCCTTATATAGTAACTCCTATAACTGAGTCTTGAGTTCTCTTAACTTATTCAGAGCCATTTGATTGGGAGAGGTGGAAATAGGGTGAGTTCTAGACTACAAATTATTACAAAATTCTATGTCCAATCTGGAGGCATACGGGGCAAGTGTATGGGAAACACCTCATGAAATTTTGACACCATGAGAATTGACTTAATAGAAGGGGACTAAGTATAATATTCTAGAGATGTTCTATTAAGGATGAACACCCTCTCCCAACTACCTTCTTAGCCTAAATAAAAGATATAATTTTCACAGGTGTTGACTAATACACACTTTCCACTCTATCATATCCATTCAAGGCATCTCTAAAGTCACCTTCTTAGTAGTACAAATTAGAACAACATGATATGAAGATAGCCAAGTCATACCCATGATGATTAAAAAATCAAGTATATCCATGATTATCAAATCTACCCAATATGGATCCCAGAAATATAATAGAATAAGAACGATACATATGGGGTCACTACCCCTTTTATTTTCTTCATATAATTAGCAAACTCATTGAAGGTATTCCCTATAGAAGTGATATGATCAAATAAAACTTGGAATTTTATGCTTTGGCCCTTCACAAATAACCAAATCCTCTTATCCTCTGTACCAAGTAACTAAGTAGCATAATAGGACAAATAGTGAAACTTGGACTCATAGGCTGCAACGAATATATTGCCCTACTCGAGGTTAATAAACTTATTCTTCATGTAATTATGAAGAGTACGAGGTACATACTTCTCCAAAAATAGGATATGAAATTGAGCCCATGCAATGAAGGTAAAACTGCTGACTGACACTCCACATATATCCTCCACCACTACTTTGCATCACCTTACAGTTGGAAAGTCACAAACTCAACCCCATGCTTCTCCATAATACCTATTTTGTGTAGCCTCTCATAATAATTAATAATAAAATCAAATGCATCCTCAATCTCATAGCCAACAAAAGAGGTTTTATTTTAAAAATTTAGTCAACATGTCATGTTCAGTCTCGATCATGATAAGACTTAACATCAAGCAAGGGAAAATTTGAGTCCCTAAGGCCTCACCCAATTTAGCAGCAGTTGTGGTAGTCGACTAAATACCTAAAACTAATTAGTAGGCATGGTAGGAATGACAACTCAAAAAATAAAGCACCTATGGAATTATCTCAGAAGTCATCTACGGAAAAGCTGCACCCCCTACTGGTGCCACCTCCTCATGGTTTACAATATCCTTATTCTTATACTCAACCTCCTCATAATAATCCTAAGGTAAAGGAGGATTCACTGATATTTGATAAGCTTGATTAGTTATTTCTCAAGCTCCACCCATAGTGGGTGTTTCTCTATCCTTCCTCCTTTTCCTACCCCTTCTTCGACCTCAAACAATCGACTTCGTAGCTGGAGTTATTGGTGCAGGGGCTCTTTCCCTAGCTCTATTAGCTCTACTTTTCACCATTTACAAATAAAAGAATGAAGAGGGCCAGATATTAATTTAGATCACCAGATACCAATTGGAATCAAATTATAGCACAAAAGAAGAAAGAAAGTGATAGTTTTATAAAGCCCTGTAGCCTCTTAAAGAAATGTACAGACGTCTCTGTACCATTCTATAAGACTCTACTGGACCTATTTTGGTACAACAAGATCAACAAACGTAGGGCTCTGATCCCAACTTTGTCCTGACCCAAACTCATTGCAAGTGACACCCACACTAATCCTATGATAGGAGAACCAATCCACCCAACTACTCAAACCCAACACTCAGACAAATTTCAAGGTAAACTAATTTCTTCATTAATAAGCAATGTCTCAAAGTATTCTCAAAATAGTAACAAGTGAGGAAATTAAAAATAGTCTAACCAACCTCGTAGAATCTGAAAGTCATTGTACCAAAATCTTACAAATGTCAATAAAAGAGTTTAACCACAAACAACTATAAATATCCAAGTACAAAATAAATGGACCTGAAACTAAGTAGATGACTCATGGCTACCCAATAGATGTAGTTCATCCTTGAGTTAAAATGTAATCTCCTTTAAAACAAAGGTCTCAATTAAGTCACTAAAGAATGCTCCGCATTTAACAAAAAAAGAGCACGTGTAATATCAGTACGTAAAAACAATGGTGTATTGATAGGACCATCGTCCAACCCAAAATAAGAAATGTGAACAAGCAACCATAACTTAGTAAAATAAGAATAACCATAATCACTTACCATGTAACTTTACCTCAAGTTATGATACTTAACCTTATTCAAAAACACCATAGAATTCAGTCAAGTACAAATCTAAATGACAACAACTCAAGTCAAGACCATGACTACTTAGCAAAAGTATAATTCAAGATCATATCTACTTAGCAATACTCCCAGTTAATAACCCATGACTCAACAACAATATGCTAACCATGTTTCAATTACATAAGTAGATAAATAAATAAAGAGATATGTCAACCATTTATAATTTTAGCCCGAACCACTAAAGGATCTATTCCAACAATAACAATGGTAATAATCATACATTCATGTTCACTCATGGAACCAAATATAACAAGTCAACACATAAATTTGATTCACCCAAGGAACTAAATTTAACAAGTCAATATATAAACTCGATCCACTCAAGGAATATTCACACTGACCAATACCTTGTACACATATGCTGAGGGTCTTCTGATCACCCACTAGCCATGACCTACAGGGACGAGCTCTTGTCTATGTACCAAAAGTCCCATATATCTAGTGCCTGTAAAGTTTATACTGCCAACCTTATATCGCCAATCTCCTGAAGATGTCCAAATATTGATGTATCCCATAATAATGAATATTACATTACCACAATCCCAAACACTATAAAACAACAACTACCTTTGTACATTAAATAATTTATTTAGTATAATCTCATTGCATGTGATTAACACTAAAGATATCATTTAACCATTTACTTTTTTTAAACATTCATTGTAACAAGTATACGAAGGAACAGTTAATGTGCACACATAAATCAAGTTGTGTTTCAACTACATTAAACCATCACCTACCTCAATTCAAGCCCCACAATGCTCTAATGAATTTGGGCATTACCTTTTCTTACAATCTCGACTTAATTATAGTATAGAAACATCAATACAATAAATGATCAATCAAGCTACCTAATAATATCAAGAATTATAACCTAACCCCGAAACTTCAAGACCAAATTCATGACCATTCCTATAATTCTAGAATTTTCTATCATTATTCCACCTTAATCCTACCAATTTCATGGTTAAAGTGATGAATTATAATCATACAAGGATATTTTAATATCTTCTAACCAAAATCCAAGGGTTTACTACCTAATTCACCTAATTACACTAGAAAAATTAGTCAAGCCAAGTTAAATCCTCCCAAAACCTGAAAACTAGTAATTCTATGAGTTAATAATCGAAAAATTAGGTCAACTTATCTTTACACAAATTTTGATGGAAAGTAGGCGGAATTTTTCCTAAAAATCCACATCTATGCCCATAATGAAAGTGGAATGAAAATAATATTTTGAGGTATTTTCTTCATTAATTAGCGTATATCCCACAATAGTTTCTGTATCCCACTATAGCGGCCTTATTATAGCGAGATCCACCTGTTATGGTGGGATTGACCAAAGCTGACTCCTGTTATAGCAAAAAAATTCTCGATATAATGGCAGTCATAGAGGCTTGCCATCCATTGTAGCAAGGTTGACGAGGTAGAAACTCAAAATTTCTTTCAGATATTTTACTTTTGCAACACACCCTCAGATTTCGACATCCCAAATCAACCCCTTTACCTCAAATTTGATATCAAGAGTTCTACTCACTCGAATTCACTCCAAAAGATCCTACAAATTTCTTATCATCTTAGCTATCATAGAATTAACTTACAATATATAAACTTTAAATAATCTATTATTGTATTTAGCCTAGACCATACCACGCTCGAATTTCGTCTAAGACTAGCCTAACATGAAATTTCTAAATCTCAATTTAGGATAAGTCTTAACCCAAATTTTAGCACACTAGACTTACCTGTAATGACGGAAAGGGTCGTTGCAGTCGACCTATGATGCCTTTTGAGTACCACATATTTTGGTACTCATACTATACTTGTGCATCTTTTTTCTTGTTGTAGATCCAAGTACGGTTCATCTCCACTAACGTCTTTCTTTATGTGAAACTGTTGATAGGAGATATAAGGTAAGTTTTTAGTGATCGAAGCTAATCTATATCCTTTTATTTTGGACTAGTTTTGTTTTGTATGTTTGGAGACTTTTCGCTGTATATTTTACCTATCTAGTGCTCTTTATACAATGTGGCTCTTATACTGGCTGATACTAGGTCTTGGGGGATATTTTTATGTATTTTGGTATTTCCCCTCCTTATTTCTATGCATGTTTTCATTTATTAGTTTTTTAATTTTGTGTTGCTATGTTGTTTTTTTCTCTTCCGCTCGTTAGTCCATTAATTGACATTTTTTGCTATTAGTTTGACTTATCAATTGAGGAGTTATAGTAGGTGCCATCATGATCTGAGTCTTTGAATCATGACAATTGGATATTAGATTCAGGAGCAACTAAGAATTTTTCATATGACCTCCACTTAGTTTATTAATTTTAAACCTCTATCTTGTTCTATCTATGTCAATTTATCTGATTCTCGTAAGGTAAAGATAACTTATGGAGGTAGTGTTGCTTTGTTTCTTAACTTAACTTTTCATATTGTTTTTTATGTTATTTTTTTTGAAATAGTCTTCAATATATTTGTGTTCAACTGAAATACCTCATCCATTTTCTTCCACTAATTGTGTATTGTTGGGAACTTCAAAGAAGAGTCCACACGCCCTTGGTGATATCATGAAAAAGTTATATCAATTAGATTCTTTTAGTTTCAAAAGTTTGTTTTGAAGAACATAGTTTAATATAGAGCTTTATTACTAGCCTATATTAATTTCAATTTCTAATTCTATAGTAAATAATAGAGATTCAAATACAAAACGTTGGCACAATAGACTAAGGCACTTTCCATTTCTACAATGAAAATACCAAGTTGTTTATTTTCAAATCTATCTCTAATTGTTATTGTTATGTTTGTATTCTTTCTACCTATCTAAACTTTCCTTTTCAATTGGTAAAATCAAAAAATAAATTCATCTTTGAGTTAACTCACATTGACACTTAGTGTGTTGGTAAAATACAAGGTAGTATTTTGGGATATTTAGTTAAAAGTGACAAAAGAGTTTGAAAATGAGGTGTAGGTGAGTCAAGTCTTAGTAATTAAGTGGAGGTGATAATTAATTTATTATGGAATAAAAAAGTTGGAAAAGTTTGAAAATATCCCACAAGTTTTTAAATTTACACTTTGATCCAAATGTTAGTTTATATAAGAAGAAATAGAGGGAAAAGGGCACATTTCTCTCTCTTCTCATCCATTGTTCTTTTCTGTCTCTTCATGATTTTTGTTGTTCATTGTTGCTACTACTTTATTCATCATCTTCTGCTTCATTATCATTATCTTCTACTTTATTATCATCTTCATCTTTTTCTTGTAGACCATTGTTGTTGATTTTACCGCTACTGCTGCTACTTAAACAATTTTTTGGGTCAAATTTTATTTCGTACATCACTTTGGCATTACTTTATAGGTGACTTTGGTAAGTAAAATTATGATGTTTAGCTGAATTTGTCATCTGGGTACACTAATACTGTTGTTTTTTCAACAATGGATAGAACCCATTCATGAATCTAACATAAGAGCCTTCTGTTTAAACAAATCACTCATCTGTTGTGACAGATGAGTCATCAGTTACAATGGAAGACTCATATATTGGATTTATGTTTATGGTTCGATATATTACCCGTAACATGAATCGAATAGATGGTTTATCTATTGCAACAAACAAGTTATCTGTTGTAACATATGAGTTATCTATTGCAACAAACTAGTTATTTCTTGCATCAGACTAGTTATCTGTTGTAACAGATGCATTATCTATTGCAACGGAGGAGTAATCTATTACAATAGATGAGTAATCTTCTTGGAACAACATAAAACAACTCCTGCCACAAACCCAACAGAAAACCAATATGTTTCAACAGATGGTCCATCTGTTGAAAGAACTCAAAACTCTTTCTATTGCTGCTGGATTATAAATTGTTCCTTACATCCAATCATCGACATGTTAATTGAGAATAAGAAATAGACAGAAAGATAATTTTTTCATTGAACAAAAACAAAATACATTAGGCAGGTAGATCGTATATAAGTAAAAGTATAAATACATACTCTAAAAGAAAAAACATAACCTAATTATTATTATCATCATCATCATTATCATTACTATTATTTCCAGCCAACCAATCATCAACCGGTAGCAACAGGGCTCTCCTCAGCCTGTAAATCTTTCGAAGCATCCATGCTCTCACGACACCCAACTCTCACTGTAGGTAATTAACCTGCCTCTGAGGTTCCTGCACGGTGTCACGCAGAATAGCAATATTCCAAATAGGATCAACCATATCTAGATCACGCATGAATTGAAAAAAAATGTAAAAACACTAACGAGTCCAAATTGTATAATATTTTGTTTCTCGTACACTGTCAAATTCTAGTATAGTTTAAGATATCGTCCCACAGAGATTGGAAAATCTATGCTACAAACTTATGGTATTTGGTCTACTATTTGAGAATCAAATTGATGAAAAGAGGGTAATTTCTTAAGTTTTAAATAAAATGTAAAGAAATATTGTTTAGAATATTATCTTGGAGAGGGAGTTGGGGGTTGTTGAATTCACTTGGTATGTTTATTATAAAAATATCCTTACTTTAGTAATTTCTACAAAATTGTAGAATAACTTTCTAGACTTGATTTATGTGTTTATGAGGAATAAAAACCCCTTGCGAGTAATCTTTAAATCAATAAACTTACTTGAGACAATCTTTCCGTGATGATACAGATTGAAAGAAATAAGATAAAGACCCCTCAAATCAACAATCTTATTTGAATGAATCCCTCCGCGAGGATACTAATTGAAACAACTAAGATAGAGATTATTTAAATCCAAGAAATAGTTTGAAATAATCCTTCCGTGAAGATAAGAATCAAAAGAAGCAATTTCAAAGATTTGACATAACAAGTGACTAAAAATTATTATTACTTATATTTTATAAAATACTTAAGTATATTTAGTTTTCTTCTTTGTGGGAAGCACAACTTAATATAACTATAACTATAATATAAAATATCAAGTAACGCTAATTTCTAGTACAAGTATTTCAACACGGAGTATTTAGCTTTTAAATAAAATCAAGTCTTGAAACAACTATAATAAGATTGATATTATAATATTATACCAAGTTTCTTCAACACTCCCAACATTAAGAGATCACTCCATTATGTTAGTAGAAAAAAAAGACTTAAATTTAAGAAACTAGATATGTGGAAAAGACTTGAAGAAATAATTATTACAAGAGACCAACACTTTATTTTTGCTAATTGTTGGATGCTTAATAATCAAAGAAATGCCTCTATTTATAGAAAATTATAATGTTGAACCAACGAATGGATTCTTTGAAGTGGTAGTCATGACAGTTAACTTATAACTCTTCTCAAACGTATATTTCTTCACTTGACGGGTGTGAGAAGCTTTTGAAGTGATGGTTGTGACGGTCAACTTATAACTCTTCTCAAAATGTTCACTTATTTCATTCTTTCACTTGACGGTTGTGAGATGTTTTTGTGATTACACCCGCGGAATTCTTTTATTTCTTCTTGTACTCTTTTTCCTGTAGAATTTATCAGAAAATATGCGAGGATTGAATATAATTACTCATATTTTATGTAAAAATATAATTTTTATATACTAAATTATATGAATAATTTATTTTCATAAAATTACTTGAACTTTTGCTCGTCCTTGAGGAAAAAGAAGATTTTTAAAGAAAAAAATTCATGATATTTGTAGGATAGAAAATTTATGCATAATAAATTTCTTTCATAATGATCAATTTAATTAATCTTTCTAAATTCACCAAATGTTTACCTTATTCTGAATTTTGCTCTGATCAGAAAGAACTTGCTTTCTTCTTCTCTTCCATCCTTTAGAATTGATAGGTTCAAGATTACTTATTCAGTGAGTATCATAGTCTTGTCCATAGGCTTGATCCTTATGTTTGTCTCCACTAATATAGATTCGATACTATTTTCTGAAATCATTTTAGGGCTTTATAGAATTGTAATGTTAGGCTTCAGGCTGGTAGGATAAGGATATTTTCATAGTGACTTTTTGTTTTTTAACTTGGGACAGTTCCTTTCTTTCATACTCATTCCTTTTTTTGATTTTATTCTCTCTCTCTTTCCTTTTTTTTTAAAGACTTGAACTATTTTTTTTCCATTTCTCTTTCCTTTGCCATTTCTCAAAGAATTATATTTAAATTTCTTTTCATCTATTGAATACTGTCTACTTATAGTTGAAGTGAATATATGTGTATATTTGAACTTACATATATTTTTTGAGAATTAGGGTGTTAGAAAAAAAATTAGGGCTGAAAATAAAGGTTCTAAAAAGGAAAAAATATGTGGGTGTGGATAGAAATAGAGGTTAAAATTTGGTATCAAAGAAGGCCTAATATCATTTTTCAAAAATAAGTATCGTCTATTATTTCACCTTGAGAAACATAAAGATCAAGTTCTAGCCAAATTTTTTGATTCCCCCTGTTTAGTGATCATAACTCTTCTCAATTCACAAGATTTCTAAGTTGAAGATGCTTGTTTTTTCCTTCACAAAATCAAAAATCAAAAATTATGAAAATCATATGGTGAAAATCGAAAGAAATAATCTTGACCATAATGTAAAAAAATTATTTTGTTAATTTAAAACGTACAAGGCAATCATTTTTAAAGAAAAATATTTTTTGCTTTCAAATTTACAACTGCAGAAGAAAGCTTGAAAGAAACTACAGTCATAC
>JAPEIP010000012.1:70592006-70634711 GCA_026120095.1 Capsicum chinense
ATATATATATATATTATATTCCTCAGCGTTGATGCGATTGTTACTTCTACGAAGCTTCAATGTGCCCTTCTACAATAGAAATATAATTATATGAGTAAAAATGATTAGAATAATAATAATTATAATAAGTAATGACAAATAAATATTTAATAGGTTGTGATTTTAAGGATATATATATATATTGCTCTCAAGGAAAAATAACTTTTCAATTTAGTTTTGATTCCTTGATTCTGTAGTGAAGTATCAGATACAAGTTTATATATATAGCACTAGAAAAAAATAATTATTTGTACTTGGTTTAATATAAACCAAAATATTACCTGATCCAATAATTATCATACACAATTAATTGGTTAATCAACTAGTTACTTAGGCCTACCGATCACCATGGAATTACTCCTGTGTAGGTGACTCTATTTTTGTAGAGGCCTTCATGAGATGTTCTGGTTGTACAATAACATGGATATTAACCAAGTCAATTGATTAAGCAATTAATTGACATGAATTTATACTGGACTTATGAGGCTCCATTGTTTTACCCTCAATGGCTGCTGGCAGAAATAGTAGTTCTAAGTTTAATGTCATCAGCTCGACTTATTCGTTGCTTGATTCATTATTAAATCAGTTTCACTGGCGGTTGCTCATCAAATCGTCCTTCAAGATATAAATTTAGCCTATGACCATTTACCTTAAGCTTATCTTTGCCTTTGAGATGTTGTATTTCAATAGCTCCATAAAAAGTGATATTTGTAACACAATAGGGACCTGTCCATCTAGATTTCAGTTTTCCAGGAAATAATCTAAGTCTGCAACTGTAAAGAAGTACCAAATCTCCAATCTTAAAACTCTTTGGTCTAATCAAATTGTCGTGCCATTTTTTATTTTTTCTTTAAAAATTCGAGTATTTTCATAGGCTTCTAACCTCAGTTCTTCTAATTCATTGACTTGGAGAAATCTATTTTTTTCAGCAGTGGTCAATTCAAAATTCAGTGTTTTCAACGCCCAAAAAGCTTTGTGCTCTAATTCAACAGGTAAATGACAAGCTTTTCCAAAGACTACTATATATGGAGATGTACTAATTGGTGTTTTAAAGGCCATTTGGTATGTCCATAGAGCATCATCTAATTTTAAGACCCAATCTTTTCTCAAAATTCCAACCGTCTTTTCTAGTATTCTTTTTATTTCACGATTGGTAGCTTCTACTTGTCCTTGAGTTTGGGGATGATATGGTGTTCCTGTTTTGTGAGTCACACCATATTTTGATAACAAAGATGAAAATTATTTATTAATGAAATGAGTCCTTTGATCGCTAATGATGACTCGTGGTATGCCAAATCTAGTAAAAATATTTTTCTGAGAAAATTACACACTGTACAAGCATCATTTTTTTTGTGTGGAATTACTTCTAGCCACCTTGATACATAATCCACTGCCACGATAATGTATTTATAAAAGTGAGAAGAAGGAAAATAACCCATAAAATCTATTCCCCAAACATAAAAAATTTCACATACCTGTATTGATTGTAATGGCATCTCATCTCTCTTTGTGATATTACCTGTTCTCTGACATTGATCACACTTTCCGACATATGTTCGAGCGTCCTTAAAATGTGTAGGCCAAAAAAATCCAGCTTCCAAAATTTGTAAGGCGGTTCGATTGGATGCATAATGTCCTCCAATTGCTCAACAATGACAGTGATAAAGTATGTTGTCCATATCCTCTTCAGGTACACATCGTCTGATGATAATTTTTAAATAAGTAAGGTTCGTCCCACAAGTAATATTTAGCATCAGATATACGCTTTTTTTATTGGTAAGTAAGATCTTGGGGTATTCACTTTCCAGCCAAGTAATTTGTAATATCCGCAAACCAGGGTGGCTGAGCTACAACTGAGAAAATGTGTTCATCAGGAAATTCTTTCTTTATTTCTGTAAGCTCCAGAGGGGGTTTCTTTAATTTAGACAAATGATCAGCTATTTGATTTTCTATTCCTTTTTTGTCTTTAATTTCAAGGTCAAATTCTCGTACACGTAAAATCCATCTTAATAATTTAGGTCGAGCATATTTCTTTGCAAAGAGGTATTTTAAAGCTGCATGGTCAGTGAAAACAATAACCTTGTTTCCTATTAAATAAGAGCTAAACTTATCAATTACAAATATTACTGCTAATAGTTTTTTTCTGTTGTTGCATTTCTGTTGAGCCTCATTAAAAGTCCTACTAGCATAATAAATGATATGAAAAATCTTATCCTTTTCTGGCCTAAAACAACACCTATAGCTTTATCACTAGCATCACACATAATCTCAAAAGGTTGATTCCAATCAGGGGGAGACAACTATTGGAGTGGTTGATAATCTATTCTTGAATGTTTCAAAAGCCTTTAAACAATCACTTGAAAATTCAAACTTAACATCTTTCATCAGAAGGTTAGTCAGAGGTTTTGAGATTTTTCAAAAGTTTTTAATGAACCGTCTGTAAAAACCTGCATGTCCTAGAAAACTTCTAATGCCTTTAATAGTTGTGGAGGGGGTAATCGTGCTATAATATCAATTTTAGCCTTATCAGCTTTATCCCTTTAGCAGTGATTTTATGTCCAAAAACAATTCCTTCTGCAACCATAAAATGACATTTCTCCCAATTAAGGATCAAGTTTGTCTCCTCACATCTCTTAAGGACTAAGATCAAGTGATAAAGAAAATCTTCAAATGATTTTTCAAAAAGTGTAAAGTCATCCATAAAAATCTCTAGGAAATTTTTGGTCGTGTCTGAGAAAATTGCTGACATACACCGCTAAAATATTGCAGGTGCATTACATAAACCAAATGGCATTCTCTTATAGGCATATGTTCCATGAGGGAATGTGAAAGTTGTCTTATCCTGATCTTTGGGTGCAATTGGTATTTGGTTTTAACCTGAATATCCATCAAGAAAACAGTAAAAATCATATCCTGCTACCCTTTCTAACATTTGATCAATAAATGGTAAAGGAAAATGATATTTTCTGGTGACATCATTGAGACGTCTGTAATCAATACAAACTCTCCATCCTGTGACCGTTCTAATAGGTATAATCTTATTATTTTTATTTTTTATGACTTTTATACCTCTCTTTTTTGGTACTACCTAAACAGGACTTACCCATGGACTATTAGAAATAGGATAGATAATACCTGTCGCTAGAAGTTTTATTATCTTCTTTTTTACCACTTCTTGTATCACATGATTTTATCTTATTTGTGGATGGACTATTGGTTTGTAGTTATCCTCCATGAGAATTTTGTGTGCACAAATAGCTGGATTAATTCCTTTGATATCTACCACCATCTATCTTGTGGCTCCTCTGTGTGCTCGTAGTAACTCAATCAATTTATGTTCCTGTATAGCAGTCAAAGAAGATGAAATAATCACTGGAAATAGTTCAGGCTCAAGATAGGCATATTTTAAATGGGAAGGGAGTATTTTGAGTTCAAATTTTTGTTGAAATTCCTGTGATTGCATTTTCTCATCCTTATAATCATTTTTCTCGCTTCTGAAGGGTGGATCATCATCTTGTGGTGTGTCAGAATTAAGCAAACAACTTTTCATGGAATTTAGAGTTAATTTTTCATCTTGAAATTCATTTGTAAGATCTTCAATCATATCAATTGAAAAGAATAAAGATGAAGTCTCATCTCCTAAAAATCTTAACATTTTTTGTATATAAAAAATAACCCTTTCTTCATCTACTCTCAAAATCAGTTGTCCTTGATGGACATCTATGATTGCTCTTCCCGTCACAAGAAATGGTCTACCCAGAATTATTGATTCATCAGGACATTCCTGCATTTCAAGTACTATAAAATCTATAGGAAAAATAAATTTATCTACTTTCACAAGAACATTCTCAATTATTTCTTTAGGGTTTTTAGTACTTTGATCTGCAAACTGAAGAGAAACACTTGTGTTTTTTTATTTCGCTAACATATAATTTTCTAAAAATTGAAAATGACATTGAATTTATTGAAGCTCCAGAATCACATAGTGCTTTTCAAAACATACCCCTCCCAAAGTGTATCGAATTGTGAAACTCCTGGATCACTGAGCTTTTCTGGTAGCTTATTTTGAAGTATAGCACTATATTTTTCAGTAAGTACTACCACAGAAGCTTCTTCTAATTTTCTTTTGCTTGACGAAATTTCTTTTAAGAACTTGGCGTATGAAGGCATCTGCAAAAGAGCATCAATGAAAGGAATTTTTATATGAATTTTCTTTAAAATATCCAAAAATTTAGCAAATTTCTTGTCAAGCTTCTCTCTTTTCATTTTTTGAGGAAAAGGAATTGTCACAGGGATAGAAGTCATTTCTTTACTATTCCTCTCTTCAATTATTTTTTCTTTTTCTTTTGATGGTTCTATTGGTATTTCCACATCTTTATCTTTACTTACCTGTTGCTTTGACAGATCCTTTTCTTGAATATTTCTATAAAGTTCATCAAGATTCTTACCTGACCATAAAGCGATGGCTTTAAGGTGCTCTTTTGAATTTTTCTCTATATTGCTTGGTAAGGATCCTTGAATCTTTTTTGACACAAGAGTTACCAACTGACTTAACTGAGTTTCTAGATTTTTAAAAACACTATTTTGACTCTCAATTTTTTCATCAGTATCTTTGCTGTGTTTATACAATACGTCATCAATATTTGAATGGGCCTGTGAGGGTCTTTGGTGATAGGAAGCTATTTGTTGATATGATTTGAAATTTGATATTCCACGATTTTGATTCTGGAATCCAGGTGGACCTTGTACTGAATGTTTTTGAAAGCTTTGAGGATTTTCAGCACCATTAGAATTGCTCCATTGAAAGTCTGGATGTTTCTGTGCTAAGGGGCTACCAAAAGAGTATGACTTATATCTGAGGAGATTAACATGCTCAACTTTTTGATTTGTTGCTTGACATTCTTGGCTCAGATGATTTCCTCCACACATGTCACAAGCCTGGACTTGAACTGACTTGTGCACATTTACCTGAAAAGATTCAAACTTTTGTGCCAAAGAAGCAATCTGTTGTGTTAGTGTATTTAAAGCATCTTCTTGATTTACCGTAGTAGACTTTTTGATAATGATACGATCAGATGACCATTGAATATCATTTTCTAAGATTTCATTCATCATTTGTAATGCTTCATCTATGGTTTTACCCAAGATCGAGCCTCCTACAGCTGCATCTATTATATTTCTAGAAGAAGGCTTTAGTCCATGATAAAAAATATACAATTGCATATGTTCAGGTATGCCGTGACGTGGACATTTTCTTAACATTGCTTTTAATCTTTCCCAAGCCTGATAAACTGATTCAGTTTTAGTCTGCAAGAAATTAGAAATCTCTTATCTTAACTTTGTGGTTTTAGCTGGAGAAAAATATTTATTTAAAAATTTCTGAGTCATCTGATCCCATGTGGTAATAGAACCTTGAGGTAAACTTCGCAACCAAGTTTTTGCATCTCCTTTTAAAGAAAAAGGAAATAGCCTTAACTTAATTGCTTTAGGAGAAAGTCCATTGTATTTAGCAGTTTCAACTAATTCTAAGAAATCAATCAAATGACTATGTGGATCTTCACTTGGGTCACCAGAAAAAGTACATGATTGTTGAATTGTTTGAATTAATCCAGTCCTGATTTCAAAATTATTGGCTGCTACTGGTAGTTTTCGGACACTAGATTCACAGTTGAAGTGGTTTGGTCTAGCGTAATCTCTCAAAATTCTATTTGCGGGTCTTGGCACCACTTCATCAAATTGATCATCTAGAGCAGGTGGTGGAATTTATGGTTGATTAATTTCATCATCCGGTCTGTGTTCCATTCTACTAAAGACTTGAGAAGTTGATGTTTGTTCTTTCCTACGCCAACAAATTATTCTTTCAATTTCTGGATCGTAACTGGCTAAATTTTTTATAAAGGAGTGGGTCATAAACTACCTGAACTTTATAAAGTAGAGAAATAAGTTCAATAAAAATAAATAAAGTAAGATGAGAACGAGATTAGCGAGAATAATAATAAAAAGAAAAGTAAGCTCTCAAAGTAGTATCAAAACACTTAGTCTGAAGTAGATATATGCCAATCCCCGGTAATGGCGCCAAAAATTTGACGAGTCCAAATTGTATAATATTTTATGTCTCGTACTTCATCAAATTCTAGTCTAGTTTAAGATATCGTCCCACAGAGATTATAAAATCTATGCTACAAACTTATGGTATTTTGTCTACTATTTGAGAATCAAATTGATGAAAAGAGGATAATTTCTTAAGTTTTAAAATAAAATGTAAAGAAAGATTGTTTAGAAGATTATCTTGGAGAGGGAGTTGGGGGTTGTTGAATTCACTTGGTATGTTTATAATAACAAAATCCGTATTTTAGTAATTTCTACAAAATTATAGAATAACTTTCTAGACTTGATTTATGTGTTTATGAGGAATAAAGACCCCTGTCGAGTAATCTTAAATCAATAAGCTTACTTGAGACAATCTCTCCGCGAGGATAGAGATTGAAAGAAAAAATATAAAGATCCCTCAAATCAACAATCTTATTTGAATCAATCCCTCTGCGAGGATACGAATTGAAACAACTAAGATAGAGATTATTTAAATCCAAGAAATAGTTCGAAATAATCCTTCCGTGAGGATAAGGATCAAAAGAAGCAATATCAAAGATTTGAAATAACAAGTGACTAAAAATTATTATTACTTATATTTTATAAAATACTGAAGTATATTTAGTTTTCTTCCTTGTGGGAAGCACAACTTAATATAACTATAACTATAATATGAAATATCAAGTAACGCTAATTTCTAGTACAAGTATTTCAACACAGAGTATTTAACTTTTACATAAAATCAAGTCTTGAAACAACTATAATAAGATTGATATTATAATACTATACCAAGTTTCTTCAACGCTCCCAACACAAAGAGATCACTCCATTATGTAAGTAGAAGAAAAAAAATCTTAAATTTAAGAAACTAGATATATGGAAAAGACTTGAAGAAATAATTATTACAGGAGACCAACACTTTGTTTTTGCTAATTGTTGGATGCTTAATAATCAAAGAAATGCCTCTATTTATAGAAAATTATAATGTTGAACCAACTAATGCATTCTTTGAAGTGGTCGTCATGACGGTCAACTTATAACTCTTCTCAAAACATTAATTTTTTCACTTGACGGGTGTGAGAAGCTTTTGAAGTGGTGGTTGTGACGGTCAACTTATAACTCTTCTCAAAACGTTCACTTATTTCATTCCTTCACTTGATGGTTGTGAGAAGTTTTTGTGATTACACCCGTGGAATTCTTTTATTTGTTCTTTTGTATTCTTCTTGTATTCTTTTTCCTGTAGAATTCACCAGAAATTATGCGAGGATCGAATATAATTATTCATATTTTATTTAAAAATATAATTTTTATATACTAAATTATATGACTTATTTATATTAATCAAACAAAAATAAAGAAAAGAGTCCAAATGTAATACAATGTATACTAACAATTAGGTAGATTTAAAGAAAAAGAAAGAAAGAAAGTTACTTGAGTCAGGGAAAAGGTATTTGGTCTTTGAAGAGAAAGTGGTTGAAGATGTAATATGCAAAACAAGATGCAAGAAATAAATAGTGTAGCAGAATTAACAAGTAAGGAGGGACCTATTTATAGAAGATTGAATTTGAATGAGTTAGGCAAAAAGGCGCGACTGTTCACCTCCATTTATTAATTACATTCAAACTGGTGACTTGTTGATTATTGTAAAAAATTATGACTTAATTAAATCAAACTGCTGACTTTTTGATTATTGTGATAAGTCTTGACTTTTCAGCTTATTATTATTAATTAGTTCTTAAATTTAAATAATCTTTGTCTCAATTAAATAATCAAAGACTTCTCACCTTTTCAATAGTCGTTTCTTCTAATAATAACCATTTTTATTGAGTTGTAGCAATAAATTGTATATCTGTTGCATCAAATAACCCATCTGTGGCAATAGATATACCATCTGTTGCAACAATTCGACCATCTATTGCAATAGATAATCTATTTGTTGCAACATATAATCTATCTGTTGCAACATATAATCTATCTTTTTTAATAATCGTCATATACTTTCATTAATCCAAATTGGTGACTTTTTTATTATATAAATAAAAAAAATGGATTTAAAAACAAAAATGGTGAAAAGTCACTACTTGTCACCTAATTAATATTAACACTATTTATTCAAATTAAATAACCATTTTTATGGTTATAAATTTTGTTTGTCATTTATTTCCTTATTATTTTCTGTGGAAAGAAATTACTTAATTAAATCAAGCTGGTGAATTTTGATTATTATGACAAGTCATGACTTTTCAGCTTATTATTATTAATTAGTTATTAAATTTAAATAACCTTTTTCTCAATTAAATAATCGTAGACTTCTCACCTTTTCAATAATCGTTTCTTTTAATAATAACCATTGTTATTAAGTTGTGGCAACAGATTGTATATATGTTGCATCAGATAACCCATCTGTGGCAACAGATATACCATCTATTGCAATAATTCGACCATTTGTTGAAAGAGTTTTTTTTTTCTTCTAACAGCTGATTCATCAAACGCAACAGATGGGGAATTTGATTCATCAGCTATTTTGAATGTGTTAGACAAAAAGTCATGATTGTTCACCTCTTTTTTAACAATCACCATATACCTTAATTAATCTAAAGTGGTGACTTTTTAATTATATAATAAATAAATTAAAAAAGAAATTTAAAAACAAAAATAATGAAAAGTCACGACTTGTCACCTATTAATATTAACATTAGTTATTAAAATTAAATAACCATTTTTTATGGTTATAAATTGTGTTTATCATTTATTTCCTTATTATTAATTATTTACGAATCATTTTTCATATTAAATAATCAAAAAGTCATGACTTTTCAATCTCTCAATAACAATAATCCTTTTTTATTAAGAACCGTCTGTTGCAACATATGATCCATCTATCACAACAGACTAACCATCTGTTGCAACATATGGTCCATCCATTGTAATTAACGCTCAATCCCTACCTCCAACCGTCGACTTGTTGAGAATAAGGAATAGAAAGAATGAAAATTAAATATTAAATAAGAATTAAAAATTCAAAATCGACCAAACATAGATTTTTGAATCCATTTTATACAAATATACAATAAAAATAAAACATACATTGGTTCCTCTAAAAGAAACACATGCTAAAAGAAAAAACATAACCTAATTATTATTATTACTATTATTATTATTATTATTATTATTATTATTATTATTATTATTATTATTATTATTGTCAAATGGCCAATCATCATTCGGCAGCTGCAGGGCCCTCCTCAACCTTGCTTTCATGTCGCTCAACTCCCATCGGAGTTCATGAACCTGCCTTTCAAGTTCCTACAAGGAGTTGCGCAGAGTCACCTTGCCGAAATCTAGATCAGACATATCTAGAAGTGGATTGGACTGAACGAGTAAGGAGGAACCTATTTATAAAAGATTGAATTTGAATGAGTTACTAAAAAAACCATGACTGTTCACTTTTTTTTAATAATTACATCCCTTGATTAAATAAAACTGTTGAATTTATGAATATATGAATTTAAAAAATAAATCTAAATACAACATTTTATCTTTATTGTATTTCGAAAAGAAAAAAAAATTACTTTAAAATAAATCTAACAGATGGGTAATCTGTTGCAAAATATATTTTAACTGTTCGATAATTTACAATATATTGACAATCTGTTGCGACAGATGTATATATCTATTTGATTATTTCCAACAAATAAGTCATATGTTGCTACAGATTAATCATCTGTTGTACCAGGTTAGTCATCTGTTGCCATAGATGGGCTAGGAATGATAAGGTGCATGCAGATGGATCCATTTTCATGTGTGGGAGTTATGTATTATTGATAAGGTCGTCGAAACAACACACATAAAGTACAATAATTTTGTGAATGTAGTTTTTAACCGATTAGGTATTAATCATTCAAACAAGATCCTGCATTGTACAGTTAAGTTTGATAGGTTCGAATTGATAAGGCTGAGGGGCCATGAAGATAGTGTCGATACCCTGTTATGAATTAATAACAATTATTGCTCATGTTTATGCGTGTCAAGTTTTGAGAAGGGATCAATAATTGGTGGCATTGTAGAGATTCAATAGTGATTGGACAGACTTTAAGGGTGAATTGGACTCTGAGAAGACCTTCAAAGCCTCCCACTATAGCAAACAAGAACAAAAAACCAATAGAAATTCCCCTGGCCTAAATTTATATGGATGGGTTGTTCGAGAAAATGATAACATGCCAGAAGAACCGTAGAAGAATACCTGCGAGGAGAAGGGGAGTTGATTAAAGACTATATCATCTAAGACCTTATTGAAGAGGAAACAGAAGATACAAGCAAGGAACTTCTTGCGAATCTGGCCAATGAAACTAACTTAAAACATGAGAAATCTGAATCAAGTGCAAATATGAAAGTGTATCAAGTAATGAAAATCCATTTGTCGTCTCTCTCAAAGAAAAATAGTGTAGCTGGCCGCTTTGCTAGGAAACTTTGAATAGTTAGCATGGTTGGAATGATCACCTACATAGAAAATAATAGAACACCAAGAAAGCAGATTTGCAAGCACCGATGTACAATAAGTCAAGAAAACTTGTGCCAAGAACAACTGAAGTTAAAATAAGGAAGCAAACTAAGGCGGCAATTTCTAAATTTTAAATTGCATCCCATGCCTTTATGTTTGTGGTTCTGATCAGGTCCACTACTATTAACTAGATTGGAACCATAAAAAAGATTGAAAGACAGATTGAGTATCATTACTTCCTTACCAATATGGATATAATTGATTGGTTTTTCTTGCCTTAGCATGCTTTCAACATATCTTGGAGAAGAGAGATAAGTTGCTATAGTATGTGAATCCCGTGCAGCTGCAAGAGCTCTTGAAAATTATCAAATGGATGGAAATGTCTATTTCACCAATTCTTTTGACATATTAGCAGCTAAGCATGGAAAACACCAGTGTCTACACTCTAGCCTATTCATCCCTTTTAGCATACTCTAACTTTAATATTTTTTTTAATTTAATCAAATTATCCAGATTTTTCCTGTTCTCTTCGAAGTTGGTCAATAATTTCCGATATCTTAATTCATCCTATTATGCAGATTCAATAATGCAAACTCAAGTATGAATCAAGATACCGGGAATTATTGACCAATATCGAAGATGACAGGAAAAATCTAGATAACTTGATTAAATCAGAAAAAATATTGAAGTTAGAGTATGATAAAAGGGATGAACATGCTAGAGTGCAGACACTGGTGCTTTCCATGATTAGCTTCTAATATGTCAAAAGCACTGGTGCAAGTTATATTTCTATCCATTTGATAATTTTCAAGAGCTCTGGCAACTGCACAGGATTCACATACTACAACAAGCGTATGATCTTCTCCAAGACATGTTGAAAGCATGCTAAGGCAAGAAAACACTATCAATTACATCCATATTGCTAAGGAAAATTATACTCAATCTGAATTTCAATCTTGGTTGTGGTTCCAATCAGATTAATAGCAGTGAACCTGATCAGAACCACAAACAAAAAGGCATGGGATGCAATTTAAAATTCAGAAATTTTCGCCTTGGGTTACTTCCTTATTTTAACTTTAGCTGTTCTTGGCGCAAGTTTTCTTAACTTACTGTACATTATTTCAACTCTCGGTGCCTACAAAACTGCTTTCTTGGGGTTTTGTTATTTTCTAGGAAGGAGATTATTCCGACCATGCTAACTAGTCGCAGCTCCCTAGCAAAGTGTCCAACTGCACTATTTTTCTTTGAGAGAGACAACAGATGGATTTTCATTCTTGGATACACTTTCATATTTGCACTTGATTTAGATTTCTCATATTTTAAGTCAATTTCATCATCCAGATTTGCTACAAATTCCTTGTTACCCTGTGTTTCTTCTTTAATAAGGTCTGAGATGATATAATTTTCATCAACTCTTCTTTTCCCTCACATGTATTCTCCTACTACACCTTCTGGGTGTAATCATCACCTTGAACAATCCAACCATATAAATTTAGGCTAGGATAATAACAATATTGATTTGCGTTCTTGGTTGCAGTAGTGTGACGCTTCGAAGGCCTTTCAAAAGTCCATTGAACCCTTAAAATCGATCCAATCACTATTGAATATTTTTAAAATACTAGATACCTTCATAAAACTTGACATATAAACATGAGCAACAAACGTCATTAAATTGTAACAGGAAATTAGAACCATATTCATAGTCCCTCAGCTTTATCAGTTCAGACCTATTAAACTTAACTATGAAATTGCAGATATATTGTTTGAATGATCAATGCCTTATCGGTAAAAAAAAATATTCATAAAATCAATGTACTCTATATGTATTTTTATGATAACATGATCAGTAATACATACCTCCCATATATGAAGTGGTTCTATCTGCAAGCAGTTTATTCCTCCAAACCCATCTTTACTGTAGCCATTTGTGTTGGTCAATAAAAAGTTGATCAACTTTTACTTCCTTATATCTACAAATAAGAGAAAAACAATTGATGTCAAACAAGAGAACAACAAAAAGAACATTACAATTGATGTCTGCATAATTTTTAAAAAAGGTAACATAAAATTAAATAAATACAACACATTTCAACATTTGTTCAATAGCTGACCTATATGTTGCAACGTTTTTTAAAATAGATTGCCCATCTATTGCAATATATTACCCATTTGTTGCAACAGATTTCATATCTATTGCAACAGAATCTACATCTATTGTAATAGTTGTCCCATTTGTTCAAAAAAATGGGCAATCTGTTGTAACAAGCTATGCATCTGTTACAATAAATGGACCATATATTGCAATATATAGGTTATCTATTGGAATAAATCAAACCAGCCTTACTAGTGGTTTGATTTGTTCCAACAGTTGCTCCGTCTGTTGCAACATCAATAACAACATCAACAACAAAGAAACAACACTATTTATTCCAGCACCATCAACAACAACAACACCGCATGTTCCAACAACATCAACCCTACTAACAACATCCATAACAACAACAAAGAAACAAATAAAATACATACAAAAAAATTATACTGTCAACAAGGCTTCTAAAGTTCTCTCAACAGATGACTTTTTTTGCATATTTTAATAAAAATAATGGTTCATTCATTCAAGACTTAAGAGTCACCTTTCATTCAATTTTCTCAATAAATAGGATATGAGTAATGGGTAATTGAATAAAAAAATATATGTAAATAACAAATTTAAATAACTTGCAAAGAAGAAAATGAGGATAAAAGAGAAATAATGAACCATACCTGCAATGTCAAAAGCAAGGAGATCAAAACAACCATTTTAGTTAAGAAAAGAAATAGATCGGTTGAGATCCAAAAGGATCTTCAAGAGAAAGAGGAGAGAAAAGAGAGAAAAGAGAGAAATAAGAGAAAGTTGTGATAACCCTAAAGAGAAGAGAAAGAAAAAGAAGAGAGATGAATTAATTTATGGCTGAAGGAGAGATAATTCTAGAAATGAGTTTAAATGTTCATTAATAACTTTGAGAGGCATGAGGAGACAGGTGACATTGAAAAGACAAGATATGACAACTCAAGGAGTAGATTTTTGAGTTATCCAAGAAATATTTTTTATCGCCTTAGTATTTTATATTTTTTATTTTGGACAAAAATTAGCTTAAAATAAAAAAAAGATCTTTAAACAGATATGTCATTTGTTGCAATAGATAACAATATCTTTTTGAAAATTTTCAACAACTCAGTTTTCTATCGCATCAGATGCAAATGTGTATTTGATAATTTACAACAAATAGGTAATCGCAACAGATATCAATATCTGTTTGAAAATTTCCTATAGCTCAGTTATCTGTTGCAACAGATGCAAATGTCTAATTGATAATTTACAATAGATAAGTAATTCGTTGCAACAAATTTCTTTGCAATTGATTTAGCTAGAACTAGGAATGATTTCATAAAGTCAACTATAATTTCAATTGAGTCTTTGCAATTGTATGATGTTGGTATTGTGTTCCACCCGACTTGAGCTGTCAATCGATAAATCTGAGTTGGAATGATTTGTATTAACCTATTACAGATATAATACCTAAATTCATTTAGCAAGAATTAGGGATGCATTCATAGGGTCAACTACAATTTAAATTGAGTCTTTGTAATTGCATGATATTGGTATTATGTTCTTCCCGACCTGAGTCACTAATCGATCATTCTGAGTTGAAACAATTTGTATTAACTTATTACTGAGCTAATACCTAAATTAATTTATCTAGAAATAGGGATAGGTTTATAGGGTCAACTAAAATTTCAATTGAGTCTTTGTAATTACATGATATTGGTATTATGTTCCTCCCGACCTGAGATACCAATTGATCAATCTGAGTTGAAACAATTTATATTAATTTATTACTGAACTAATATCTAAATTTATTTAGCCAGAACTAGGGATGAGTTCATAGGGTCAACTACAATTTCAATTGAGTCTTTACAATTGCACGATGTTGGTATTGTGTTCCTCCAGACCTAAGTCGATAATGGATCAATCTAAGTTGAAATGATTCATATTAACTTATTATTGAGCTAATACCTAAATTAATTTATCTATAAGTAAGGATGAGTTCATAGGGTCAACTACAATTTCAATTGAGTCTTTGCAATTGCATGACGTTGGTATTGCATTTCTCTCAACCTATGTTGCCAATCGATCAATTTGAGTTGAAATAATTTGTATTAACTTATTATTAATCTAATACCTAAATTAATTCAGCTATAACTAGGGGTGAGTTCATATGGTCAACTATAATTTTAATTAAGTCTTTGTAATCGGATGATGTTGGTATTGTGTTCCTCCCGACCTGAGTTGCCAATCGATCAATCCGAGTCAAAATGATTTGTATTAACTTATTACTCACCAATACCTAAATTGATTTATCTAGAACTACGAATGAGTTCATAGGGTCAACTACAGTTTCAATTGAGTCTTTGTAATTGAATGGTGTTGGTATTGCGTTTCTCCCGACCTGAGTTGCCAATCGATCAATATGAGTCAAAATAATTCATATTAACTTATTATTGAGCTAATATCTAAATTAATTTAGCTATAAATAGGGATGAGTTCATAGGGTCAACTACAATTTTAATTGAGTCTTTGTAATTGCATGATATTGGTATTATGTTCCTCTCAACCTGAATTGCCAATTCATCAATCTGAATCGAAATGATTTACATTAACTTATTATTGAGCTAATACCTAAATTCATTTAGCTATAACTAGGGATGAGTTTATATGGTCAACTACAATTTCAATTAAGTCTTTGCAATTACATGATATTGGTATTGTATTCCTCCCGACCTATGTCTCCAATCGATCAATCTGAGTCAAAATGATTCGTATTAACTTATTATTGAGATAATATTTAAATTTATTTAGCTAGAACTAGGGATGATTTAATAGGGGCAACTACAATTTAAATTGAGTCTTCGTAATTACATGATGTTGGTATTGCATTTCTCCCAACCTGAGTCGCCAATCGATCAATCTGAGTTAAAATGATCTGCATTATCTTATTACTGAGCTAACACCTAAATTGATTTAACTATAACTAGGTGTGAGTTCATAGAGTCAACTACTATTTCAATTGAGTCCTTGCAATTGCATGATGTTGGTATTATGTTTCTCCCAACCTGAGTCATCAATTGATCAATCTGAGTCAAAATGATTCATGTTAAATTATTAATGAGATAACACCTAAATTCATATAGCTATAACTAGGGAATAGCTCATAGGGTCAACTATAATTTTAATTAAGTCTTTGCAATTGCATGATGTTGGTATTGCGTTTCTCCCGACCTGAGTTGCCAATCGATCAATCTGAGTCAAAATGATTCGTATTAACTTATTATTGAGATAGAACCTAAGTTTATTTATCTAGAAATAGGGATGAGTTCATCAGGTCAACTATAATTTAAATTGAGTTTTTGCAATTGCATGATGTTGGTATAGTATTCTTCCCGACCTGAGTCGCTAATCGATCAATCTGAGTCAAAATGATTCGTATTAACTTATTATTGAGTTAATACCTAAATTAATTTTTCTAGAACTAGGTATGAGTTCATAGGGGCAACTATAATTTCAATTGAGTCATTGCAATTGTATGATATTGGTATTTCGTTCCTCCCGACCTGAGTCGTCAATCGATCAATCTGAGTTAAAATGATTCGTATTAACTTATTATTAATCTAATACCTAAATTTATTAGAGTTCCAATTGATCTTAATATAATTTATTATGATGAAACAGTTAAAAATTTAATCTTCTAAAAAAATAATTAAGACCGATTTGGACCAAATTAACAATTTCAAAACTTGTCATTCTTTTCCAAAATACAAATCAATCCTTACAAATTATTCATTTGTGGAAAAATAATTCATTATTTCAAATCTTGAGTTCTCGCTCTTTTCATTCTCTCTCAATAATACAAACTGTAGACACCTAATTTTGTCCCTCCTAAAATCCAATACATTCATTTTTACCTCACGTTATCGTACACTCTCACCCATGTGATTATACCCCACAAAAATACAAAAAAATAAAATAAAATTTCAATAAATCCCTAACAAATAAAATCCCTAATATTCCCTTATCCTAACAAACATTATCTCAACCAACTCATCACCACCCTACCCCCATCTCACCCTACCCTGTGTGTCCCCTCTACCCCCACCCCGTATCATGTTTTCTTTCCTTTTAAGATATATACGCACAAAACAGAAAGAAAAAGGGAGACATATACGAATAGCACACAAAAAAAGAGGACCCACCTAGACTACACCTCACAATTGGGATGAATATATTTTAACCAATAAATATTCACACATCACTCATCCTCACCAAAAAAAACACACCATTCCCTCACTGAATACATACACATCATCCATACAAAAGAGATAGGGAGAGGAAGATACACACCATGACCCTGATCTTTCATTTTATAATAGATACATACATAAATATCACACACACACAATGACAGAAATTAATTCACGCACAGATCGGAGTAGTAAAAATAGAGATCAAGAACTGAAGAGAGAGGGAGAGCAGATATGAGAAGGAAAAAATAAGGGATGAGATAATTTATACATATTTATATGCACATAAAGTAAAGAGGGAAAGCTATGGAATGAATTGAGGGATCCACGAGAGGAAAATAAGGAAAAGCATCGAGAAACACGGAGGATAACAGAGTAGTCAACGCTGGAGCTCTCTATTATGGTATTAACTCCGGCGTTTTTTCCTTGAACACTCTATTTTCGACCAAAAAATAATGTTCCCTTTTAGCCTTTTCTGATGAAATCATTGAACCAGCTGCACCGCCAGTCCAATTTGCTCCAAAATCCATAAAGCTATTTTTTCTCGTCACTGCATGAGCTCACCAGAGCTCCGGTGAGTTACGAAATATCGAAAGAAAATAGAGGGTCATCTTTAGATTTTTTGGATTCTAGTTCGAGCTTCGTTCGTGGTTCATTGGTTCTGAGGCTCCCATCGTCGTTGAAATTAGTTCAATTGGTTGAAAAAAGCCTCAATTTAAGGTCCATCTCTTTATCTCATTCTTATCCATAGTTAATTTTTATTGTTGTGTGTGGTTGATTGTTATTGTCTCGACTTTCTCTTATCTTATGCGTGATGTGAATGATGAATATTGAATCATATTAATTGTGGATTGCTAAAACATTATTGTTGATTTGTTATATTGGACCAATGGTTGAGAATGATTTGGAATGGGAATCAAAAGTTAATGAAGTAAATAGAGTCGATTATTTTTTTCAAATGGATGTTAATGTTGATTGAATCCAGGATAATTTTGATCCACTGGTGATGTTGAAAGTGATAAAATCATGATAGGTTGAACGGATAGGCAAATGTAGATTTAGGTAGGCAAATTTAGAACCTTTTTTTGGTTGAATGTTTGAATGTGCGTGGGAATGTTCCTTTCTAGTTTAACGTATTTGATTCAAGTGTATTCATTTGGCTAGGGAATGCCCCGAGGTTTCATGGATTTATTCACCGGGGAATGCCCTGGCGTATTATATCTTCGAAGAAGGTCCGTGATCAAGACCCGAGGCATTGGGTAAAGCATTGAAGCTTAGTCTAGGACTAGTTTAGAATAGGTTTTATATCTTTTGTATTTTTTTATTTCAGACTGTATAATTGGACTAGACACTAAATTTTGGATTATTTCGTTTTGTTTGCTTGATTGATTGTTTTACATGTTTTGTGTGGTTTATACATTCGTAGTGTCAAATTAGCCGATATACTTCACAAAGCGACCGTGGTCAAATCACGGGATCGAGGAGTGCCTAACACCTTCCCCTTGATCAACAAACTTCCTTAACCAGAATCTCTGTTTGCAAACCAGTTTTAAAGAGTCAAATCATTTTGAAAAGGATTTTCCAAAGGTGACTTGGCACACCCGATTTATGTTAAGTGGTGATTCTGAATTTAGTTAAAAATGGATCCTTTTTCTAAATAAAATTTTCATCTTTTGTCACTTCAATAATAAAAACCCTTTCAAAACTTTAAAATCATAATCTTTTCGGGTTAAAAAAGGGGGTGTGATAGCTCGGGCGACTCTGTTGGGGATTTTTCAGAATTCGAGCTTATTTTTTAGAGTGATATCAACTTAGTTTGATATTTGGGTGTATAAAAATTATTTGTGTTATCATTTGTTGTTTATTTTATCATTGTTGAGTGCCTATGTGCTACGTTTTTATAGTTTTTTATCTTGTGTGTTCCACTTTATATCTGGCATCATGTGCATAACTCGAGTCAATTCTTTCTGCAACAAGTATCGGAGTGCACGTTGTGTGCACAAACTCTAGTTGAGTCACCCTTATTTTAGGATGGGGAGCCATCAGAGTTATGGAGTAGGTGGAAACAAAAACAGCCACTATTGACCATATGCTCCTCCGAACGACCTTGTTAGTGAACCCCAACGTAGGTCAGGCTTTAGGTCATGCTTATGTGCATCATATTGAGACCTAGCAGGGTCCACTTGATCCTTTGTAGGAGACTCACCTCTAAAGCATCCCTATGTGCTAAATGTTGCATCTCTGAGGGTAACGTGATCATTTGACAGACTGATTTGGGGGAAAACATATGTTAGAAGTAAAGTGTGTAGGTAATGAAAAATAAAAAAAAAGGAAAAAAAGAGGAGAATGAATAAAAAAAGAGTTTTGTAGTTTATTTTTAGAGTTCTTTATGGCTTTTGTTCTTCGCACTCCAAAAATTCAAAAAGATTTTCTCACCTTTTTCACTTATTTGTCAAAAACAAAAACATCAAAAAGATTTTCCTTTTGTTTCTTTAGTAAACATTCACAATTTGAAAACTCCTAAAAGATTTTTTCAATAGGAGCTTTTTATAAAAAGAAAATTCAAAAGATGGTAGGAGTTCTGTACATTTTTTATAACGAAAATACCAAAAACATTTTCCTTTCATATTTGTTGGTGTGATTTTTTTAGGGTTAAGTATCAAATACAAAACTCAAAAAGATTTTATTGATGATTTTCATCTTTTGTTTGTGGTCGCATCTCTCAAGTCAGGGTTCAGTCGGTTATTTAATCCTTAACTATCCTATCTGGATGAACTATGCACCCCTGATTCTCTTCTCTTGGGAGTGAGATACATAGGCAGCCTATTGTTGGTTCAGGAATCTTATTTTAAAAAATCCAAAAATATTTTCTTCACTCTTTATTTAGAGTAAGTGTTCTATATACATCTCTAAAACAAAACCACGAAAAGATTTTCCTTTAACAGTTTTAAGTTTGCTTTTTGTATAAAATTAAAAATCAAAAACCCAAAAAGATTTTCTTTGGTAATTATAGATTTTATTTTGTATAGGGACTTTAAAACTAATAAATTCAAAAAGATTTCCGTCTATTCTTTTGAAAATTTGTTATTTTCCTTTCTTCTTAAAGTTTCAAGAGAAAAAAAAGAGTTTAATTGGCCATTTTGGCAAGACTTCACGAACTACGCAAATCTGATTCTCCTCTATCGAGAGTGAGATACGTAGGCACCCTTATTGGGTTCGGTGATCTTTTCAAAAGAAAAGAAAAAAAAAGAGGTTTTGAAAAAGTGTTGAACTCTGACGCATTTGTTATCTCTTGTTCAGTTAGTTTAAGGTGGTTGATTTGTGACATTTTGGCTGGTCTTCCATATTACACCAAGTAACAGAGAAAGTTATGGCCCACAAAGATATCGAGTTTGTTGTCACTACTCAGATAGGGAGTTTGGGGAATGACATTTTAGAAGCTAATGAAAAGGTTCGAAAATTAAGGCAGCAAATGATAGAAATGCATCGGGCTTGGGCTAATGGGTTGCCGCCTCCTCTATTTTCTACTTATAATCTGGAATATCTTTCTAGCTTACCTCCAGTGTTACATGCACAGGTTTCTATTGTTGTTGGCACGTTACAACAAGCATCAGGATCTACTCCGGGGCAACACTATCCAAACACTTCCAATATTCTTCTCCAAGCTCCTCAATACAAAACTACCATATACTCGGCTCCACCTGTTGTTCATATTTTTGCAGCACTACCCCCACCTGAAGCTCCTACTTTTGAGGTTTATCCATCAATTATACCTCCCCACTCTACGAGAGAGCCTATATTAAATCCTTCTACTGATCAACATCATGCTATTGAACCCACATTTAAGTCAACTGGTCCTTGTGGCTACACTCAACCACCTGAATTTCCTCTTAACACTAAGAAGCCTGTTATAACAGAAGAACAAAAGAAAATGACCAAAAAATTGAGATTTTGGAACTAGCTATGAAAAAATTCCAAGGACTTGGGGGGTACAAAAGTGTCTTATATAAAAATCTGTGCATATTTCCAGGTATCCATCTCCCTTTTGGTTTTAAAACGCTGAAGTTTGAGAATTATGATGGACATGGCAATCTTGTAGCATATTTGAGATGTTATTGCAACCAACTAAGGGGTGCTGGAGGGAAGAAAGAATTACTTATGGCATATTTCAGTGAGTCTTTTAGGTCTAGCTTCAGAATGGCTTGTCTACCAAGACATCGACAAGTGGAATAGTTGGGATGAATTAGCTAATAAATTCTTGCAACAATTCCAATACAATATAGAGTTGATTCAAGAAGATAAATCCATAACTAATCTGAAGAGAAAGAGTACTGAAAGTTTCAGAGATATGTGATAGATGGTGTCAACAAGCTGCTAGGGTGAAACCACCAATGAAAGAAAGTAAGATAGTGGAGGTGTTTATTCAAGCGCAAGATAAAATATAGTATTAACACTTGTTACCTGCATTAAGCAAGCCATTTATTGAGGTCCTCCAGATGGGGGAGATGATAGAGGATGGAATTAAGACCAGTCGTATTGTGAGTTTTGTAACATTGAAAGCAACTACTCAGGCAATTCAAAAGGGTTCAAGAAGTGTTGGGGCGAAGAAGAATAAGGAAGATGTATCTACTACTATAGTTGGATAGCGGGCACGGTCAAGAAGACCGCATCGTCGTTACCCTCAGGATCAAACCCCACTTTATTCCTAAGCTCTACAAAATCACTCCCAAAATCTATTATACTCTATTCCTACACCTCCATATCTGGTATTCAATGCATAACCATATGTTCAATCCCCTTCTTACTCATAATGGGATGCACCAACTCCTTAGAGTCATCCTCAAACTCCACAAACATATCAAAGCCCTTTTAGGCTAGATTTTTGGTCTAAGCCAAACAATAAAATGAGGTAGAAGTCAAGGTATAGCTTCACACCAATTGGAGAGTCATATGCCAGTTTGTTCTAGATATTGGTACAGTGGGACATGATCACTCCTCTCCTTAGGTATACTCCTGATCGACATTCAAGAAGCTTTGATCCTAATATACGATGTGCATATTATTCTAATGTTCAAACTCACAGGATTGAAGATTGTTGTGCTTTAAAAAGAGAAATTCAAAAGATAATTCAAGATAAATCAATTTTGGTGCAGATCATTGACAGTGAGTAAATGACTAGTCATGTTGATATGCAAACTAGTGGCTAAGATGTTAGGCTGAGTAATTGAGAAGTCACCTTTCTCCTTGCTAGGAAGAGGTCTGGTAGTATGTTTTGTTTTATTTTCTGTTATCCAAATTATGTTAGGGTTGTAGTTCGAGATCTATCTTGTTTTGTCCTTTTGTCATTATGTTCAAACCCTTCTATCTTTTATTTTAATTAAATGAAGCGTCCTTTTTTCCTCTGTATATTAAATTTGTGTTGTTTGTTTGTTTTCTTTACATAGCACATTTTATGTTGATTCTAGTGATATGACATGCTAGCAAAATTTTTAGCCAGACCTTGAAATCTAGTTTAAGCATGAACATTGAATTAGAGAGTTAAAGTTAGAAAAAGAGAGCATCTGAGAAAATAAGTAGAGTGTTGAGACATTGGATGACAAGTTGAAGCCTTCTTTGAAAATTAAGGCACTTATTTTGAGAATCATAGAAATAACTTGGTCATCAATTGAAAGACATGGCTCAATTAGGTCAAATAGTGACTGCGTGAACAAAAAGAAAATCATCTCCATAAAATTATGAGTCATTCAATGTGAGGAATGTGCAACAAAAGTGGAGTTGTATGCTAGAAAAGCGCAGAAGAAGTAGTGATGTACAGACTCAGTCAAAATTAATGCATAAAAAGATGTCACAAATGATCTTCATCTCTCACTTCATATTTCATGATATGTACTTGCACTTTCAAGAATTGATATGACGAAGACATTTCATTCTGTTATCCAAACATTGTGTCATCCTTTGTTTACCCCATTTGAGCTTTAGTCCTATTTTCTTTCATACCCTCTTTTGAAATCAAGATAGAATTAGCAAAGCTCAAAAGAAAAGTGTTGAGCAAAATAATAGAATCAGGAAAGTTTCAAAAAGAAAAGAGAAAAAGTATGTCAAAAAGAAAAGATGAGAGTGTCAAGAAAAATAGAATCAGAAAAAGTCCCAAAGAGAAAAAGAGTTAGTAAAAGAAATAAAAAAGAAATATCATATCAAAAGAAGAATAAGTTGCCAGAACTACCCGTGACCTGATTATCCTCTCTCGGGGGTGAGATACGTAGGCTGCCCTACTCTGGGCTCGGTCCAATCAAATAAATAATTTAGAGTCACCAAGCCAAAAAAACTGGGGCATAAGTTAATTTTCATTGTTTGAGTCGATTCCAAAAGTTGTAAGTCCCATCCCACTTCAAGTTTCATTTGAGCCTTATGTCATCCTTTCTTTCTAACCCTATCCAAAAGCCAAGTTACAACCAAAGAAAGACCTTCGAATCCATTTATGAGAATATTAAGGCTAAGCATGCAAGGAATATAATGATGCATTTAGGAACTACTTGTCTTCCTCAACATAAGGAATCAAGAGAGAAATAAAAATGAGAGAGTATAATTGTTTAAAACCCTTAAGAGCACCATAAGATGATGGTAAGTTGAGAGAGATAAAAATGAGAGTGTCTTATCGGTTAAAACCCTTATGGCCACCGTAAAACGACCACGAGTTGAGACAAATGAAAATAAGAGAGTCTCATTGGTGAAAAACCCTTACGGACACCATAGGACAATGGTGGGTTGAGAAAAAAGAAAATAAGAGAGGCTTGTTGGTGAAAATCCTTCAAGGTGTCACTAGCCGAATGAGGTCTTCAATGCAATTGACCTAAGGAAGCAACTCAATTTCAAGGCCATTAACTCAACAACAACTGGGGAAAGTTTGAATGAAAAGATCAGACAACTTAATCCAAAATACATGGTATAATCATTAGGGTTGACTGTCATTTTTAAATAAATTTTTCATTTCTTTGTTTCAAATGGGGACATTCATTGTCTTTTCTTTCCTCTCTATATTTTTATTTTTATTTTTGTTTTTTGAGTCAGTTGTTCAAATAAAAAAATTATTGTCATTTTTCTCTTGTCTTTGAGTTAAGTTCATGCCAAAACAAGTGAGAAAAGATTTCAAAACTGGCTACCAGCTAATCTAATTGCACAAAGCAAGATAAAAACCAGCACATAAAAGAGACAAGATTGTTAGCTAAAATAAGGCATGCAGAAAGTTTTGTCAACAGACAAGTTTAGAAACTCATGGAAATACCAAGATTCAAGGGGTCTATCTGAGGAGCATGGCAAAGCGGAGATGTTGTGTTTTATTTAAGAGTCATTCTTATTAATTTGAGTTTGGGCCAATGACGCAGCAAGTCATTAATATATGCTAATGTTTGAAAGCAAGGTTAAATATGATGAGGGCAAGAGCGATTTGCCATGAAAGTTAAAGCCACAAACCAACCACCATATTTTTGAACTCACAAGTTTTTCTTGTATGAAACAGGAACACAGGTTGTCTTCAAATCAAGGACTTTAAGGCCTAGACATCAAAGGCTATAATTTCTTACTTTTATAAATGCAAGAGGCAATGTTGCTGCATAAGTTTGGTGATCAAAACCATGGTAAAAATCATAATCCAATATCTCTAGGAGACACACTTTCTTGTCCAGGTAATTTAGGTTCATTTATTAGGTAATGCACTTTCTAAATTGAACATTCATTCCTAGAAGTCGCACTTTCTAGTTGAGTCCTTCCACTTAACCCTAAGGAGACACACTTCCTTATTAGGGTTGTTCAACTTTTGGCTTGCTAGGTGACATACTTTCTAGCTTAAGCCTTTACTCCTAGAAGATGCACTTTCTGGTCGAGTCCTTCCATATAACCCCTATGAGATGCACCTCCTTATCGGAGTAATTCAGGTTTAATTTATTAGGTGATGCACTTCCTAAATTGAACCTTCACTCCTAGAAGTCGCACTTTCTAGTTGAGTCTTTCCACTTAACCCTTGGGAGACACATTTCCTTGATTGGGTAATTCAAGCAACATTTGTGAGGAGATGCACTTTCTTATTTGGAAAATTCAAGCAACATTTGTGAGGAGACACACTTCCTTGTTTGGGTAATTCAAGCGGCATTTTTGAGGAGATGCACTTCCATGTTTGGGAAATTTAAGCAACATTTGTAAGAATACACACTTCCTTGTTTGGGTAATTCATGCGGCATTGGTAAGTCGACGTACTTTCTTGTTTTGGTAGTTTAAGCGTCATTGGTAAGGAAACATACTTCCTTGATTGGGTAATTCAAATTTTACTTGTTGGGTGATGCACTTCCTAACTTAAGTCTTGATTCCTAGAAGATGTACTTCCTAGTCGAGTTAGTCCCCTTGATTCCTAGAAGATATACTTCCTGGTCGAGTTATCCCTCTTGATTCCTAGAATATGTACTTCCTGGTTGAGTTAGTCCCCTTGATTTCTAGAAGATGTACTTCCTGGTTGAGTCATCCCTCTTGATTCCTAGAAGATATACTTCTTGGTCGAGTCAGTCCCTTGATCCTTAGAAGATGTACTTCCTGGTCGAGTCATCCCTCTTGATTCCTAGAAGATGTACTTCCTAGTCGAGTCAGTCCCCTTGATTTCTAGAAAATGCACTTTCTTGTCGAGTCATTGCACTTAACCCTTAGGATACGTACTTCCTTGTTTGTTTTTATTTATCAGATGGAACACATTTTAACTTGAACTTTTATCTCTAGAAGACACACTTTCTAATCAGAATTCCTCACTTAATTTTTAGGAGACGCACTTCCTAGTCTTGGTCATTTAATTTTACTCTTAAGAGATGCATTTCTTGGTTAGAGTCTTGATTCATCATTGCAACATTTAAGTAGTTATGGTGGGATTTGACATTCGCAAAGGTTTTCTGATGATAAACTGGGGCAAAAAAATTTTAATTCCTATTTTTGGAACTTTACTTTTCTGGCAAATGGAATTTCTTTTATCATAATATTTATTTGGAATAATTTTCTTTTTAGTTGTGATTTCAGGAGCCCGCCTAGAGAATAGTGTGAAGAATTTAAAAGTCAAGAAAGAAGGCAAAGAAATTGAAAGTCAATAGATTAAAAAAATAGCAAGTTAGGAGCCCACCCGGAGAACATGGTGAATAAATTGAAAGTTAAGCAACAAGGTGATGAAATTGCAAGTCAGAAGCCCGCCTGAAGAATAGGGTGATGAAACTCAAATCAAGAGTCCAACAGAAGCTACATAGATAGGATTTTTATAATTTTATTTATGTTTTAACTTGTAATTTTCATTATTTTTGATGTAATGACAGAGTCGTAGATCAGAACCTCGAAAAGACCTCACTTGACTCTCCAACTCGGTATAGTCCTTCTCCTTCCAACCCTTTGAGATACCTGTGACTTAATTTCCTCATAACTTGGGTAGGTAGGATGTCCTAAGTCAAGACCTGGTTGCCCTTCTTCCTTCTATTTCTTTCTTCGAATAATGGTCGGGTCAAAATTTGGTCTCGTTGTCTACTTTTTTGTCTGAAAACACTTTTGTTTACACCCAAAAAGGGGCATGATGTAGACACCTAATTTTGTCCCTCCCAAAACCCAATTCATTCATTTTTACCTCACATTATTGTACACTCTCACCAATGTGATTATACCCCACAAAAAAAAACAAAAACAAAATTTCAATAAATCCCTAACAAATTAAATCCCTAATATTCTCTTATCCTAACAAACATTATCTCAATCACCCTACCCCCACCTCACCCTACCCTGTGTGTCCCCTTTACCCCCACCCCTTTATCACGTTTTCTTTTCTTTTAAGGTATATACGCACAACACATAAAGAAAAAGGGAGGCATATACGGATAACACACAAAAAAGGAGGACCCACCTACACTACAACTCACAATTGGGATGAACGGATTTTCATCAATAAATATTCACACATCACTCATCCTCACCAAAAAAATACACATCATTCCCTCACTGAATACACTCGTATCATCCGCACAAAAGAGATAGGGAGAGGAAGATAATACCATGACTCTGATCTTTCATTTTTTTAATAGATATATGCATAAACATCACACACACAGTAACAGAAATTAATTCATGCACAGATCGAAGTAGTGAAAACAGAGATCAAAAAGCAAAGAGAGAGGAAGAGCAGATCTGAGAAGGAAAAAATAGGGGAGGAGACAATATATACATATTCACATGCACACATAGTAAGGAGTAAAGCTATGGAATGAATTGAGGGAGCCATAAAAGGAAAATGGGGAAAAGCATAGAGAAACGAGGGGGATAACAGAGCAGTTATCGCCGGATATCACTGCTCCGGTGAACCAGCTCTAACGTTTGTTCCCTAAACACTCTATTTCCAACCAAAAAATAATGTTTTCTTTTAGTCTGGTTTTCTCCAAAATCCGGCAAGCCATTTCTTTCCCGTCACTGCCTGAGCTCACCAGAGCTCCGATGAGTCATGAAACATCAAAAGAAAATAGGGTGATCATCTTTTTGGAATTTTTGGATTTGAGTTCGAGCTTCGTCCTTGGTTCATTGGTTCCGAGGCTCCCGTCGTCATTGAAATCAGTTCAATTGGTTGAATAAAAGCCTCAATTTAAGGTATATCTCTTTATCGCATTCTTATACTTAGTTAATTTTTATTGTTTTGTATGGTTGATTGTTATTATATTGACTTTCTTTTATCTTATACGTGATGTGAATGATGAATGTCGAATGATATTGATTGTGGATTGCTGAAATATTATCGTTGATTTGTTATGTTAGAACAATGGTTGAGAATGATTTGGGATGGGAATCGTAAGTTAATAAAGTAAATAGAGTCGATTGTTTGATTTGAAATGGGTTAATGTTGATTGAATCGGGGTTAATTTTGATCCACTGGTGATGTTGAAAGTGATAGAATCATGATAGGTCGAGTGGATAGGCAAATGTAGGTTCAGGTTGGAAAATTTAGAACTTGTGTTTGGTTGAATATTTGAATGTGCGTGGGAATGTTCCTTTCTAGTTTATCGTATTTGATTCAAGTGTATTTATTTGACCTAGAAATGCCCCGAGGTTTCATGTATTTATTCAATGGGGAATGCCTTGATGTATTATGTCTTTAAAGGAGGTTCATGATCAAGGCCCGAGGCATTAGGTAAAGCATTGGATCTTAGTCTTGGACTAGTTTAGAATAGGTTTTATATTTTTTGTATTTTTCTATTTCGGACTATATAATTGAACTGGACACTTAATTTTGGATTGTTTCATTTTCTTTGCTTGATTGATTATTTTGCGTTCTGTGTGTGTTTTACATATTTATAATGTCAAATTAGTCGATATACTTCACCAAGAGACCGTGGTCGAACCACGGGATCAAGGAGTGCCTAACACCTTCCCCTTGGTCAACAAAATTCCTTAACCGAAATCTCTATTTGCAAACCAATTTTAAAGATTCAAATCATTTTAAAAAGAATTTTCCAAAGGTGACTTGGCACACCTGATTTATGACAAGTGGAGACTCTAAATTTAGTTAAAAATGAATTCTTTTTCGAAATAGAATTTTCATTTTTTGTCACTTTAATAATAAAAACCCTTGTGAAACTTTAAAATCATAATCTTTTCAGGTTAAAAAAAGGGGGTGTGACATAGACAACAACTACTCAACATATTCTCAACCCTTCAAAACACATCAATTTTCTTCCTATTTCTGTCTACATAATTGTTATTATCAACTTCATTATTGTCTGGATCCATCGTTTTCTCTGTCTTTACAGGTAATAGAGTTCTAGAAGTGCTCAACATTTATTCTTTATTCTAAAAATTAGGACATTTTAGTTAATGATTAAAAAGAAGACTTTTAGTTGTATTATCTTCGAGAATGGGTTAACAATTTTGTTTTTGATGCTAAAAATATAGGAAGAGCCTAAGAAAACCCTAGTTTTTCTTATAGTGTTTCATCGGCTATCATGGTATTATTTGATGGTATTCGTGGTATTATTGGTGGCTGTTGTTGGTAATGTCGTATTGGTGGTCTTGTTGGTGGTATCAGTGGTCTTGGTGGTGGTTTCGGTGGTCTTGGTACTGGTATTAATGGCATTAATGGTGATGGTGTTGGTGGTCTTGGTGGTGGAATTGGTGACAGTGTTGGTTTTGGTGGTCTTGGTGGTGGTATTGGTGGCATTGGTGATGGTGTTTGCGGTCTTAGTGGCATTGATGGTGGTGTTGGTGGTCTTGGTGGTCCATCTGTTGCAACAACTAGAATATCTATTGGGAGATATTAAATAAGTCTTCAAAAAGATTCTCCATCTGTTCTAGCTGATTGGTTATTTTGTAATATGGTGTATAAAAATTTATTCAAATTTGTCTTACCTTTTTTTAAAAATTATTCAGACATCAAGTGTACTGTATTTTTTGTTTTTTTTGTTGTTTGTAGTTAAAATATGTCTCCCAAAATAAAATAAATTGAAAGTGGATCAACTTCTGACCACCTAACAAAAAAGGCTAGAGTACAGATGGATTAGAAGGAACTTTCTAAACAATCTCAGCCAGGGAAAAGTAAAGCTAAGGAAAGTTATGAAAATGATGTTGAGAGAGGTGGAGAAGGGTATTTAGAGGCTGGTGAGGATAATAAAAGTGAGAAGAAAGAAAAAAAACAAGCAAAGGAAGAAGTAAAAAGTGAGAAAGAGGATGATGATCAACATGATGATAAACAAAAAGAGGAGGAAGTAGAAAGTGAGAAAAAGGATAATAATCAACATGATGATAATTCATCACCAATGAGGTGTGAATTAAGATCAAAATTCGATCTTTATCCTATCAAAACTATTAGGATTTATAGGATTCAAGTTGCGATGCCGATAGATGACCCTGCAGAACTGACTGGTGATTTGGTACTTAAATGTCAGTTGGGGAAACCTCTTGATGACTGTAGGAAAACTATCAAGAATGAAAAACTAGATGAATTATTTAAGAAGAGTTTCTTTAGAAAGTTTCTTGATCTGCCTATGGACAACATCACCTGTTTCTAAGTGAGAATGGTATATGGTCTTCTCAAGCGCAGGATCAAGTACGTGGGGAATGATATAGATTAGAAGGAGGGGGCAAAAAGATGGATGAAATCTGGATCAACAACTGTTAAATGTCGGTTTGTTTTGGCATGAAAGAGTTTTCTATAGTGACAGGCTTGAGATACGATCGTCCAAATAAACCTCTCATCAAGTAAACACCCCGCAAAAAGTTCAAGGCAAGCAGAATAACCAAACCATCACCATCAAATAAAGGGAAGCCATTGTCTAAGCGACAACCCACCAAAACCAATAAACATAAGGAAAAAATAGATGGGTTGTTTGACATTACTGGAGGTAGCTACAAATCCACAACATTAATACAAGATCTCAAGGATAAAACCATACCAAAGAAGTATAGGGAGCAATTATGCTTAGTTTGGTTTGCCTATTCTGCTATATTGGCAAGAGACGTCAATAAAGTCATAGAAGATGATTTGTTGCAACTTGTTGAGGATTTTGAGAAATTCAACAACTATCCTTGGGGATATAACAGCTATAACTTGACTGTCAAATATTTACTGACAAAGCCATCCCCAAAGACGATCATATTATACGACTTTTATTGGGCTTTCATGGTAAATTTAATTACTATTTATTTACTCATCCATTAATTTATATTGAATAATTATTATGACTTTTTTTACTTGTTTTCTGTTTACATTTTTTAAGCTTGGGCATTTGAAGTCAATCCTCCCTTCTGAAAGCAGGTTAAGGATTACCCGGATGGGTTTTCTCTTCCAAGGATCTTTAAGTGGTTGGTTGAAAAGAGCTACACAAGAATTAAGAAGGTTGATCTTTTTAACCCTTCGGATGATGCAATACGTCTTCTTTCAAGTAAAATAATTTGATTCAAAGAAAGATATTGAAACAAATATCTCATTTATTGCAACAGATGGGTCATTTGTTGTAACAGATTACCCATCTACTGTAACTGGTGCAATTAATGGGTAATCTGATACAACATATTGTGAATCTATTGCGACAAAGCAATCAGCTGTTGCGACAGATATATCATCTATTGCATAAGTTGTTTGTGTTAACATGTAACCCAACTGACTGCAAATTATTTTATGATTTAAATGTATCTATCTTTTTTTATATGTTGTGCATACTTGGATTGTGCCTACTGAGCAGGAGTTGGGGATGACTTCTTTTATTACTCTAGGTTTTGTTGATGCAATAGTAGACCCAATAATGGAGTTAATAAAGAAGGAATTGGCTGGAGCAACAAACATAAGAAGAGAACAATTATACAAGGCCAGCCTAATGTTGAGGCTCTTCATAACCAACCTACTGCAACAACTCCAGGTGTTTCTTCTGGGGGTGTTACTGGTGGAGTTGTTAATGTTGGTGTCAGCCATGCTAATGCTGATGCTGTTTCCACTCGTGATGATGAGCATGTTAATGCTCCAGAAAAAATAAATATGCTTGAAATCACCCCTTACACAGGTCTCTCTCACCCTTGTAGTGGTCCCTCCCACCCTTACAGTGGTCCCTCTTACCCCTCATTACCCTCATGTTCTTATTGTAAATGCAAAGAGTGCAAGGACAGATAGGATAAACTCTTTGAAAAATTTGAGGCTATCGATGAAACTATTGAGGAATTAAAATCCAAGAGAGGTTTCATTCCATCCAAGAAGGTAAGAGAGCCATACACTCCAACAGTGGAGCTTGGGAGGAAGAAAAGAGTATTTATCCAAATACTCTCCAATCTTAAACCAAAAAAAATTACAAATCCTTCCTTTTGAAAAGTTGTTAAAGTTCAGAGGCCATTGAATAAGGTAGACATATACGCGATAGTTGGCGCCAAAGAGAAGAGGGATCTGTGAAGGACTATGAATTCAAAGTAACCTGTACAAGATTACACCATGCATACCTTTTTTGCCCAAGACTTTAATATGATAAATATGCATAAGTGGTACGTGGACAAGGTAAGTTTACTTTTCCTAACCTAGCCTTCTAATCACTCCATGAAGAAGAAGCTACGCAACAGATATATCATCTGTTGCAACAGCGGAGTATTCTGGTGCAACTGGTGGTGGTTCTGTTACAACAGATTACCCATTTATTACATAAGTTGTATTAGCTGGGTAATCTGTGAACAAATTCAGAGAACCCTCTACAACAGATGGACCATCCGTTGTATCTTTTCTTTGTATTTTTATTCTTTATAATTACTAACCTATTTAAAAATTATCTTCTTATATCATAGTATGTTGATGAAATTCTCTACCTCATGAGGAACAGGCAATTAGCGTACTCGAATGCTTATTATGTTGCCGATTAAATAATAGACCTCAACTTCTACAATAATTTTAAGGATAGGTACAATTAGCTCATTAAGATAGTGTCAAATCTCAGTGGCTCGGGAATTGATTTGTTTATTTTAGGTTCTAATGGGATAAAGATATGATTAACTATGTTAGAGAGAAGAGTCCATATCCATACGACAAGAGCTGGACCAAGGCAAAGAGAATTCTTCCAGTCATGAATGTAAACGTTAAACATTTTGTGGCTATTGAGATACTACTCGGGGAGGAAGATATTAAGGTTTATGACTGAAACTTACCTGTCTTCGACGATGATATTTTTTTACCCACATGCTGCCACTTTTGGAGTTATTCACCAACTTGATGAGGTAAAGTAAATTGATGGATTATTTGCCAGTAAAAGTATTGATAACGAAAAAATGGGATTTTAAAGGTCCAAACAAGGACATGGACCTTCCAAAAAATAAAACCGCTGCGGCGTGCGGGTTGTCCGCGCTTGCACACATCAAATATTTACTGATTATTACAGAAACAGCCAAGCCAAAGACCTTTTTATGAGACAACGCTTTGGTAAACATGCAAGAGGTCTGGGCTTATGGGATACTAACTGGACGCTTGGAGCCTGTGTATAAAGAAGAAGATGTACAAACACAAACACCATCATAATTTTTTATTTCAAACCACTTTACTTTACATGTAGTGGCAATTTTTTTTATGTTTGATGAAATTTGAATTTTTTATAATGCAATAGATTATCTATCAGTTGTAACAGATAGTCTATCTATTATAAAAGATTGATTATTTATTGCAATAGATTGGTCATCTGTTGCATTATGAAGATGTTTCTAAGTCTATCCGTTGTAATAAATATATAATCTATTGTAATAAATAGTCAATCTATTGCAACTGATAGGTAATTTACTGGAACAAATCAAAATACTAGGAAGACTTGTTTGATAATTTCCAACAGATGACCTACATATTGCAACATATGTCTAAATCTGTTTTGTAATTTCTAACAGATATTTCGTTTGTTGTAGTAGATGAATTATCTGCTGCAACAGCTTCATTATCAATTACGATATTTGAATCTAGTATTCCATTTCAATTAATAAGTTCAAATCTAAGGATTAAATTAAATTCATAGACAACATAAAATAAATCAAAGCTTTCAGAAATTGCATGAAATAACTCAATAAATAAATGAAATGTAAAAAAATTATTATGGGTGCAGATGATCTACTCAATATGGACAACTTGTTCTTTATCCAATACTACGAAATTTGACTTTGGTCATCGTGAATCTTTAATGTCACTTGCGTATGATTTTTGAGCTTTTGCTTTTCTGTATTTCCATAAAAGAGTAGCATATCTTTTACGGAGTAACCCGACATCAAGTTCATCATTTGGTACTTATAATCCATTGTTCAAATACTCGGCGTAAGTGGCAACAAAAATACCACAATTTCTGCGTTTATAAAAATTAGATAATGCATATCTTACAATTAATGTAAGCGTTGCGAAATTTATGAAATGAAACTAAATCATGATACTTACAGGTTTCCAATGGGTTGTTGAGAAATTCCTTTAACATATTCTATATCAAATGGATTACCCATTTTATCCCGATATGATTCAATCATCGACTAATCAGTATGAATTTTTTGGTCCAAAAAGTCATTTATATCAAGGTAAGTAGGCAATGTTTTGGTCAGCTTTTGTATCTCAGACGACGGTCCAAAACATTTTCTTTCCGACATCGAGTCATAAACTCGGATGTGCCTCTCTTTTAGAACGATGACAGCCAACACCCAATGGAATTCATCACCATAATTGATTGGGATGTACACTTCATCGATCAAATGCCAAGGTAAGCCAGTTGGAATGCTAAAACCTTTGATGATATTGATTAAGCATTCCTCAATTTGAAAAACTTTTCGCTATTGTTGACAATACCTATCGTAGTCATTATTGATATAATCTTTATACAAATAATTTCTTGTCGTGTATCTTTATTGTTTTTTTGTTTGCAACTTGGCCTTCTTTCGGAGGTAGTAAAAAATGGCATCATGTGCTGCACATATTATCAAACATTTCATATTATGTGACAATAAAATTAATACATATCTGTAATTAAATAAAGTATTAATTAATAGTAATGTGTATGGTATTTAAATCTCATCATTCCAGCAAATTTGGGGCTATGACATCAAATAGAACCAATCCTTCATTCCAGGATGTGCAACAATAAAGTCGAACATATCAAAATTAAGACCTGATTTGTTCACTTTGTAGTGTTCATCATTTTGTTTTCTACATGATTTATACATGTTAATGTCAAGTTTTTACAACAAGAATTGTATAAATCAATATCTTGATAAATGATATATGTACCTGCCAGCATGATGCTTTAACAGTCCATCGACAATCTATTCTGAATAGTCATTGATCAACTTTGCTAGTTTTTTTGGAGCCTTGTCTGATATGTTGAACCCTTCAAACGGATAATTCTTTTGTTCTCCTGAACTGACAGACTCTACTTTTTCTTCTTCTGTAGAAGCAGTTAATAGATTATCAACTGTGATATTAGGCTATTCAGCAGTAGCTTCTACTATGACATCCACCTGGAAAGCCAGAATTATCAATGCTAATCACAGATATACAATAAATTATCTATCTATTGCACCAGATAGATTATTTGTTGGGATAAATTCAAATATGTAAAAAAGAGTTATACGATAATTTTCAATAGATGACCCATATGTTTCATATGACTCATCTGTTGGTACAAATTAAAATAGTATGAAGACCTATTTGATTTGCTAAAATAGATGGACATATGTTGTAACAGATAACGCCTCTGATGTAACAGGTTAGACAACTATTGCAACAGATGTATATATCTGTTTGATAATTTTCAGCAGATGTATCATCTGTTGAAACAGATATATGTTTGTTTATTTATTGGAACAAATGATATACATTCACCCTTTCTAGCTCATGCTTCTCTCTAAGTGGCCTTTGTACATTGATCAAAGGTGCAAGACAAAGATAGAGGAGTTGCAATTTTGCTTTTTTTGATGCTTGATGTTGCCTTGAAATTTTTTTTCCTTTTCCTCTTAGCCACCTTAATCTCTAGTGGAGTGTATGAATATGAAATCCTCTTTAATGGAATGACACCCCTCTTAGATGTCAATTTCATAACAGAAGCAGTTAATGCATTAATAGTATTAATCACTCCATCATGTTTCACCTTATAGTCTTGACATTTGCATGCAAAATATTAGCTAGAAAGGGCAAAATCTGTTTAACCAGTATCATCATAGTCATAATGGTTTGTTACTTTAAAAACTGTAAGAGAAACATCATTAGCCCCAACATCAACACCACTAGCACTAACATCATCAATAACAACACGCCCATCCTTCGAAATTATTTTTCTTGTGATGGTTGTTGCTCCAAACAATTCCTTTTTTCTTCTGCCAATGACATTAGGGTCTGATAAAATTTGCACAGACTGTAAAGTAATAAAAAATGGCATCTTCAACTCTCGATTGGTTAGAACAAGCGGCGGATGCACAATCTAACATAAATCAATATATATATTAGAATGATAATTCGATCATTCAAAAAAATCATTAATTAAAACAAAAACTTAACTAGAATTAGACTTAATATATCCTTTGGGGGTTGAAGAGATCAAGAAATTTTATATTTTTATCAGTTTTGGCCTAAAACCATCTCAGAATTCTTGGACAGTAAACTTCTTCCTGGTAGTTCACTTGTTGTATTAATTAAGGAATGACTTCAAACACCCAAGCCTATAAAATTATGCTAATAATTAAAAGCATTATTGAATAAAAATAAATCATATCATAATAAATAAAATATTTACCATGAAAGCCCATGGAAAGCCATATAAGTTGACTGTTTTGGCATTAGCAAAGTCAACAAATATTTGACAGTGATTTTGAAGCTTTCATAACCCCAAGAATAACTGTTAAATGCCTCAAGATCCTCGGAGAGCTTTATTAAATAAAGTGGTATGTTGTTGTTAACGTCTCTTGTCCAAAGAATATTATGTACAAATCAAACCAAGCACAATAATTGCTTGTGCTTCTTTGAAAGTCTTTTACCTTTCAACGCTTCTATCAAATTTTTATTTTTGAAGCTTGGACCAGCAAGGGACACCAAGTCTTCATGATCACTTGATTTGCATTTACCTTTTTTGGGTGTGCAAGGTATTTTTTTGGAGGGTTAGAATAGGTATAACTGTAGAAGGAGAATGAGGAAAACACTTTAGTCCAATAACTATAGCAAATCCTTCCGACCAAAATGAACAGGCATGCCACAGTAATTTATCCATACCTCATCCATCTTATATTTGTTTTCATACATAAATCTAGGCTTGAGAAGATCATATACCATTTTAATTTGGAAATGAGCATTGTTGTCCTCCAAAAATAAAAATATTGCCCAAAGAAGTTGTACCTGAAATAAGCATCCAAATTTTATTCTTAGAGTTATTTTTTGAAGGCGTTGAAAGATTTTCCCATGCCCGACTTAACTACGAAATCATCCGTTAAATTTGTGATACTACTGCACTGCATTCTGACAGGATAGCTATCAATGCTGAAGGTTTTGACCAACTTTTTAGTGGAAGAGCTATTAGCATTTGGATTATCTCTTTTGAAATATACCTATTTCCCATATTCATTATCTTCTGCTTCTGATTGAGATAATGCTTGTAAAGCAAGCTCATATAGTGGTGTATGTAGCCTAGCTGCTTCACTTGTTCCTTACTTGGACTTGATTCGGTTTCTATTCTTTTGGGGGCCATATAATCTAAAAATAACAGGAACATAAAATAGATTATAATTTATTAATGCATCATTAAAAAAATAACAATATATCTAACATGTACAATAGTAAAATAACAGTTCCAATAGATCACACATTTATTGCACTAGGTAAGTTATCTGTTGCAATATATAACTAACTTATTGCAATAAATAAGTAATCTATTACAACAATAAAAATAGATCAATCATCTGTTGAAATAGATGACTGGTTTGTACAACAGATCACACATTTATTACAGTATATGACTAATATGTTGCAACATATAACTAACCTATTGCAATAGATGAGTAATCAGTTGCAACAATAAAAATAGATTACTCATCTGTAGAAACAGATGACTGGTCTATGCAACAGATCACACATTTGTTGCAATATTTGAGTGATCTGTTGGAACTGTTATCAACGGTCAAAATTATTTAGATTTCTTCCAACAGAAGGGTTGTCTATCATGACAGATGAATGATCAATTGCAAAAATCAAGTCTGGAACATGTCCTGTTGGAATAGTTGATAGGATTTTTGCCAACAGAAGGTTTACCTGTTGCATCAAATTTTTAATCCGATGGTTCCTCTGTTGCATCAGATGGTAAATCTATTACATCATATGGTTAATCTGTTGCATCAGATTTTTAATCTGATGATTCCTCTGTTGCATCCGATGGTAAATTTATTGTATCATATGGTTAATCTGTTGTAATAGATTTTTAATTCGATGGTTTCTCTGTTGCATCATATGGTAAATTTGTTGCATCAGATAGTTAATTTGTTGCATCAGATAGTAAATATGTTGCATCAGATGGTTAATCTGTTGCATCGGATGGTTAATCTGTTGCATCAAAAGGTTAATCTATTGCATCAGAAGGTTAATCTATTGCAGAAAAAATAGTAGCATGATTTTTTTCAATAGAACAACAACAATATCACCATTTTTACCAAGAACAAGAATAAATCAACCCAGCAACGGGCGCAATACCAAAAACACCAACATCGTTGTTTTGTTTGTACAAATACAAACAAAAAAAATCAAACTTCAAAAAAGCAACAGACAACAAAAAAACATATTTCACTCAGAAAAGAGAAGAGAAGAAATACCAGAAATTTGGATTTTATTCAGATTGCATTTCAAATTAAAGCAACAAATATTGGAATTGTTAACCAATACGAGAAGAGAAGTTGGCTCAAGTTTCTCTTTTTCTTCAAAACTAAAAAGGCCATAATATTTTACCTGTGAAAGAAGAAAAGGGATGATGAAGAACTCGAAGCTGTTGTAGCCGGAGAGCAAGACTGTCAAGTCAATTGACGGTTGAAAGTCAAAAGGAACTCGAAGCCAACTATTTGTCGCCGGAGCTTAAAGTCGCCAGGGATTGAAAGAAGAAATTTGCAGAACTATTGGTTGGGAGAAAATGTTGGGAGAGACAGGAGAGATAGTTGACTTAGAGAGGAGAGGGATGTGAGTTGATTTGTATTTTTGAACGGATTAGAAAGTTTAAAAATGTTAATCAAGTTCACAATTAACTTAATCAAATTTCCTAATTATGTTTGACCCTTTAAGTTGATCAATGTCACCAATCCTTCATTCAAGAGTTAAATGACACCTTTCCTTCAATTTTCTCTAGTATTTCAAAAAGAATAAAAATTATATTATTTTAGACTTTCTATAATTAATCGTTATCACTTCTCATTTATCATCCATTATTTTTACACTAATTAATATATTAAATTTATATATTATATTATATATACTTAATGAGAATTTCCTATTTTTCTTATGTATAAGGAAAATATGGCGTTGTCAAACCGTTATTTTCAACATAAATTTGGTCAAACCTTTAATTACCATTTAAATTGTGAGATGGTTAGTGGCTCACGTTTTTGGTGTTACGTTGTTTACAAAGAACCGAAAAGGAGCAAGAAAAAATAACAAAGAAAGATTTTTCCTTTTTGTGTTGTCTTCTAGAGTTTTTTAATAAATAAATCTTTGTTAGTTTTTGTCTTGAAGTTTTTTTTACTGGAAGCGCTTGTTGAAGGGGATACACCTTAATTGGTGAAATATCCTCAAGTACAATGTCGATAAACATGTCTCAAGCTATAAAAATTTTCATAATTTTCCAACAATCTTAAGATATGTCACTTGTATTATTGTTGATCAGGGAAATAATTATCACATGTTATGCGGAAGAAAAAGAAAATGAATTCCTATTGCTAGGAACTATAAAAGCAGATAATTTCTCTTTTACATTTTTCTTGGATGATGTTGAATCAAGAGTCCATTGTTGACATTATGATTGGGTAGCTATGGGATCTATTGGTGAAGAGATCAAAAGAATATTGTTCTTGTCATTTCTTTTCAACATCAAAATTCATGAAATGGTCCTTCAACTTGTGTTTGAATATAACTGATCATATACAATGTAATAAGTAATTCTTTGCCAAGGGGTTCACAAACCTTAGATTCACCACTACTCCCACATATGTCATCAATATAATTTTCTTTCTGTATATGAAAATATTTATTCTCCTTTATTACGTGAAAAATCTTTGAGAATAATCTTTATTTTATCATTCACCTTAACATATAAGATGAAAAAAAGTCAAGGTTAGAGAATACATTTAAAATTCTAGTCCAATTACTTCGAGAGTATTTTGTGGAGATTGACAAGTGCAATTAATAAGAAAATGTGTATTAATTAAAAAGACTTTACTATGTGGCATTAGACTTTGTCTCCTTCCCTATATATAGAGAGCATCATACAAGACATGAAGTATGTAACACAAATCTGTTTTCTTCTCCCAATAAATTATAATACATTCTTATTTTTGATTGATTTAAGGATTTAGAACATGATTGGAACAGAGATTTGCCTTATCAAGAGTTCTCCAGTCCCTAGTGCAACACCAGAAAATAGCAACATGGACACTCTCATCAATATCAATCTGGATCAGTGAGCATTCTTTTACTATTTTATTTTATTTTGTGTTCCATATAGGTTATTGAGCTGAGGGTCTATCAAAAACAATCTCTCTACCTTACTTGTTGGTCTTTTGTTCCATATAGGTTATAGGATCCAATGACCGTTTTTAAAATATGGCAATGTAGAGTCATATTGGAGGTCCATTTTATTTGCAGTTTGTAGATTCACTCAAATAATTCTTACTGATTTCGAATTTCATTACTTTTTTGTGTATATGTATAGTGGTGATCCAGTAATGTACGAGTCATATTGGAGAAAAATTGGGAATATGTGCGACATAACATTCAATGGTTATGAGTCATTGAGTTATTTTGCTAATGGTAAGAGCTTGTGTTGGTTCTTGGAGTCCAAACTAGAGGAAGAAATCAGGAGGCTGCACAATGTAGTTGGAAATGCAATTGTGGATGATTATTATGTTGTTATTGGCAATGGATCCAGCCAGCTTATTATGGCTGCACTCTATGCTCTTTCCCCTACAAATCAACCACACCCAATCAACATCGTTGCAGCTGCACCTTTTTATTCGGTATGTAACATATGTTTGTATACATCAATAGAATTGGTGGCATAAAGGTAAATTTTATTAAACGGCCACCAAGGTTAATGATCCCTTCTGATTTTAGACATTATTTTACCATGTCTGAGGTTGATCAATCTTTAATTAACCTATAACTAAAAGTCAACGGAACAAGAGTTTAATAATGCTGCTTCATTTATATCAAACATATCATCATGTCTCTAGCTGAGACAATGTTGGTTACTTACAATGTATCCTAAGGAAACATATATGGACATGGTTCATGCAAAGATTTACAAAACATACATGTTTATAGTATAATATTCGTGCTTGTTCTTTATTAATTATTCACATAGTTCTTGGTACATGTCAGATCTATTAACTATAACCTGAACCATAATTTTTTTGGTTATATAATTATGGTGTCTGAATTAGCTTTCTTCTAATCCTACCAAGATTTGGACAGTCGAAAGGAATCATTATTTTTTTCCTTTATTAGAATTTGAACTTGAGATCTGGTGGTTCTCAACTCACTTCATTGGCCACTATACCACGTACACCCCTGAGTGCAACATGAATCAAATTCTTAGAACGCATCATGTGACTTAATTAGTGAGATTTCTTGATTAATTACAATTAACAATAATTGTCTTGTTGCAGTCATATCCAGAAATGGCTGATTTTGAGAGGTCAGAGCTACACAAATGGGCAGGAGATGCAAGAAATTATGACAAAGATGAACCATACATTGAGTTTATAACATCTCCAAATAACCCTGATGGGGTTATTAGAGAGCCTGTTGTTAATGGAATTCAAGGAAAATTAATCCATGATTTAGCTTATTATTGGCCGCAGTACACTGCTATTACCTCGCCTGCCAACCATGATGTCATGCTCTTCACGGTTTCCAAATGCACTGGTCATGCTGGTTCTAGAATTGGGTAGGTTTCTCAAAAATTGCAATCATTAATTATAAGTGAGGTCATAATGACATAATTAAAGAGTAACACAAAATTAATAAGATTGCAACATTGTTGCAATCTAGGAATTTTAATCTAAAAAATATTTATGAGAATTTGCTTAATCAACCACGTCAAATACTATTTCTACCTTCGAACACTCGAAGAAGGTTGTAGGCAGCTTACACTGACAGAAGTATCAGTGACTGGTTCTACAAATCAAACATATAGATAATACTAAGATAATTTTTTCATTGTTAATAGTCTTATTTCAAATACAAACTATATTGGGGTCTACAAATTTCAACTTCTCACTAAGATGGTGTCATTTGTTTTGATTTGCATGCAGTTGGGCACTTGTTAAGGACAAAGAGGTGGCAAGGAAAATGATAAAGTTCATGGAGGTTAGCACAATTGGGGTATCAAAGGAAGCTCAACTTAGAGCTGCTAAGATTCTTGGAGTAATCTCTGATAGCTGTGTGAATCCCACATTGGATAATTTCTTTGAATATAGTCAGTCTCTTTTGACTGATAGATGGCAAAGGTTAAGACAAGTTGTTAAGGCCAATGACCTTTATGTCCTCCAAAAATACCCTCTTCAGTATTGCCTCTTCACGAAAAAATTCTACGAAACACACCCTGGTAATCACAAAATTTTTACTACATTACTTTTTTTAAAAAAAAATTTTTTAGTCTGTTACAGGTTTTTTTTATGAAGGGTGAAAAATACATCCAAAACATTTCTCTTTTTTTAGGTTCATATTTGAACTATCATCAATTATTTATCGAATATACTTCGACTATTTTAAACCAAGATACTTTAGGTATTGACACTTTTCTTTTAAATTTCAAATTTACATGTTTTTTCATTTTTGTGGAACAGCATTTGCATGGCTAATGTGTAAAGGAAGTGAAGAGGACTGTGAGAAGTTTCTCAAAGGACATAAGCTTCAAACAAGGGGTGGAGAAAAATTTGGGAGTTATTCAAGAAATGTTAGGATAAGTATGTTGGGCAAAGATGAAGACTTCAACATTTTTCTACAGAGGCTTGAGGCTATT
>JAPEIP010000012.1:70638600-70672238 GCA_026120095.1 Capsicum chinense
GTGCTTTTTATCTATATTTTTCAACTACAATTTTGTACTTCAAAGTCAAAGAGCATCAAACTAGAATAAAAATCTTTTTTTTTTTTTTTATAATTTTTGTGCATCTTTGTAACAAATATATATAACCGACAGATGTCTACTGATTTTATTCAAGTCGATCGCTTTTCTTAAAAAAAATTATTGAAAAATCGATGAATTTCATCATTTTTTACAATTTGTTAATGGTGTGTATCGACTAAAACCTTGAAGTACAAAAACACTTTAGAGAATATGAAAATTAGGATAAGTAGAATTAAGATTGAATAAATATATTGCAAGTTTAATCAACATGAGAGGAGATGACAAAATGCGAACAATTTAGATATTTAGGCTTATTTTTTTTGAGAGAACGAAATGACAGATGAAAACATTAATCATATAATTTATAATTGAATAACTAAAATGTAAACAAAAACTATCGCGGTACGATAAAAAGATGTATATATATACCAACGTGAAAGGTAAGTTCTAAAAAATTCAATTTTGGTCATAGTCACTCTCAAGAATCATTGATAGAGTGTATTATAAGAGTATTTGGTATATGATGTATTAATTGTTGGTGTTTGTCTTGACTTTCTTATCATAATTAAATTTTTCTTTAGGTACCATAATTGTGTTTTCCTTTAGGAAAAGGAAAACATATTCTGCATATTTGGCTAATCTTTGTTCGTATAGAAAAAGATTGTATACTCTATAAATAAAGGCTCCTTTCATCTAGTTTGGTAGCATCCACAATGTAGTCCTAGAGATTTGAGAGTATTGTTTGGAGGGAGACTTTGTGAGATACAAGTTTTGTGGTATCACTTGTGTGAACCTCTTTTTTATTCTGAGTGAATTATGTGAGATTGTCTCTCTTGACAGTTTGTACTCTCATTTATATAGTGGATTGCTCATCTCCTTTTGTGGATGTAGGTCGATTGACCAAACCACGTAAAATTTTTGTCTCTTTTGGTGTATTTCTCATTTATCTTCTTATTCATGGTATTTCGAGGTTTGCTTTGTTAGTTTCCGCATGACACCTGATTATTTTGGTCCTAACATTAATAAAATCTGACATGCAATTTCATTAAACCCCCAATACCCTTCATTTTTTATTTCATACAAATATCCAACTTACGAAGCGTTATTAATCTAGTTTAAAAATAGATCGTAATAAAATATATCGATTGAGGAAGATGTTCTCTAATTTTAGCATTTCGATAGCTACTGGTAGAATGCTAATAACATAAGATTGTAGTTTGGTGGTGACTATTGAGACTTGGTTGATAGTGATAGCAAAATTGTGGTGATAAATAATGATTATATTAGAAATATATAATGATGATTGATGGTGGTGATTGTTGGTAGAGACTGATGATTGTTATGGTAACGACTATTGGTGGTACCTAATGTTGACACACAATTTTGACCGCCTGATACTCCTTTTAGGCTGTTATTTTATTAAAATTATTAATTTCAAATATAAATATTTTTTTTACACATTATTTTTGTATTAAACAGATATCGACGTGTCACATTCATGATTTAAAAAATATACAAATTATTTTATTACTCTTAATATCATTTTTACAATTTATCAATTTAAATATAACATTTTCTTTTACATAATCTTGTTAATATTTATTAAATCATTTTTGTAAATATGCACACTCATAATTTACAAACACGTTATCATATATTTTTACGTAACATTAATTTTACAAACGTAGTTTATTTTAATATCGATATTTTATCACGTCATTATTATTAAAGTAATAACCCATTTTCTTTCATTTTTCTATGTCATTAATTCTTAGCCACTTTTGTACCTAATTAATATCAATTTTAGCCAAATATTGATTCCAAATTAAAAACCCGATTCCTTACCTATTTTTAAATTATTTCAATCTCTGGCGTTAATCAAAGTTTATCAGACGGGTGAGATCAACTCACTCTATTATTTCCTTTTAAACCAATATCCCAAATCCTAACTCCCCATTTTCTCCCATCAACCACACACCCATTCTATTTTCTCTCTCTACTCTCATTGCTCTATCAGCAGCCATAACTGCCACCACTCACCCCACCGGTGAACACCATGCTCCGGTGAGCCGTGTCACTGGTAAGACTGCCGCCGCCCCCGCCCCCGCGAACCACGTCGCCATGCAGCTGGCGACCACCATACCTCCATCAGATCAGTGTCGCTCTTCTTTCTCTAACCACTGGTGATGTACATCCATGACCAGTGAAACCCCAACTCCTACCTGCGCCGTCTTCTTTCTCCCTATTCCAGTGATGCCAGCAAACCAACGTAACATCCCAGTAGCCGGTGAACTCTCCGAACCTGACTCTGCTTATATGTAATGCTAACAAATTTAGTTTCACTTGAAAATGTAAAAGATTTTGTATTTCTATTTTTTTATTTTTGATTTGAAAGATTAGATTTTTATTTGAGTATTGAATTGTCGGTTATGATTCTTGAAATATGATTTTTTTTTTAGTATTGAATCAGATCTAGGATTTTTGTGAGTATTGAAATATGCCTTAGTGGATGTTGAAGTTCTTGTGTGAAATTGTTTTGTATTAGTTCTAAAGTTGTGATCTTTTTGGATTTGTGATGGGTTTATTTATTTGGTATTAGCATTAAAATTATGATCCTTTTATCCAATGATGGTGATGTCAATTGTTTGTTCTTTCAGTTCTCTTTAGAAGTTATTTAGTGTTGAAAGTCTTGTTGAATATAGTCTACTTGTTATGTGGCTTTGTGATTTTCTTTAGTTCTAATGATGCTAAAGTTGTCATCTTTTTTGTGTTTTGGTTTATTATATTTCTTACCGAAGGTAATAGATTATGATGTCAATTGTTTGTTTGATATTAGTGTTAAAGTTGTGATTTTTTTATCCATGAAAGGGAAAGATAATGATGGTGATGTCAATTGTTTGTTCTGTCAGTTCTCCTTGAAAGTTATTTAGCCTTCAAGTTCTTGTTGAATATAGTCTGCTATTTATGTGGATTTTTGATTTTCTTTGGTCCTAGTTGTGATCTTTCAATTCGGATCGTTAGTGTAGGATATTTCTTGGTGGGTGTATTATTCTTGTTATGCCATCTTGTTTCATGCTTTATTACGAATTTGTTTACTATTCTTTGTTTACTATTCCTTGTGGGTGTCGTATTTATGTTATGTCATCTTGTTCCATGCTTATTATAGATTTTTTTATTATTACTTATCTTGAGCCGGGGGTCATAAAAAATTACCTTTCTACATCTCCAGAGGTAGTGATATGGACTGTGTACATCTTACCCTCCCCAGACCTCACTATGTGGGAATACACTGGATTTGTTATTGTTGTTGTTACATACTACTAATCGTTTTTATACTTACCAATGGATCTGGGCAATGCAGGTTGTATATCTATGATTTGGATATTTATTACATTAGCATAGATTGATCACATTTTCAGTATGAGAGGTGGTCGTCTTGCAGATGCTTACTCTATGTACAGACGTGTATTAACTAAAGATTAGTTTACTGATTATGAAGATAGACAAGAGAATATAGGTACCTTTACACTCTTTTCTTTTCATTTGCGACTCCTATTCAAGATTTAGAATCACAATGGGTGTTCAAGATTTAATATATACTTTGTATAATTTTCATAGTATTTTTTTTTGATAAAGTGTGTTCAACTGCACACCTTTCATTATATGTGGCTATGCCACTTAAGTACAATTTTTTTGTTTTTCTGGATATGTATAATATTGTAGGAGTAGAAAGGAACATGTTAAAGTTTGCTATAAATTTATATGGGGTTCAAAGGGTGCTCACAAGATGTGTGCTTTTTAAATTATGAGTCATGTTTAAGATCTATTTCTCTCTCTTGTACCAAATGAATGAAATCATAAAATATGTATTTTTATGAGCTTTCTTACTGAAAAGCTATTGTCAGTCTTTAGGAGCTCAAATAGAGAAATAAAATTTTGTCAACTTGGTTGAAAGATGTCTCCATTTTCCAATAAAATAGAAATATACTCCTCCAATGTACCATCAACTTAGATATACATCCATAGGACATGCTTCCTCCATTTTTATTTTTTTTGTTCTATTTTCATTTTTAGCAGTCTAAAATAGAAGGCGTCTTTTCCTTTCTAAACCATAAGATTTTGGACTGATTGTTTGATTTGTGTTGAATTTTGGTAAACTAAGATTTTCTCGTATTCTTACGAATTAATTGTATGTCAACGCGTTGTTCTTATTTATGGAATGATTTGTTGTGTCCTTGGCTGATTTTCTACCTATTTAAATATGTATAGATTTTATATTTATTTGCCCACTTGTTTATGGTAAGTTTGAGATATTTGATTGAGCAAGTTCTTCTGATATGAGCGAGCGATTTATGAAAAATATTGTTGGCTGATGATATTACAAATAATCTTTTTCTTTTTTATTTTCTGGCTGAAACCTTTACATGATTGACTCAATCACTGATTTAAGAAAATTATCATTTATTTGATTTGAAAAACTATTTTTTCATTATTATTTTTGGTAAGGGTTTACAACCCTCAGCCTATATAAGCATGCCCTCTTTCAATTAGCTGAACAACTCTTTTTGGCTATTACTCTCTCCTTAAAAATAAAAAAAAGACGACTATCTAGTGCTACTACTAAGAATAAAAAATATTTCTCAAGCTCGTTGATGTCTTTTTTCGAATTTGGTTAGTGATCCCTGTTTTTGCCTGTAATTTAATTCATGGGATTAGTTATACTATACCAACTTGTATCTCTTTTCTTATTAATTAGCTCTCTTCTTTCAGTCATGTACTTATGTTCATTTTCTTACTATAATGTTATTTATTGACTTATGGGGAACTTTATATGAATGGTCTTCTTCATGGATGCATGATTATAGTATTTTGGCTTACCATATTGGTTAATCGTATTCATTGTTTTTAACTCTGTTGTTTTGCATTCATCATTCTTTTTTTTTTTCATTTTCACATGCCATCTTTGATATAGGTTTTCCACTTCACAAGTTGAATGAATTTGGGAAAGACTGAATACCAACAGTTTCTTATTTCGCTGTCCGCTCCAAAGGTCAGATTCTTATTTATATATTCCTTATGTTTTGCCTCCTTTCCATATCCACCCTTCCCCAACTTTTATGTTATTTGCTTCATCTTTTTCTTATTACTTGGTCTTTATATCAAAAATATATGTTTTAGTTACTTGTCTACTTCAGAAAAATTAAGCGAGTTTTATTATAGTTTTTTCCTTTCTATCCTCAATATTAAATAACTATATAAAATAGAATTAATTAGATTTAGATTCTAAAGTATTATTAACAACATTAATTTAATAAAATACTCCTAATAAATTTTTTTTCGAGACTTGTGTCAGTTCAATATAAATCAAGTAATATGAAATGAATAGAGTAATTTAGTAATGGATTATAACTATTATGGTTTCTTGTAATCAACTAATTAACACATTGCATTTAGTTTTTTTTTTAAGTATTTAATGGTTTATAAGTTGTCATCTAATGATTTTATTTAATTATTTCAGTCCAGTGATGCAAATCGAAAATGCGCTTACTTCACTTGTTGATGGAGAAGCACCAGGCAAACATTTGGTATCTTTTCATATTAGATTTTTATGGAGCTGAAGTTGTAAACTTTAGGTTATCGAAATCGAGATTGTTAATTATGTTTTGTACTGTTTTGTATTCGAAATATTTTTAGTTTAGTCTATGTTATAAGTGGTTGTATATGTTTTCATTGTGTTGTTTTGTACGCTGATAGTTTCTATTTAGTATATGTTATAAATGATAGTATAATAAAATTATTTGCATGTATGAATATAATTCTAAACTTTTATTTTTAATTTTTTTTTAAATAATATGTGGCGGTTATAAATGCCTACAAAAAAATTATACAAGATATTGAAGTTATTAGAAATCTAAAATCATATTATGGAGGTTATAAATTGCTACAAATTTAATTTTAAAAATGCCACAAATTAAAAATTTATTTGTGGCGGTTGGTAGTGGAGATTCTATAAAACCGCCACAAATTTACTCGTGGCATGGCTTATTGTGGCATTTTTTGATACCGCCTCAATTCTTTTTGTGGGATTTAAAAACTCACACAAATTAACAATAAACCCTCCATAAAATGAGTCTTTTTGTAGTGTGAAGATATTATATTAACGAGGATGTTCGTCACCGTATTGGTGCAGGATAGATGAAATGGAGGCTCTCATCCAGAGTCTTGTGTGAAAAGAAGTTACCACCAAATCTCAAAGGCAAGTTCTACAAAGTGGTGGTTAGATTAACTATGTTATATGTGTGTACATTGAAAATTTGTAGTTCTACAACAAGAATTTAATTTTCGTCAGAATTCCTGGACACTACTTTACCTAAACCTATCTTGGAAACTACTTTATCCTAAATCCTAAGTTATGTCTATTTAAGGGTAACATATTTTCTTAAAAATGCATCCCCAAAATTCCACAAATTCATGGAAGATTAACAAAAAAATCAAAACTCTTTCTTCTTGATAATCAGATAAGTCAAGGAGATCCACCAAATCCAAATACTCCTTTCATGGAGATGAAATATAAAGTTGTCTACGTTCAAAAAATACGCTACTAACGACCCTCGAATTGAGGAGAAAATCTATATCAAATTGAAATCTTTCTACATTCGATAAATACGTCACTAACGACCCTCAAATTATGGAGAAAATTAAGAGAAAGAAGAATCAAGGGATATGCAGAATTGTACCCGCATGTTTATCAATAAAAATTTCTCGTTTCTTTAGATTTTGTTTGAGGTTATTTATTTTTCATGAATTAAAATTTATTGTAAATAAATTGACATGTTCAGTAGGAACAAGCTTGTAGTAAGGCCTTTGAAAGTATCAAATCATACTTGATGAATACTCCACTTCTTGCGGCACCTATACCTAAAAAACCATTGATACTCTACATTGAGACACAAGAGGTCAGTGGGAGCACTATTGTCTCAAGATAATAGAGAAAGCAAAGAGAACTCCCTTTATTACTAGAGCATGATGGCACCAAACGAGTTGAATTATTCTCCGATCGAACAATTATGTTTGGCATTGGTTTACTCAATCCAAAAGATGAAACACTACTTTCAAGTTCATGTTGTTCACCTTGTGTCTAGAGCAAATTCCTTCAAGTTTGTGATGTCAAAACCGATCCTCAGTGGTTGGCTTGCAAGTTGGTATCTTCAGTTTCAACAGTTTCAGATCATGCATGACAGCGCCCAAGCGCACACGCAAGTGTACGTGGTCTACCAAGTAATATAGTGGTCTTCAAGAAAGCCGAGTTATCGATCCCATAGAGACTAGATTTGACAATAATTTGATTTCAGTTAACACTTTAGATTCAATTGATGCGAGAGTAATGTTGACACCTAATTATTGCCCCCAGCAACTAAATTTAATCCTGAGTTTCTTTGATTTTTAATAAAAAATGAAATATTCATTTCATCCGAATAAATGCGCTCTAAAATATTTATTTGGGTTAATTTCGTCATTTAAGTGACGATTATACATTTTTTTATTCACATATATGAGATCGTATAAATTTTGTTATTTAAATGAATATTTTTTTTTATCAAAATTGAACTTTTATTTAGATTGAGCTTGAGAATTATTTCAAAAGGATAAAATCTTGATTCAAATATAATTTGTTCTTGAAAATAATTTATTTGAAAAAATATTAATTTGATTTTTATTAAATGAAGAAGCCTGGGATTAGGCAATATATTAATTCGTATCGAATTTTGATTCAATTTAGTCAAATTATTAAATTTGGTCCTAACTGAAATCAAATTGGTCATATTTGCAATGCAATGGACTAATCTAATTTTTAATTGGATCAAAATATTAATCAATTTTGGAAAAATCCTAAATTTCTAATTGAGGGTTATATTTTAAATAACCCCCAAATTCTTAACAATTCTATGATCCAACAAATTCAACCCATCAACCCATTTCTCCTCTTTTAATCACCAACCTTTAGTTCTTTTAAATTAATAACATCAACAACCCACCTCAACAATTTCAGCCCAATCCAATTCAAGACCCGACTCGGTTCGGCCCATTTCTTTATTCCCTTCAAACAACAGTAGTACACGACCTTCACCAGTAAAATCACGACAACCATCTCTCCCAAATGAGGCAAAAACCAACCCAACCCGCATCCATCATCAAATCCAGCAACCTGTCAACGATAACACCACTAGCAAACAACGGCTTCAACCCGCTAATACCCAATCCGACCCAACCCTTCTCCACACGCGTCCCACTCTAATTTATAAGAAAAAGCCTCGAATCTTCTAGAAGATTGATTAGGTGTCAACCTCCAACGTCCAATTTCAGCAAATCTCAAATTGATTCGTATGATTTCGTATAGATTTGAAGGTTTTTCATTGGCTGGGGGTTACAATTGGTTGTGCTAAAATTTAATTGGTCAACCATTTTACAATTCCTCTGAAAAATCCAAAAAAATGGGGACAAATTGAGGACGAAAATGGGGTTGGGGGGGGGGGGAGGGAATTTTTGAATTTCAAATTCAAAATATACTTCTTTCAAATCCCTAAAATACCCCAATTCTATCTTTTGTATAAGAGGCGATGGGGTCAATGTTATAGGGGTTGCAAAATTGGTTGAGAAAGCTAGGTTGGGAAAATTTCTTTTGGGTCGAGAAAAGGGTCGAAGAAAATTCTCTTCTCTTTAAAAGCAAAAGAAAAAGGAGAAAAAAACTCGGGGAGCACAAGTCGACTCCCTTTAGTAAAATTTCTTTCATGGATTCGTCAGCTAATCGGAGTTTCGAAGTAACGACTACGACCTTTTCTTTTCGGTGGTTGTGATTTCGAATGAAGCTCGAGTTCTGTTTTGCTGCTCTGAAATAGGTAACCCTTTGTCTCTTTTAGTTTTGAAATATTTTCCTCTTCTTCTAGTCGATTCTTCTTTTAGTATTCTAGCTGCATAATTATGTTATTCGTAATCGTAGTGGTAATCATAGTGGTTGGGTTTGTTTGCTATAGAGTCCTTGAAGGCCGTAGGATGATGTTCTTGCTGTGATATTTCTATGATTTTAACCTTAAATCTCTGTTAAATATTTGATTTCTGCGTGTTCATGTATTTTGCTGAGATAGGAGTATTTTGGTGCGTGTTTTCCTCTTCTGTATATGCGTGTATTTTAATGGAAAGTTGGTTCTGTGTAGTGTATATGGGTATGCATCTCATTGTTGGTAGGAAATTATCTGTCAATTAGTATTAATGGGGGAGTCCCTTACTGTGTATGCGTGATGTGTGTATATATGCATGTTATTTTGTTGACTACTTGTCTGTCAATCGACTAAGAAAGACTAGATGTACATAATTGGAGCGTCTCTTCATGTCATTTAGTGTTATGTCGCTAAGAAAGATTTCTTAAATTAGGTTTAAAGTTTGGGTGATTTCCTTCGAAACATGTATACTGCTTTCTTTGTTTTATTCTAGATCAGGTAGCTCGTCAAGTTTTATGCCTCAAAATTTTTCTTCAATAAGAATTATTCTTCAATAAGATAGATAAATTTATTAATCTCTGGTTTAATTGGAATCATAGTAGACAAGTCAGTAATTCCTTTAATGGTTTGGGTTCCAAGTAAATCTGTCCGGATTGGTAGTTAACCTATTATTTATGTGGAAATGGTATGATTCATTCTGTCTGTTGCTTTTGAGCATATAAAATATAAATTGTTTGGCTAGTGTTAATAGTTATTTGTTGCAAACTTAAACCACTAAGTTGTATTGCGGATATTCTTCCTCGTTGATTATCTTTATCTCGATCATTATATGGAACTTCGTTTCTATTCATTTCTTTCCGCTATTTTGAGAATTAGGTTTTGCTTATAATTGAATTTGTTAATCTCATTCACTTCAAATCCTTTATGCTTTGATGTTTAGACTGGAAACATGAATTAATTTCTTTTTTTGTTTCTATTCTTTTCTTCACATGTGAATATGGCCGAGTCCGAAATAGACTCAACCCTTCTTTGCATTCCACTAGGCCATTAAAGCCCTTCTTTCGAGTCAACTCCTAGAGAAAGTTTAGAGGAATTACATGGCATACGAATATAAGAGGATGGAATAAGAGGATGGATTGAATCCCATTGATGAAAGATCGCTAAATTTTGCAATTGTTGTCTTTTTTTACTTGTTCTTTTATTTATTTGTTCATTCATTCATTCATTCATTTGGACCTCAAAGCCAAAGTTGTAAATTTAATACTGGTGGATCAAATTTTGGGTCAACATGCCTAAAAAAATAGTTTAGGATAGGTTACGGGCCAAGGTCCAACATTTAGATTAAGACAGGTGAAAAATGGGTCGAAGGCCCAATTAAACTAGGACAGGTCTTGTTGATTTGGGCCCGATGGCCTAAGTCCATTACTTTCTCCTCCGCTCCCCCTTTTATGTGTTTGTTTGTTTATTAGTTTCATTTAGACTTAGTTAAAATCCCTACTAAGTCGCCTAAATCTATTTTACACGTCTTTTTCTAAAAAATCAATCACTTTTCAATAAATTAATATTTTTAGAAGTTAATCAAAAGATGCTTTCAAACAGTCCAGATAACCGCAAGTTAGTAGACATTTTAGGTGCCTAACACCTTCCTAAAACGTTAATAGGAACCGCTTACTCTGAATCATTAAATTTTAAATAATTTTTCTGTTTTTGATCGTTTAACGTATCGTATAAAGGTTTCTTAATTCCTTTTTAAAATTAAGTGGCGACTCTCAACTAAGACAAAATTTTTACAAAATAGAAATGACGACTCTGCTGGGGATATTTAGCTAGGTTCTAACCAAATGTTTGATTTCGTCTTTTGATTAACTGTTTACGTATTTATATGTTTCGATTTCTCGATATTTAATTATTGCATATCATAACATATTCCTACATTATTTAAACTGTTTTGGAGTTTCATGGATGTCCCAGGCCCTGTTGTTCAATTCCAAAAAAAATGTGTTGAAAATACGATGATTTATTAGCACATGAGTCGTCTGGTGGCTGTTTGTCTTTTCAAACCCAAGTTGTCCGCTTAAGAACCTGTGTTCAAACCCACTATAGACACCTAGGATAAAGCGAAAGCAAAACCCTATTTTAGGCATGAGCCTAGGATAAACCCATTAGAAAACTTGCCCTGCATCTATAAACCCCGAGTCAATTACAGACGAATTATATTTATGTGTTGAAGAAATATATGTTTGTTTAATCCAATCCATTATTATTTGGGGGGCTAGGAGAAGACTTGCTTTACTTAATTTCGTATAAGGATGCCTCAATCGTACACTGATTGACGAAGGAATTGAAACAAGCCAAGCAAGAAATTGATCGATTTGAATAGTTGCATGGTATCTATGGCATAGTTATACGACAATCGCTTGACCATTAATGGATGTCGCCAATAACGAGGAGTGTACAAAGCTAAGAGGGCGAATGCCGATAAAAGAAGCATTCAGAAATTAGTATTTTCTATCCCCTACGTGGGACATCATTTCTTTTCTCATGTTATTTCCCATTCCCTAAAGGTTGTATCCCTTTTGTGTAACTTTTGTAGGCATTTATGTCGTTTATGTATATATATGGAATTGGGAGGATAATGGATTCGCTTTAAAAAGGGCATATATTTTCTTCAAAGTTTGTCAGGCCTAAACCCTTCGCTCAAAAGGGTCACCCCAGTTAGGATAAGCGCTATTATAATGTTTATATGATATAACTGCCTTATGTGTTTATGTGTGTTTGTTTGAATCAAAGACAAGTTTATCCACTATGCTCATATGGATCAATTTGGCTATGACACAAACAACTCTACATGGTTATTTCTTGTCAAATATTTTGCCTTACTTATCACATATGGAAACTAACACATCTACCTTTGAGTTATTTTACTTTACAGATAATAGAAAACTACTCTGTGTTGAAATAAGCTGGTAGAACATCCATACTACACCCGTTCAAAAGCGTATAAAATTCCATCCTCTGACCATCATTCAAAAATTACTTGAATCAACGAAGAAAATGCATTGACTATCAGGGACAATGTAATAGCAGAACAAAGCGAGATGATTGCTAAACTCACAAGAAAATTGGAAATGCTTTTGGAGGAGATGAATCGTACTCGAGATTTGGCTAACCTGGCTATTACTGTCAATGCTCTTGCTCTGGGAAGACACGGGACTCTACTCCAAATCTCTCCCCTCAGTACGCCTATTCTCAGGGACCATCCAAATAACGTATCATCCGTTTTCGCTTCTCCACTTGTCCAAAATACCAATCGCAAAAATAACCTAGATGCTTACCATCCACAAAATTCATCCCTAAACTCGTCTCCGAATCCACAAAATTCATTCCCAAATCCCCATAACCCATTTTCAAATCCACAAAATTCACTCCCAGGTCTATAAAATTCGCTCCCAAATCCACAAAATCCATCCCCAAATCTATCAAATTTATCTCTGAATACATCAAATTCATTCCCAAATCCATAAAATCCTTCTCAGATCCCACCAAACTACTCTCAAATTCCACAAAACTTTTCCAATTTCAAAAACATCCTCCCCACCTACCAACCAACTTCCTTTCATCCTCAAGATCAAGCTACCCTTTGTAAATCCTCCTCATGTCATCATATCCCCTGACGTCTATAAATAAAGAGATTGTGAATATTAAGGAATCTCATTAGACGGGGGACAATAATAGCCTAGGTTAGGATAATCATGTGTTCACCCTGGAGTAGATCTACCAGAAGGTTACAAGGTCCCTAAATTTGAGGTGTTCGATGGTACTAGAAATCCGATGGCTCATCTAAGAAGGTATTGTGATCAAATGGTGGGTTTAGGGAAATATGAGGCATTATTGATGCGCTTTCTTAGCCGAAGCTTAAGCAGCGAAGCCTTAGATTAGTTCATGTCTCAAGAACTAAAAAGATAGACTGGTTGGAGGGCATTAGCTAAAGGTTTCCTTGATAGGTTTATGTTTAACATTGAAATAGTACCTGATCGATACTCATTAGACCGGATCAAACAGAAGAATGATAAGTGTTTCTAAGACTATGCCTTCCGTTGGAGAAAAGAAGCTACCAAAGTACAACCTCCCATATCTGAGGAAGAAATAGTATCGGTTTTCTCTCACGTACAGGAGGGAGAATTTTATACCAGGTTGGTATCCATAGTCCGAGCAACTTTCATAGATCTGGTAAAGATTGGGAAATCATTAGAGGAAGGCATTCAATAGGAAAAATTGCCAAAACCCCAACATCTGAATTTTTTACATTCTCAAAGAAGAAAAAAGAAGATGTGACTGCGATCTCTACTAGTTCTGTTGATGAGTTAAAGAAGAAGTTCAAGCCTAGGAATATTCTTTCCTCACCACCTCACCAAGTTTTCAGCCTATATTCTATGCCCAACCCCAATATCAAGCTCTACTTCCAAATATTTTACCCAGTGCCAAGTTCTGCAACCAAATTATCAGTATCACGTTCAAGATACTCTTCTAAATAACCAAATAAACATCCAAGCACCTCAAAACTATCATTAAGTACCTCCTCCTTCTCATCAAAATCAATATAATCTCCCACGTATAAACCTCGAAAATAAGCCTCCTAGAAAATTCACTCTATTGGCTAAAAGTCATACCCAGCTCTTCAAAAGATTGAGATGGTTATTTATAGCCTATTCCACCAAAGCCTACCAATCTCATTTTTTGATTTTTTCAGGCTAATAAATTTTGTGCTTATCATTTAGGAGCGCTTGGGCATAATACTGAAGATTGCATCAATTTGAAACACAAGATCCAAGACTTGATTGATCAGAAGATCATCACTTTTCAGGCGTCGACTCCAAATATCACTAGTAATCTATTTCCTAATCACGAGGGAGCCACGGTTAGCATGACTAAAATAACAGGCAAATGGGTATCTAGCAAGACTATTACTAAGGTGGATCCATAAAATTTCAAAAAGACAAAAGGAGTGGAAATGATAGAGAAAGTTGTGGACACCTTGAATAATAATTTGGAAGAAATTATTGAGCCCACTATGGTCCCAAAAAAAGCATTTAAGTGTGGAATAGGGTACCAACCAAAAGAGAAAAATGAGATTAAAGATAATTCAAAGATGAGTCTGTCCAAATTGTCGCCACTCCTGCACCAATCATTTACCATGTGTGAGATGTCAAATAATGATGGTATTGGGGATGAGATAGGAAATCTATTCGAGGGATGCAATATTGTACCAGAAGATTTCCCGAAGTCCAGTGGGGTAAAGAAAGTTGCACCAAGAGAGGATTTGCAAAATTGGACTTCCGCTCCGCTCATAACTCATCACCCATCGTAGTAGATGAAAGGACGATTACTATTAGTTTTAAAAAATAGGTGATCCACCCTTTTATGTCTCAAATTTTCATTTCGTGTTTACAGCTTTCAAAAAGGCATGGGCCCACATTTGTTGTGAGTCGTGAGCCATAGTTTTTATTTATTTTCCAAAAGGCCTCCCTTTATTTAAGAAGTTAGTTTAAATATTATTATATTATCATCTTTTATTATCTTGTTATAATCTAACATGGTTTATTTTGGTAGCAATAATTTAAAAACTTGCCAATGTCATGTCATGAAAAGGGTTAGACGAACAAAGCAAAGAGAATGATGATGAATGGAAAGAAGGTGATGAGGAGAAGTTAGTGAAAGATATAGAGGAATTTGATAACCAAAAAAATCCTAACCTAGAGAAGCCCTAATATTACCTGAGATGGATGGTCAAGAGTGGACCAAACCAATTGATTCTGATGCGGTAAAAAGATACTATGTTTGAAAGGTGCTTTAGCTTCTATTTCCTTTTATTGTAATTGACTTTGTATTGATGTTTGTTTTCTAATATGCAATCACCCAGAATCCCTTCTTTTTATGTGAGAACTACGTTAGACCTGAATTCCCAAGAAAGGGATACATAGGCGGCCTATGTCGGCTTCGGTCAATCCCTTAGAATAATTAATCCCTTCTTTTCATGTTTGAACTACGTGATGACTTGAATTCCCAAGAAAGGGATACGTAGGAGGCCTATGTCGGCTTCGGTCAACCCATTAAAATTTTATATATATCCTTAGTGTAGTCCTGAACTATGTTTGACCTGATTCTGCTTCAACGGGATACGTAGGCGCCCCAACTGCATGGTCATATTAGCCCCAGAAAATGAAAACTAGGGCAGATTTTTTGAGAAGGAATCTCAAAAATTCACAAGAGGAAGATCATCATCCAACAAAGAGAACGATGACCAATAAAGACTTCGAATCCTCTCGAGTTGATATCATCTCAGACAACTTTAAACTGGGGCAGAAATTTTGTGGAAGGACTCAAAATTTCCATCAAACACTGGAATATATTTCAAATTCCCCGGCACCAGAGGTCAAGGTTAAACTTTTGAAGTCACCAGCTGTGACAAAGTCTAGGTAGACTCAATCTCTGGCTATAACAGAACTGTGTGAAGAACCTTCCTAACAATGATGATGAGTTCTGGATATCCTCCATAGGATATAGTCAAAACCAACAGGGGAGACGTTCATTGAGCTAGTACATGACATGACTGGCAGAGATTTTCTAAAGCTTTTACAGAAACTTTTGAAACTATTTTCTAAAATTAAGACTACTTTTAAAAATCTATACAAATCTTTTACTTAGTAATTTCCTAGGCATTTATTGGAACGAGGAGTCAGGGTGGAAGTACTAACATGACAGAGCACCTGAAAGATGGCGAGGAGCAAATTGAGGAGCGAAGAAGGTCAACACAGAGTGGTTTCACTCAAAACTAATCAATTTTCTATGAATGCAGGGATCAACACACAAAAATGAGAGTTTTTTTCAAAAATTCCCGAGCAAGTTGGAAGCCACACCAGAGCATATAATGCTCAAGAACGGTATTTTTGGATAGCCCCAAAAATGGGTTTAATACCCATTTATTGAGGGCCTTTTGAATTATCTATCTCATTTCTTAAGATCATGAAGGACAAACAAAGGCGTCTTATCTTCTTTATGAATATTGTATTTAGAATTTTTCAAAAAAATAGTCTCAAGCAAAATCGACTTTATGTCTACTAAATATATATACCTTGAGCACAGGTACATTCGAGGGAGTTGGCATAATAAATACAACAATCAAAGGATCACTCAATAGAAGGAAGAGCAGAAAGTCATCCTCAAAAGTCACCTTGAAGCGAAGCAAACGGTATTTGAGTTATCCCCAAACAAGGGTTTTGCCCCATTTACTTGCATTCGGTGGATTTGCTATTTAATTATTTCTTCAAAAAGAGAAGATTAATAGCAGAATATGCCATTCAAATTATGATGCTCAGTATTTGTCATTAAACTATCATAAAGCTTGACTTTGGTCGCTAGTGAGAGTGACATTGTGTCTACTAATTGTCTACCTTGAGTACAGGTACATGTACAAAGCAAGACACAGACAAACGAACTTAGGTGAAACTGTTTTCAAATCACCGGAAGAACCATTGCATATCACTGCCAAGAGGGTCATTTCATATCATTGCCAAGAGGGACATTTCATATCATTGCCAAGAGGGCCATTCATACCATTGCTAAGAGGGTCATGTTATATCATCATCGAGAGGGCCATTCCATATCATCAGCAATATCTATTGATACGCGAGACATAAATGTTGTCATTGAGGATATCATCTACATTCAATATCTATTGACACATGAGACATAAATGTTGGCATCGAGGATATCATCAACAATATCTATTGACACATGGGACATAAACGCTGGATCGAGGATATCATCAGTAATATCTATTGACACGTGACACATAAACGCTGGCATTCAGGATATCATCTGCATACAATATTTGTTGACACGTGAGACATAAACGCTGGCGTCAAGGATATCATCAGAATTTCATATCTATTGAAATGCAACACATAAACACTAGCGTCGAGGATATCATCTGTATTCAATATCTGTTGACACGTGAGACATAAACACTGGCGTCGAGGATACATCAGCATTTAATATCTGTTGACATGCGAGACAGAAATACTGGCATCGAGGATATCTCATAATTTTATTAATCAACATCTGAATGCATCAAGAGCACACGATTTGGAGGGACGCCTTTAAGTAACTATCTAAAGACGAATGATACATGAGATTTCCCAGAAATTGATAATTTGAGGGTCATCTATAAGTCATATTATTTGAAATAGTATAGTGTACAAGATTATCTATGAATTAATAGCCCATAGGTCATCCGTCATCTTTTATTGCAATTTATTTCTTTCCAAACAGGTACATGAGAGGATAACTTTAAGCAATAAATCACTTGGAGATTGGTAAAAGACTACATACCTTTTTTGTGGATTATATTTAGTACTAACATTCCTTATTTGAAACATTGTCGAGAGCATCTGAGAGGATGAAAATCTCAAATTAAAACCACAGGTGCGGATAACTACAGATAAGATGCAACACGATTTGGAACTCTTTCTTAGCAGCAAAACAAGACATAGTCTAAAGAGGGACGTCAAACTCTTTGGACGCAAGATAAAGAATGATCGCCACCACCATTCAAACACACCCCTATTAGAAGGCATGTGGTTATATTAAGATATTCTGGTTTTAGCTTCACCATCAGGATATTCCTAAACTCATACCGAGGGTAGTCTTCCATTTCTTTCAAATTCGTATGACAACTTACCTAGAGTTTTGGAAATTATGTCCAGGTAAGTTCTTACCTATAGATGTAAAGATCTCCACACTCATGGTTAAGAGGTTACAAACCTCTTTTCTAAAACTCGATCAACTTTTCACTCATCCTGAGTCAAAGATTGTTTGAAATAAAAGACTATCTTTTCTACCGATTGAGTCGAACTACAAGCAACTTGATTTCCTGAGTATCGAGGATATGTAGGCTGGGATCTATGTAGAAAACTTAACTACATTCCAAAATCCCCCCAAATCTCTTTATTCCCTAGCTTTTCAGTTTCATCAAAAACTCTAAAATCAAGATAGCTTGAAAATTTTCCTAAAAATCGTACTTTAAATTAAGTTTTATGAACTACAAGTGGCCTGAATTCTCAGGTAACCTAAGATATATAGGAAACCTGATACTGAGGTCCGGCCATAACTCTATGAAACTCGTACAAAAGACAACCTTTTTTTGATTCGGATTTGTGGTCGGACAAAAATTAGGAGCGTCAACCTCCCTTTGCCCAAGGTTAATTGCATCTACCCTACCTAAAGGGAGGGGACAGTTGTTGACACCTAATTTTTGCCCTTTGCTACTAAATTTAATCCTGGGTTTCTTCGATTTTTAATAAAAAAAATGAAATATTCATTTCATCCAGATAAATGCGCTCTAAAATATTTATTTGGATTAATTTCATCATTTAAGTAACGATTATACATTTTGTTATTCACATATATGAGATCGTATAAATTTTGTTATTTAAATAAATATTTTTATCAAAATTAGACTTTTATTTAGATTGAGCTTGAAAATTATTTCAAAAGGATAAAATCTTGATTCAAATATAATTTGTTCTTGAAAATAGTTTATTTGAAAAAATATGTATTTGATTTTTATTAAATGAAGAAGCCTGGGGTTAAACAAGATATTAATTCGTATCGAATTTTGATTCAATTTAGTCAAATTATTAAATTTTATCCTAATTAAAATCAAATTGGTCATATTTGCAATGCAATGGACCAATCTAATTTTTAATTGGATCAAAATATTAATAAAATTTTGCCAAATCCTAAATTTCTAATTAGGGCTTATATTTTAAATAACCCTCAAATTCTTAACAATATTATGATCCAACAAATTCAACCCATCAGCCCATTTCTCCGCTTTTCATCACTAGCCTTTAGTTCTTTTAAATTAATAACATCAATAGCCCACCTCAATAATTTCAGCCCAATCCAATTCAAGACTCGACCCAGTTCGGCCCATTTCTTTATTCCCTTCAAACAACAGCAGTACACAACCTTCAACAACAAAACCACGACAATTATATCTCCCAAACAATGCAACAACCAACCCGACTCGCATCTATCATCAAATCCAACAACCCATAACGATAACACCACCAGCAAATAATGGCTTCAACCCGCTAATACCCAATTCGACCCGAACCTTCTCCATATGCGTCCTACTCAAATTCATATGAAAAAGCCTCAAATCTTCTAGAATATTGATTAGGTATCATCTTCCAACATCTAATTTCTTTTAATCTCGGATTGGCTCGTACGACTTTGTATAGATTTAGAGGTTTTTCATTGGTTGGGGGTTGCAATTGGTTGTGCCAAAATTTAATTGGTCCATCATTTTACAATTCCTCTGAAAAATCCAAAAGAATGGGGACAAATTGAGGACGAAAATGGGGCTGTGGGTGGAATTTTTGAATTTCAAATGCAAAATATCCTTCTTTCAAATCCCTAAAATACCCCAATTCTGTCTTCTATATAAGAAGTGATGGGGTCATTGTTACAGGGATTGGAAAATTGGTTGAGAAAGCTAGGTTGGGAAAATTTCTTTTGAGTCGAGAAAAGGGTCGGGGAAAATTCTCTTCTCTTTGAAAGTAAAAGAAAAAGGAGAAAAAGAAAACTCGGGAAACATAAGTCGATTCCCTTTAGTAAAATTCCTTTCTTGGATTCGTCAGCTAATCAAAGTTTCGAAGTGACGATTATGATGTTTTTTTTTCGATGGTTGTGATTCCAAATAAAGCTTGAGTCCTGTTTTGCTGCTCCAAAATAGGTATCCCTTCATCTCTTTTAGTTTCGAAATACTTTTCTCTTCTTCTAGCCGATTCTTTTTTTAGTCTTTTAGCCATATAATTATGTTATTCCTAATCGTAGTGGTAATCGTAGGTATTGGGTTTGTTTGTTGTAGAGGACTTGAAGGCCATAGGATGATGTTCTTATTGCGATATTCCTGTGATTTCAACCTCAAATCTGTGTTAAATATTTGATTTCTACGTGTTCATGTATTTTTCTAAGATAGGAGTATTTTGCTGCGTGTTTTTTACTTATGTATATGCATATCTTTTAATGGAAAGTTGGGTCTGTGTATTGTATATGGGTCTCGTTGTTGGTAGGAAATTATCTGTCAGTTAGTGTTAATGGGGGAGTCCTTCACTGTGTATACATGATGTGTGTATATGTCCATATTGTTCTATGAAGTCCCTCGATATGTGATAGTGTGTGCAAAAATTTTATAGGATATGACTGATGTGGAGTATGTGTGAGTGTATGTATTTGAAATAGTAGCCTAGTATAGTTTAAGTATCGTATTCCTCTCATTTGATGTTTTGCAAAAAGATGTTTCGAATACTACACATGTTTAGCGTAGTTTGTTCGTCATGTTTTGCTTCTTTTTTTTGGGATAAAGTTGGCCTGTCATTATGTCTTTTTTGATTAATAATTTCAAAAGGAACAAGGGAGTTCATCCTCCAAATAAATGTTAAGCCAACGTGCATTTCAAATTTTTTTTTTTTGCGATTCAGTAATGAGGCTTTGTTTTTGAATTTGAAAAATTCTTAAATTTCCCTTTTGTTTTGTTGACTACCTGTCTGTCAAGCGAATAAAAAATACTGGATGTATATAACTGGAGAGTCTCTTCATGTCATTTAGTGTTATGTCGCTAAGAAAGATTGCTTAAATTAGGTTTGAAGTCTGGGTGATTTCCTTCAAAACATGTATACTGTTATCTTTATTTTATTCTAGATCATGTTGTTCGTCAAATTTTATGCCTCAAAATGAAGTGGCGACTCTCAAATAAGACAAATTTTTTGCAAAACAAGTAACCAAATAAAGAGTTTGAAAATTGTAAATTGAAACTAAACAATGCGGAAAGTAAAGATCTTGAGATAATCAATAAGAGAAAACCCAGGGTTGAAGCACTTTGAACAATCATATTATGCTTTTGGATTTCATTTGTTAACTTGCTTATCTTGGTTGTTGATTCGTAGGGTTAATTGCACAATTGTGGATTCCCAACCTCTAATCTATTACCTAAATAGAACCTTACACCTACATCGTTGAGCGGGAATGTAATAATTCACTTAAGTTCTTAACAAGTATCATCCTACATATGAATCAAGTAAGGTATCTAAGTACATCCCTGTCCTAGATACTAATTCAAATTTCTTATTTTATAAAGAATCAAGAACCATACTCTGCTTATTCCCATGTTCTATCACCCTATTCCCCCTCCCGAGTTCACAAGGTTGATAATGGATTTATTCTAAGGGTTGTAAATCCTTAAAATAGTTATTATAAGGATAAACAAACAACCAATATTGATAAGAAAATCAAACAAACTTAATCCATAGCAATAATAATCATATTCTTGGCTTCAACCTCAGAAAAAGGGCGTTTAGCCACGCATAGTCATAATCTTAATCACAAGGTTGTAATTAACAACTAAAAACATGTATGAACTAAATAAAATTAATAAATACCTAATCATGAAGTTGTAGTGGACCCTTGATATCCAAAAATTTCAAAAGATAAGTAAAAATGTGATACAACATGTATATATAGCATAAGGGTAAGCCAAGTCCGTGTAGGAGTCAAATTAGCTTAAAACACCCAGGTGTAGAGTAGAGCGTGCGTTGCCCCCTCCATAGAAATGGAATGAGGCATGCTACACACCCTGTATTGCACAGGAGTGGAGCATGCGACGCATGCTAAACATATGCACACTCTAGAAATTTTCCTCCGAATTTTGGTTAAGTGTTGGCCCTTCCTCCTTCCATACCTTGTCTTATGGTGTCTTTCCCATGAATTTCAAGCCTCTTTAACATAAAAATATCATCATATTCAGCTCCAAAATCATTATAAATCATCACGCCAAACGAATTAGAATTACAAACAACACTAAACCTATTATGATGAATCGAAAACAAAAGCTTAAACTAGGTTGAATTCCATGATCTTTCCCTTCAAGTTTCCACTCTTTATTTGACTCATATGAACTTTGTACACTCATAAAAACTTTTTCCACATATTATAACACATTTAAAACCATAATTAACACCTATAACTCAATAGAATCCAACAAGATAGACTAGAAAAGCAACTAGCTAAAACTAGGAAGACTAGTTTTCTATATTGAACTCTAATTGACTCTTTCAAGTACAAACTCACTTAGATTTAACTTGGAACCTTGTTAACATATGTTTTAACACATTTATCTCAGTATCAACCATTATAGTTTAGAATCATCCTCAAAACAAGGCTAAAAAATCTAGAATAGTGGCGCTAGAATGAATAATACTCCCAACATCACCACCCCACACTTAAATCCTTGTTTGTTCTCGAACAACTTTTAACTATAATCAACATTAACTAAGGAAACTCTACACTTCTACTGAATGCAAGACACTCAAGATAGCACTACAATGACTACATAGAATGCAAGTTACTAAGTTAAGCATGTTATTTACACAATTGAAATCTTATGAAACCTACTCCAAAACATCCTAGCCTCAAGAATTGACTCAACAAGTTGGCAAACTCATGCATATAATTCAATCAAATACATCATAAAAATCACCCCCATTCATCAAACATGTGCCTCTCACAACAAGAGAGTTACCTATAATTACTCACAATTAAGCAATTCATCATATGATGGGTACAAGAATCAAATTACGCTCACTCTCACACAGAATTCACAAGTTACACACAATGAACCATAGGCTTGCCTTAGTGTAATGCTCCACTAATAGTCGAATATAAAACTTAGGATTAATTAGGACTTTTTTGGGTTGTAATGTAGGCTAAGGGACGGGTAGGAACTATTTGGGAATAGTGGCTAACCTCTCTAAGAGCTTTAATACACTACATTATACATTTAAAACCACTCTCTAACAACCAAATTACACCATTTTGTCTACCCATATCTTTTATTTTTGCCCCCATCTCTTTTAAGCATTTTCACAAACACTTTGTGGTCACATAGTTTACTACCACAAGAATCAATTTTTTTTCTCTTTTTTTCAAAATCATGGCAATATTTTTAGTATAAATTTTATCACAACCATCAATCAAATATCAATCATACACCAATCACTATTACCTTTAGGCATCAATTTCTCCTTTTTCTTCTTCAATCTCTCAACTCCTTTCTCAATTATTATTTTTAATTAAAGCACTTAGAAGATTTTTGGATCAAATTATGGTCTATCTAAGAATGGAATTAGGTTACATATAAGGCTACCAAAGAAAAAGCTAAAGGCTCAATGGGAGTTAACTAAGATAATGCACAAGGGTAGGACAAATAGAAGGTCTAAAACAAGGCTATCAAAGAAATACCTATATCATCTCCTAAACCTACACTCTTTATTTTGCTTTACACACACACTGGGCAAGTTCTAGACATCACATGCAACAAGGAATATTCAAAAATTCTCACATGCACATGGCACATGCTCAACTCATATAGGATCATCATAGACTCCCAACCAAACAATAGCATAAATTCAAAATTAAGCCACCATGAACAAGAGTCATAAACTTGAGCCTAAGAGTCTAAAAAATAGAAATTCACATCAATCAACATGCTTTTACAAACAAACCCACTTGCATCATGTAATTAAAAATATCACCAACAAGAATATCTCACATAAATTTTTTTAAATTGAGTCAAAATTTGGGAATTTGCCCATCCCACACTTAAAAATCTACTTTGTACCCAAAATAAATTTAAAATTAAAAAGATAGAAATACTCCCTAAGGCCTCTAGGCCTAGTTAGGAGCATCTTTTGTATTTATGAGATCTGCGGGACTCCACACTTTATCTTTGCCATGCTTCAAGCTTAAGTTTATGCTACTCAGACTACCCATTAACCCGTGACTCAAACAAAAAGCAAAAACTACATGAAATAAAATTAAAAAAATTGAAAAGAAAACATACCTAATTAACTTAGGTTGCCTCCCAAGCAGCGTCTGATTTAGTGTCGCGGCATGACCCAACTCAACTCAACCATATTCCTTCATCTTTTTCCCTCATACTTAAGGGCCATCTTCTTATCCTCTTCACCCCTTTTAGGTGTGAATTCTCAAGAGCAGCAGGTTTATTAACTTTAGCCTTTTTAGGCTCATCAACTTCCATCATGTCAGGCTTAGGAGATAGAGTCTTAGGCTTCTCAATCAGGTAGTTTGAAGAGGTCTTTTGTGGGCTAGTCACCCCACACTTGTCCCCTTTAATAACATTGATCATACTTAAATCTTTAACTTAGGCATAACTTTGGGTGCTTTGTATACATCAAACACCACCTCTTCATTCTCTATCCTCATTTTGAGCATGCCTTCTCTAACATTAATTAACACTCCTCCGATTGCTAAAAATAGATGCCCCAAGATAATTGGTACCTGTTCATCTGTCTTAAAATCAAGAACAATAAAGTCAGCAGGAATAATAAATTTACCAATCTTAATGAGGACATCCTCAATTATCCCTTTTAGATATGTCATGGAACCATCTGCTAGCTGGAAAATCACGATGGTCGATCTAGGCTTTCCCAAGACCAATATTTCAAACAGAGATAGAGGAAACAAATTTATACTTGCCCCTAAATCACTCAATACATGGACCACTTTACTCCCAATTTGGATAGGGAAAGTAAACTTCCCCGGATCTCTCAATTTTTTAGGGATTTTCTGTGTCATTACCTCACTACACTCTTCAGTGAGTGTTATCGCCCCCAGATCCTATAATTTCACCTTATTAGCCACCACATTCCTCAAGTACTCTGCATACTTAGGCATACCTTGCAAAACATCTAACAAAGGTAAGTTAATATAAAGTCCTCTGAACATATCAATGAACTTCTTAAACATGACATCGTCCTTCACTTTAATTTTCCTTTGAGGGAAGGGAAATGACAGTGTGTTCTTTACTTCTGGTTCAGCAACTTTTGGTCTCAAGCACTCAAACTTCTTTGAATTTTTAACAACTTCTCTGGGAGCCTGTTTGGTCACAACCTTTGCATCTGCCTCTTTTGTTTCCCTGGGAGGTTCTCTTTGAATCTCTTTACCACTTCTTAAGGTGATTGCCATAACCTGCTTTGGATTTTTTATGTCAATTGGCAACCCACCTTGTGGCCTAGTATTTAATGCTTTCTAATTCTGCCCCACTTGCAACTCTATACTTCTAGTTACCACTTATAAACTTTTTAGGTCTATGGCAAACTGCGTTTGATTAGCTAGGATCTACTTCAACATCTCATCTATACTTCTTGTTGACTGAGTTTGTTGGGCCTGAGGTTGTGGGGCATTTCATGGCTGATTTGGTGGCTGAGTTTGCCACTTTATGTTGTAGGCATTATCATAATTTGGCCATTGAGCATTACCTACATACATCATAAGTTTCGGATTTGAAGCACATATGGCCACTGCATGACTACTATTTCCGTATACCTTACACCAATCTGCAGCTTGTTGGACAACATTGACTGTGGCTACAGGTTATGCTGCTCCTAACTTTATGCTACTGAATAATGTGTTAATTAAATTCTGTAGTACAGAAACCTGTGTTGATAAGGCTATGAGTTGGTCCACCTCTAATACACCCATAATTTTTTTATGGCACTTATAGAGTCTGAATGCCAATCTAGATTTCCTAGTGCTATGCGGTTCAACAATGTGTACAACTCATATAAGTTAGCTCCAACTCTTGACCAACTGCGGCTGAATCTTTTAAAATATTTGTATTGTGATCAAGAGTTTCTACAAAAGTATGAGCAAGTACCTCATTAGACTGTTGGTGGTGTGAAAACTCCCGAAGAAGAGCCTTGAAGTGTTCCCAAGCATGATAGATGTTTTCATCAGGATTCTATCTAAAGCTTACTATTTCACTGCGGAGTCTCACGATCTTGCCTGATGGAAAGAATCTGATGAGCAACTTTTTGGCTAAGTTGTCCCATGATGTGATTGAATTGGCTGGCTTCGCATTCAACCATCTTTTAGCTTCCTCCAAATGTGAATGGGGAAACAGTGTCACACTCATATAATCTAGATTCACCCCAATAGGAGTGAATATATCTGTAAGCTCAATGAAGGTCTGCAAGTGGACTTGTAGATCTTCATGTAAAAGCCCAGCAAACTGTCCACTACTAATAAGAAGTTGCACCATATTATGTTTTAACTCAAAATTCCCCCTAGCTACTGGTCTTTGAATTGGGGAAGTAAAGTTTGTTGGAAGTGGGACTACTACTTCCCTAACCTTCCTACTGGTTGCTTGTTGTTCAGCCATAGGAGCAGTATTCTCTTTGCCTTCTTGGATTTGAGAAATTCTAGGGAGAAGTATTGCTTCTGTCCTGTGTTGATGGTAAAGTTGCTAGGGTTCTAGGATTGGTTCTACCAACTCCCGATCCCTTGCCATCTTATCAACTTCAAAACGTATTTCCTGCGAGAAAAAAAACCAAGACCAAGCATAAAAATACCAAATAAACCTAAAAGTAAAACTAAAATAAACAATTGTCAAATAACAAGTCCCCAACAATGGCACCAAAAACTTGACAGCACATAAGCAAGTGTATGTGGTATACCAAGTAATATAGTGTCCTTCAAGAAAGATGAGTTATCGATCCTACAGAGACTGGATTTGGAAATGATTTGATTTAAGTTCACACTTTAGATTCAATTAATGCGAGAGTAACCAAATAAAGTGTTTGGAAATTGTAAATTGAAACTAAATAATGCAGAAAGTAAAGATATTGAGACATTAATAAGAGAAAACCCAGGGTTGAAGCACTCTGAACAATCATATTATGCTTTTGGATTTCATTCGTTAACTTTCTTATCTTGGTTGTTGATTCGAAGGGTTAATTGTGTGACTATGGTTTCCCAACCTCTAATATATTACCTAAGTTGAACCTTATACCTACATCATTGAGCGGGGATGTAATAATTCACTTAAGTTCTTAACAAATATCATCCTACATATGAATCAAGTAAGGTATCTAAGTACATCCCTGTCCTAGATACTAATTCAAGTTTCTTATTTTATAAAGAATTAAGAACCATACTTTGCTTATTCCCATGTTCTATCGCCCTATTCCCTCTCCCAAGTTCACAAGGTTGACAATGGATTTATTCTAAGGGTCGTGAATCCTTAAAATAATCATACTAGGAACAAACAAACAACCAATATTGATAAGAAAAGCAAACAAACTTAATCCATAGCAATAATAATCATGTTCTTGGCTTCAACCCCGGAAAAAGAGCGTTTAGCCACACATAGTAATAATCATATTCACAAGGTTGTAATTACAATAATGAAGTTGTAGTGGCCCCTTGATCTTTAAAATATGTCAAAAGATATGTAAAAACGTGTGCAATATGTATATATAGCATAAGGGTAAGCCAAGTCCGTGTAGGAGTCAAATAAGCTTGAAATGCCCAGGTGTGAAGTAGAGTGTGTGTTGCACCCTTCATAGATATGGAATGGGTAATGCACCTCACCCTGTATTACACAGGAGTGGAGCATGCACACTCTGGAAATTGTCCTTCAAATTTTGGTTAAGTGTTGGCCCTTCCTCCTTCCATCCCTTGTCTTGTGGTGTCTTTCCCATGAATTAAAAGACTGTTTAACATCAAAATATCATCATATTCAGATCCAAAATCATTCTAAATCATCACACCAAATGAATTAGAAGCACAAACAACACTAAACCTATTACGATGAATAAAAAACAAGAGCTTAAACTAGGTTGAATTCCATGATCTTTCCCTTCAAGTTTCCTCCCTTTATTTGACTCATATGAACCTTTTACTCTCCTAAAAACTTGTTACACATATTATAGCACATTAAAAACCATAAGGAACACCTAGAACTCAATAGAATCCAACAAGATAGACTAGACAAGAAACTAGCTAAAGTTAGGAAGACTAGTTTTCTATATTGAACTCTAATTTACTCTTTTAAGTACAAACTCACTTAGACTTCACTTGGAACCTTATAAACACATGTTTTAAGACATTTATCTCATTATCAACCATTATAGTTTAGAATCATCCTCAAAATAAGGCTAAAAAGGCTAGAATAGTGGCGCTAGAATGCACAAATACACCCAATATCAGTGTACATCTCTCAAAAGGCCACAAAGGGTTAAGCATTAGCATATATCTTGGCAGGCCACACGATACCTAATGATTGAGAACTAACCGATAAAATTCCTAATGAGGAAAGGTCATTCCATACTCCTTTACCTTGATATATTATTGCTCTAACAATATTGCTGAATATCAAGCAATAATATTTGGACTGGAAATGGATGTATACATGAAGCAGCTACAATTACAAGTCTTTAATACTCTTACTTAATGATCAAACAACTCTTTGAATACTATTAAGTCTAAAAACCTGAGCTACGCCCATATCATGATTATTCTAAGAAATTGATGGGATGACTTAGAGAAGTAACCCTCCAGCAAGTGTTAAGAAAGGAAATTAAGTAAGTTGATTCCTTTTCTACTTTAGCTTTAAGCCTAACTCTTTTGAATCAGATACGATTTACTGCTCACCAAGAATCGATAATACCACCACTGAATGAGGATGAATATGTAAAAATTAAGATTGATCATCTTATCATTGTGTTTGAAATCGTGAAGGAAGATTGGTGATAGCCTGTCACTGACTACTTGTGTTATGTGATACTTTCAGATAATCTAAGAAAAAAGACTAACATCCATCATCGTGCACATCACTTCCTTTACTAAAAGGACATGTGTCATGACCTGAGACTACCACCTAGTCATAACAGGTGCTTAGATTCACAAGTGACCTTAAGCTAACCCATGGTTTGGTACCTGCTGTGAACACTGAAGATAATAATAATATAATATGATGTGTGGAAGCTAAACTGAGGGGGGGAACCAATAAGATATAATACAAAAATAATAATTCATATATCTAAACACCTGCTAAAAACTGAAATCAAGTCTGACTATCTGAAAGCCTTTAACATAAGGAGTTGATGGGATAAATCCCCAACTAACTTTGACTGACTGTAATGAAAAGTACTGAAAGTAACTACGAATAGCTTGTACTCGAAGTATGATGACTCCACCATAACTGCTGCTGAATGGAACATGAACTTTCTAAGTACAATAGGGGAACTGAGCGTTCGAACCTATGTTATAAGACAACATAGCGCAATAAAGAGTATACAATCTGTACTTTGGATGTACTGGTATGAGAGATAAGTACTAGATGATATGTATATACATAATGGTACTAAACATGAATGCATGAACATGTAAATTGAATGCAAGAAGAAGCAATGAATATGCTGAAATAATCTGTAAAATAGAATAATTGAACAACTGATAGATGAACACTTGGTTATGAAAACCTGAACTGGTATAATTTGATTACTAAACTGAGACTGTGGGAGATAACTACAACCAAAATACCCAAATTTGAGCAACATCTGGGTCTAACTAGTAACCCTAGTTGGATGGGTGTTAGTATTTTGCCAAGGGTACCAATACTGGCTATGGTGGATCCACTAATCTGACATCCTAAAGGATGAGGGTGTCATAACTCTATTGATGAGGGACCCCTTAAAATATATGGTGGTGCCATAGTTCTGAAAGTAGGGACTGCTACTAACGACTCATGCCTAACTGACGGAGGAGCCGCTGTCCCTGTATTTACCTAATGCTAAGTATCACTCCCAACTATTTGATACTGGTATTATTACTCATTTAACATGATCTGGTACTTATAAGTTCTTATTATGATAATGTTATGAATTTGATGATACATGTAACGTATGGATGCTTTGTAACCTAAAAATTATGACAGGCGTGAATATCTAGGTATCGAGTGTTCATAACCCACCATCACTATCAATTGCAAAACTAATATTGGCAAATATTGAATAATACATAGAATGAAAAACCATGAATAATACACCTTATTTCAATAACTAATTATGATGTAGATATTTGCATTATCAAGCATATGAAAGCACAATTATCATGAGGGAATATATTTTCATAGTTTAAAATCAAGATAATTGAGAGAAGGTTCATAAAATTCATGATTAACTTGGAACCCCTATAAAGAGAAAAGAGTTTTTCATTTGAAATTTAGAGAATTCTTGGGACTTAATGGGTAGAAGGGACCCACTGATGAATATCCCACATACCTAAGGTAGAAGCTTTGGTGAAATCCTTAAAATTGATCTTGTTCTTGAGAAACCTAATTTTCTCTTGATGAAAAAGGAAACTACTTATCTTTGCTTTCTCTGAGTTAAATTACAATTAATGATGGAATTGGGGGGTTTGGGTTTTCTATACCCCCTTTGGGAAGCCTAAACAATATAGATTAGGATATAAAAGGAATTGGAAAAGACTTAAAAGTCCATGGAAAAAATGTGGTGAAAACTGGCTTCCCAGTCATTATGAATCACCCTACGACTCATTGGGACTAACTACGAGTCGTAGTCGGGGTTATAAGATAGAATCTAGGGCTTGAGGCCCTTTTCTGGTCTGACTATGACTTTTTCTTTATGACTCATCATGACTGACTATGAGTTGTAAGATAGAGTCGTAGTCTGAAGCTTGAGTCTTGGGTCCTTTATTGGTCAGACTTATAAGATAGAGTCGTAGTTTGAAGCTTGAGTCTTGGGTCCTTTATCGGTCAGGCTATGAGTTTCTCCCTATGACTCCAGTCACTGATTACGAGCCAAAAAGTTTAGTCGTAGCCATTGGGATAAGGCGTTCACTGGAGTGACTATAACTCACTTGTGATAACTCATCACGAGTGGTAACGACTCATTACCTGAGTCGTCCTTATGAAAGTGTATGAGGCCCTTAAGGGAAAATTTCCACAACTTTTTGCCATGACATTGGATTGAGGCTAGACTTGAAGCATTGGAAATCTAACATAGTGGCCTATCTTGTAAGGGGTCTAGTACTTAAAAACATGGGGGGGGGGGAGAGGTATTATAGCATATCCCCCTTAGGATTATTCATCCTCAAATAAAATTATCTGAGCTGGAATAGTACAAAGACCAAGATTATGCAATAAATACTTATGAGTTGAATCATGGTTAAATATCTGAATCTAAAATATGATGCACGGACTGAACCAAATTCATGAATGCTTGTTATGACATGAGGATGGTTGAATAGCTGAGATATAAAATGAGAGAATTAATCTAATGGAACACCCTAGTTTCTTGACCTTTGAAAATTTCCTTGATTTTTGGGAAAGATTCAACTTAGCGGAATGATTCGTACACTTGGAAATAGGTGTTATGGTCCATTCATATGTTGACCAGTGTTGGTTGGTGAAATGGATTTTGGTTACTAGAATGGGTACGACTTAGTGGTATGAGTCATACTAGTGGATACAAATCATTTGGTTCCTTCACTTAACCTTAGACTTGGTATCTTATGTTGGATCTTAGTACGAATGGTTCACCATTAGCTGTAAGCCAAGGTATATGTAACGATCTAAAAATTTGCTAAAATATGTGAAATCTATGAATTTGTGTGATTTGACTATTTTACCCCTCCTTATAGTTACATTATGATATTTCTGCAGTGTGGGAGTGATTGATATGGTTTTCGATGCATTTTGGTACCATTTATGCGATATTGTAGTTTTTGATGGCTTTGAGAGCCTTATTTTAGACTTATGGTGATATCTTTTGATCCGTGCATAGAATGATAGAACTAACGGCATCAGTAGCTCTAAAATATCTATTTTAGGCTAGGTAGACTTTTGGTTTTGGTGCCGGTGCACCCAAGCTCATTTTGACCTATAGATCAGAAAGTTGAAAAAATAGAAATATAGGTGGGACCCATATTTGATCGAAACGGCCTTGGATGAGAAATACAACTTCGCTAGCAGATCCAAAATATCAATTTTAGGCTGGTAAGATATTTGGTGTGATTTTATGGTTTTTAAATCTCATTTTGACCCTCGATTTGGAAAATTATGATTTTGGGTTTCGGGGGTCAACTTTTTGAAAATGATATTTTTCGAAAACCTAACTTTGCCAACACGTCTGAAATATCAAATTTAGTGTGCTTTCATAGTTTTTTTTTGCGTATACCGGACTCCGAATAGATCTCAGACACCTCGTCGGAGTTCGAATTGGACTTATAAATGAAAAATCTGGTGCATAGCAGATTTTTTTTGCTATAAAAATATTTTTTCCCTCTTTTTGTCCTATTTTGTTTATTTTTCATCTTGCCTGTTGGGAGTTCAATTCTAAAATAGTGCGGGAGCTTAAAAGTAAAGTTTGTGGGAGCTTAGAAAGCTAGATTAACACCTACTTTTTTATGTTATTACGGATTTAAGGTAAGAATTTACCCTTTTCTTAGTAATTTCTTGATTAGTTTTTCGAAACTTCAAAAATCTTAGTGCTTGATTCTTAACCCCAATTTCACTCCTTTTCACTTGAATAATATTTTTTTCTTATAATTACTAGTTTTCATCAATTTAACCTTCAAAACAACTCTGATTCTTAATTTTAATTCGGATTTCAAAGATTTTACCCAGTAAAGCTTAAAAATAGTTTTCTTCAATCTAAACTTCATTTTGAATTGGGTTTTTGGCTTTAGATTCCTAAAAATATGGAAAACATATTTTTGATGTAAGGTTCTGATTTCGCCCTTCTCTTTTGGAATCCCGTTTCGGGAGTCCGTTTTGACCTCTAACCAAAAGTAGTCAATATGGGTGTCGTTGGTTTTGTTTTGTTGCTTAGATTTCATATTTGATGTTCTTAATGGAGTTTGAGATTGTTAGTGAAAAATAAGGTCATAGGTTCAAAGTGTAGCAGATCGATTATGGCTTAACTCTTTCATATTGGGTTGGACAGTGAATAATGATACAATATTCATGTTATGGGTGGGAACTAATCATAAAAATGGCGATCTATGTGATTTTCCCTTGCGGGATCTATATGTGATGTAATTGTTGAAATTGAGATATTATGAGATGTGTGTGACTATGTGAGCTCCTATGTGATGTTGATAGCCTTGAATACATGTGAATAATTATATTGTGTTGTTGAAATGTATAATGTGGAACCATTAGTGTATTTTGATACATTCATACTTATTGGTATATGAGACATATGGAAATTTATGGATAAAACAGAAATAATGAGTGTATATTGGCTCACATGGTTGTGAAAATATATCATTGTGGTTGATTGTGAAAATGTATCATTATGGTTGGTTGTGAAAATATATCATGTGGTTGATTGTGGAAATACTTATTGTGATTGGTTGTGAGCATTACAACTCATATCATACTCATTCATGAAACATTGGTACCACCATGGCAACACCTGAGTAACACTGGCAACACCTTTTTAAAATCCTCCCGGAGGGATGTGCCGGGGAGGAGATATTGTAACACCTTATAAAACCTTTTTCGAGGTATTTTCAAGAAAAAAGATATGAGATATGTGGATTGTATATGGGTTGACGAACCCCCTATGGGTCCTGCATTGGGAGGCTTGCCTCCGTAGGTGTATAGGGGGATTGTGTGACGATCCTGGA
>JAPEIP010000012.1:70672338-70692565 GCA_026120095.1 Capsicum chinense
TCATACTAGTGGATACAAATCATTTGGTTCCTTCACTTAACCTTAGACTTGGTATCTTATGTTGGATCTTAGTACGAATGGTTCACCATTAGCTGTAAGCCAAGGTATATGTAACGATCTAAAAATTTGCTAAAATATGTGAAATCTATGAATTTGTGTGATTTGACTATTTTACCCCTCCTTATAGTTACATTATGATATTTCTGCAGTGTGGGAGTGATTGATATGGTTTTCGATGCATTTTGGTACCATTTATGCGATATTGTAGTTTTTGATGGCTTTGAGAGCCTTATTTTAGACTTATGGTGATATCTTTTGATCCGTGCATAGAATGATAGAACTAACGGCATCAGTAGCTCTAAAATATCTATTTTAGGCTAGGTAGACTTTTGGTTTTGGTGCCGGTGCACCCAAGCTCATTTTGACCTATAGATCAGAAAGTTGAAAAAATAGAAATATAGGTGGGACCCATATTTGATCGAAACGGCCTTGGATGAGAAATACAACTTCGCTAGCAGATCCAAAATATCAATTTTAGGCTGGTAAGATATTTGGTGTGATTTTATGGTTTTTAAATCTCATTTTGACCCTCGATTTGGAAAATTATGATTTTGGGTTTCGGGGGTCAACTTTTTGAAAATGATATTTTTCGAAAACCTAACTTTGCCAACACGTCTGAAATATCAAATTTAGTGTGCTTTCATAGTTTTTTTTTGCGTATACCGGACTCCGAATAGATCTCAGACACCTCGTCGGAGTTCGAATTGGACTTATAAATGAAAAATCTGGTGCATAGCAGATTTTTTTTGCTATAAAAATATTTTTTCCCTCTTTTTGTCCTATTTTGTTTATTTTTCATCTTGCCTGTTGGGAGTTCAATTCTAAAATAGTGCGGGAGCTTAAAAGTAAAGTTTGTGGGAGCTTAGAAAGCTAGATTAACACCTACTTTTTTATGTTATTACGGATTTAAGGTAAGAATTTACCCTTTTCTTAGTAATTTCTTGATTAGTTTTTCGAAACTTCAAAAATCTTAGTGCTTGATTCTTAACCCCAATTTCACTCCTTTTCACTTGAATAATATTTTTTTCTTATAATTACTAGTTTTCATCAATTTAACCTTCAAAACAACTCTGATTCTTAATTTTAATTCGGATTTCAAAGATTTTACCCAGTAAAGCTTAAAAATAGTTTTCTTCAATCTAAACTTCATTTTGAATTGGGTTTTTGGCTTTAGATTCCTAAAAATATGGAAAACATATTTTTGATGTAAGGTTCTGATTTCGCCCTTCTCTTTTGGAATCCCGTTTCGGGAGTCCGTTTTGACCTCTAACCAAAAGTAGTCAATATGGGTGTCGTTGGTTTTGTTTTGTTGCTTAGATTTCATATTTGATGTTCTTAATGGAGTTTGAGATTGTTAGTGAAAAATAAGGTCATAGGTTCAAAGTGTAGCAGATCGATTATGGCTTAACTCTTTCATATTGGGTTGGACAGTGAATAATGATACAATATTCATGTTATGGGTGGGAACTAATCATAAAAATGGCGATCTATGTGATTTTCCCTTGCGGGATCTATATGTGATGTAATTGTTGAAATTGAGATATTATGAGATGTGTGTGACTATGTGAGCTCCTATGTGATGTTGATAGCCTTGAATACATGTGAATAATTATATTGTGTTGTTGAAATGTATAATGTGGAACCATTAGTGTATTTTGATACATTCATACTTATTGGTATATGAGACATATGGAAATTTATGGATAAAACAGAAATAATGAGTGTATATTGGCTCACATGGTTGTGAAAATATATCATTGTGGTTGATTGTGAAAATGTATCATTATGGTTGGTTGTGAAAATATATCATGTGGTTGATTGTGGAAATACTTATTGTGATTGGTTGTGAGCATTACAACTCATATCATACTCATTCATGAAACATTGGTACCACCATGGCAACACCTGAGTAACACTGGCAACACCTTTTTAAAATCCTCCCGGAGGGATGTGCCGGGGAGGAGATATTGTAACACCTTATAAAACCTTTTTCGAGGTATTTTCAAGAAAAAAGATATGAGATATGTGGATTGTATATGGGTTGACGAACCCCCTATGGGTCCTGCATTGGGAGGCTTGCCTCCGTAGGTGTATAGGGGGATTGTGTGACGATCCTGGAGGTTGAGCGATGACCTCGTGCATCATCATCATTATCATATACATTCCACTTACTTTATTGTGTTTATATTGTGTTATATTGCCATATTGACTTGTCATTTGTGTAATTGTCTATCTTTTTTTACTTGTATTTGATGATCTTGTATATGAATATCCCCCCTTGTTCTACTTATATGTTATATGATGCATACTTGTGTTCGATCTGGTTGTGATGTTGTAATATATGTGATATATTAGAACTATTAGTGCAAGCAGTATGGGATACCGTTGTGGAACATTTTATGATTGCAGGTGACATGCCCTTAATGTATATTTTGTATGCTTTATTTACTACTTTGCTTGGTTGGACTATGATACCTACTGAGTACAAGTGGACCATACTCATTCCTGCTACACCCTTTTGGTGCAAGTCCTAGCTTGAGTGCGCCTCAGCTTGCTTGACTCGAGTGATTGTTGGAGCTTCCAAGGTATTGGTTAGACATTCATGCATCCAGTGTTCACCTCTATCTTTCTATAGTAGTTATGTTTTTATTAGTATTTAGAGACAGATATTATTCCTTTGAGCTTATTTTTCTGATATATTTCACTCCTGTATTACATTAGTAGTTCTCACACTATTGACACTAGGTGTTGGGCATGATCGGTATTTTGGATAGTCCTTTCCATATTATTATGATTACTTGTATAGTTCGGTTTCATTCTAGAAGCCTTACCTTGGAATATTTCTGTCTTTTCCTCTTTTTATATCAGTTTGGGTGATAGGCTTACTTTTCAAGGTATGCCACGACAAGTGCCATCATGACCCTCATTTTTGGGTCGTGACAGAGTCGTACCCAGGACTCGTATAGTGGTCTATGTTCAAAACTTTTGGATTCTATTTTGCCAGGGGTATGATTTATGGGTACTAGTAATACACTTGAATACGACTTGGGTTTAGATGTGTCATACCTTGGACAGTATTGGGTCCAAGTTGGAGTCCAAGGGTATGAGTGATGGGTACCACTCGTACAGGAAGGGTACTACTCGTAAGGGTCAGTCGTATCTCTGTGATGGGATTTTGTGCAACTTAAGTGGGGGTATTCAGGACATTTCTCCACTTACCCTAATAATGTCCCATGACTTATATTGAACTTGAGAGGTTATTTGACCTATTATTCTATTCTTAAACACTTGGAAAACACTCTTAAATCCTCTCTAGAGTTCTTGGGCAAAGAAAGCTAGGGTTTCATATTAAGGAGTAAATTAGGGCTTGTTTTGGTGATTTCTCTCCATCATCATCTTGATTTAAGGCATGTTCTTTTTCCTTATTGTTAGTTCCAACTAAAGTCATGGTTTTATATGATGTTTTTATGATTTAAATGTTGTATGATTTTGGGTTTTCAAATATGATTCAGGGGTTTTGGTTATAAATGCTTGGTTATGGTTTTCCCATGTTTTATTTATGCTTTTATATGTATTAATGGTGGTTTTGGATAATTGGTTGCATGATAATGGTTCTTTGGTAATGGATTTTGGTTTGGGGAATACTATGCCCCCAATGAGTTTGACAAAATGCCTATAACAATGTTTTTACTATAACATTGGTTTTTCAATTGAACTTATTGATGGTTTAAACTTGGTAATGGAATCCTAAATGATATGAAGGATTTAAATAGTTTTGAATGGATTGAAAAGGCCTTGGTGGCCATGGGTTTGGTTAATTAGAAATCATATAGGGTACATGGAAATCCCCCAAGGATTGGCTAAGGATAATATTTGCAAGTTATTGTTGGTATGACGATACCACTACTAATAGCCTTGGTTAATAATAATGGAATAATGGTTTGGATGGAAAATGGTTTTAATTGGGCTTAAAGGAGAGATGTGTAGCAAAGTCGTGGAAAGTGGAGGCCCCGAGGGAATCTAAACTAGAAACTCATATTTATCGATGTGAGGTTTGGTCCTAGTAACCATGTGCATGATGTCACACTTTATATTTTGGGGATGTACTAGTCATCCCAGGTTTTCTTCCCTAGTCGTACGGATTCATGCACTGGGGCCCTTTTAGTAGGGGGAGCTAAACCTACACAGCCAATGGGTGGTTTAGGTCGGCAAAGCTACACATCCCAGGTAAAGGTTTTAATGGCATGCTAAACCCAATTCTCATTCCCAGCATGGTTATATATATATGTGTCTGGTTGTGTGCATATAGCTGGTTTTTACTTAGTTTTATAAATGACATTATTTTATCCTTATCCTTAGTTCATGATAGCGTTCATCCGCTAACCCGTCTTCAAGTACTGTATCCCCACGCGATGCAGGAACTAGCCATTCCACTCCTCCTACTTAGCGACTCTGACTTCAGGGGTTAGCATTTGGATTGAAGTGATGAGCTTCCATTTATTCGGAAGGCTCCATTTCAGGGATGTTATTTCATACTTTTACTTATTTATGGATATTGGTTTTGGCTATGGTTAGGGGTATGTCCCAACCAGATTTTGGTATTCTTTTGGTTAGAGGCTTTGTTGGTACTGCTATGATTTGGAATGGTCGGGATCAGTATTGGTGTTGGCCTTAATATTGGCATTGGTATTGGGGTTGACATCATTGGACATATTTTCTCACTGTTCCATTATATTTCATTTTGGGATTAATTATATTATGTTTTGGATCTCCTTTGGTTATGGCCTGGTTTATGGCCCTTGGTTCGGTATTGGTTTGGCTTGGCGATTTGGTCGGTATAGTTTGGTGGACGATTTGGTAGGGCTGGTTTAGGAATAGACCTATCCCAAAGTCAGTCATTGTCCAGTTACGCTATCTTTTTTATATGTTCAAAATTCAGCTAACTCAGGGTAGGCGGCTGGAGGTTGGGATAGGTAATGGGGGTGGTCTCCAGTCTCGATTGGACCTGGGATGCCCATTATGACAAATCCCTGGGTCGGGTTGCGTCATCTAAGGAACCATTACCTCAAGCTGAATCTAAATTCATACAGTAGAGATAGGGATACTTAGTTAACATATCAACTTTTGCTTCCCAAGGAGCTCCCTCAACAGACTGATTTCTCCATAAAACTTTTACTAGGGTGACTTCTTTGTCCCTCAACCTACGAATCTGATGGTCAAGGATTTCAACTGGGACTTCTTCATAGGAGAGGATATCTTCCATGCCCACACTTCCTAAGGGAATGACAGAAGTTGGATCATTAATGCATTTCTTTAGCAATGAGATATGGAACACTAGATGCACTGATGCTAACTCTACAGGAAACTCTAACTCATAATCTCCCTTCCCAAAATGGTTCAAAATCCTCTACGGGCTGACATAGCGGGAACTAAGCTTTCTTTTCTTACCGAAACTCTTTACCCCCTTCATTGGTAAAATTTTTAGGCAAACAAAATCTCTAACTTCTAACTTAAGTTCCCTTTTCCTCACATCTACATTCAATTTCTGTTGACTCTGGATTGTTTTTAGACTTTTTTCGATCATCTGAACTTTCTCTATCACCTCATGCACTGAATCTGGCCCTATCAAAGTAGCTTCACCAAATTTAAACCAACTAATATAAGTTCTACACCTCTTACCATAGAGAGCTTTAAACAAATCCATCTGAATACTGGAGTGATAGTTGTTATTATAAGAAAACTTAATCAAAGGTAATTGGTCATCCCAACTACCTTTGAAATTGATAACAAAAGCTCTCAACATGTCCTCTAAGGTCTAAATGGTCCTCTCTTCCTGACCATTTGTTTTTGTGGGTGAAATATTGTGCTGAGATAAACTTGGGGTACCAAGACCCTTCTAAAAAGCCTTCCAAAAATAAGAGGTAACTTGAGTACCTCTATTTGAAATGATGGTCAATGAGACCTATACAACCTTAACAACACCCTAAGATAGAGTCTAGCATAATCCTCAGCAGAATATGAAGTATAAACTAGAAATAAATGGGCTGACTTGGTCATTTTATCCACAATGACACAAATCAAATCATACTGACGTCACGTACGAGGGTACTTGGTAACAAAATCATATTAACCACTTCCCACTTCCCAATGGGGATGCTGAGCTCCTGAAGCATACCACTAGGTCTTCGGTTCTCAACCTTAACCTATTGACAATTTGGACACTTAGCCACAAATTCCATGATGTTCTTCTTCATACCATTCCACCAATAGACTTCCCACAGTATCTTAGTGGCTTCTGGATAAATAGAATATCGTGAACCATGTACTTCTGCTAACATTCACTGCCTCAAACCATCTACATTCAGAACGCACAACCTGCCTTAACAACAAAGCATACTATCTCCCCTTTTAGAGAAAACCTCAACCTCCTGATCTCGAACTGTTTATTTTAACTTAACTAGGATAGGATCTCTATCTTGCTTTTTCTTTACCTCAAAGCCCAAAGAAGATTCCGAACCATTCTGAACTCATACACTACCTTCGATCAAATCAATCAACCGAATACCCAATCTAGAAAGACGATGAACCTCACTAACTAACTCTTTCTTATCATCCTTAACATGGGCAACACTTCCCATAGACAATCTACTAAGCGCATCGGCCACAATATTTACCTTACTCGGGTGATACAACACACTCATACCATAATCTTTTAACAATTCAAGCCACTTTTTCTTATAAATATTTAGGTCTATCTTTATGAATACATACTACAAACTCTTGTGATCAGTGAACACGTCAACATGAACACCATAGAGGTAATGCCTCCATATCTGTAAGGCAAAGACAACCACTGCAAATTAGAGATCATAAGTTTGGTAATTCTTTATATGGGGTTTAAGATGTCTTGAGGAATAAACTATCACTTTGCCTCGCTACATCAAAACATAACCAAGAAAAACTCTAGAAGCATCACAATAAACTACGAAACCATTTGAACCCTCTAGTAGAGTCAATACTAGGGCGAAAGTGAGTTGAGTCTTCAATTTCTAAAAACTCTTCTCGTAGGAATCTGACCACTAAAATTTGACTTTTTTCTAAGTCAATTAGGATATGGAAAGGCAATAGAAGAAATTCCCTTAACAAACCATCCGTGGTAACCAGCTAAACCAGGAAATTTCTAATATCTGATGGAGAGATGGGTCTGGGCTAGTTTCTTACTACTTTGATCTTTTGGTGATCAACTTGAATACCATCACCAGAACTGATGTGACTAAGGAAAGCTATTGACCTTAACCAAAATTCACTTTTACTGAACTTAGCAAATAATTGATGATCCTTAAGGGTCTGCAAAACAATCCTCAGGTGTTTTTCATGATCACCTTCGCTACAAGAGTAGACGAGAATGTCATCTATGAAGACTATGATGAATATGTACAGATACTTCTTGAACATTCTGTTCATTAGTTTAATAAAAGATGTAAGATAATTCGTTAGTCCAAAAGACATTACTAAAAATTTGAAATAACCATACCGAGTTCTAAAGGTTGTCTTCCAAATGTCATATTCTATAACTCTACGATTAAGATAGTCGAATTTGAGGTTTATTTTTGAGAATTAATTTTCTCCCTGAAGTTCATCAAATAAGTCATCAATCTTGGAGAGAGGATACTTATTCTTAATTGTGACTTTGTTCAACTGATGGTAGTCGATGTACATTCTGAGAGAATCGTATTTATTGCGCATAAAGAGAACTAGATAACCCTACAAAGAAATTCTAGGCTTAATAAATCCCTTATCTAAGATATCTTTCAACTATTCTTTTAATTACTTAAGCTCGACTGGAGCTATTTGGTATGGTGGAATTAAATGGGCTAACTATCTGGAAGGAGATCTATTTTAAGTCAATTTCCCTCTTGAGAAGATCTTCAGGGAACACTTTTGAAAACGTATTCACTACCGGAACTGACTCAAGACTAGAGATTTTGGAACTTGAATCCTTGAATAGGATGAGATGATAGATACACCCCTTGGAAATAATTTTTCTCGCTTTGAGGAATGAGACAAATAGACCTATCGGGATTGAGGTACTACCCTCTATTCTAAGACTAGCTCATTAGGGAACTAAAACTGAACTATACTATTTCTACAGTCAACTGAGTTATATAAAGAGTGGAGCCAATCCATGCCAAGGATGACATCAAAATCAGTCATCTCTAATTTTATAAGATCAACTGACGTGATCTTCTGAGATACTATGATTGGGCAATTTTTGAATACCCACCTGGATAGGATAGAATTGCAAATTAGGGTAGACACTGAGAAGGTTTCTATAAGAATTTCTAGGCTAATGCCGAAGTCTACATCTATATAAGAAGTCGCAAAGGATAGTGTAGCTCCGGTATCTAATAATGTACAAACATAAAGGTGGAAAACTTATAATGTACTAGTAACCATATCAGGAGAACCTTCCTAATCCTGACTAGTTTGAAGGGCATAAAGTCAAGTCTAGTGCTGTATATTGGTTGAACTGCAAGTGGTACCCTTTTGAGTAGGGCGACCTGTTGGTGCTACTAAAGAATTAGTCTGTCCATGATGACGATCATTCCTGCCCTTCCACATACATGTTGGGCAATCCCTTATCCCGTGGCCCATCTTGTCACACCCTAAACATACATCGCTGCCAGCCATACACTTGCCCTTATGGTTCTTACCATACCTCTTGCAGACTAGATGGTGCAGCCACTGTTAACACTACCCTGGGACTTAGATCCTGACACTCTATCATGAGTATTTGGCTAGAACTTAGTCACTGAAGCACTGGAAGATAATAGGGCTGGGGTTGATGATTTTGGGTAGAACTGAGAATGATTTCCACCATCATACCTTTGCTGAGAAAAGTTGAAACTACCAGTTCTGGCCCTCTTATTCTCCCTTTACTTTTCTTTGAGCTTTTCTTCCTCAATCTGTTGAGCATGAACCATCAACCTAGAGAGATCCATATCCTTAATCAACATAGCTATTCTGCACTCTTTGACTACATCTTCAGAAACTCCCAACATAAACTTACTTATTCTATCCCTAGCATTTTCCACCATAGATGGAGCATACCTTGCTAACTGGGTGAATTTGAGTGAATACTTCTTTACACTCATGTCACCCTTCTTCAGATTGTTAAACTATGGCACTATGTCTACTCTCGACTCAAGTGGGAAGAACCTATCAAAGAAATCAGTAACAAAGCCATCCCACTCTACAGGCCCTACATCATCACATGTATCCTTCTTCCACTACTAACCCAAGTATGAGCTAGTCCGTACAACTATTAAGTAGCTATGTTAGCACTCTCATTGGAAGTGACACCTATGATATCAATCACCTTTTGCACACAATCAAGAAACTGTTGTGGATCCCCCTTAGACTTGGATCCATAGAATATTGGTGGATTCATTCAAGTAAAGTCACTGATCCTAGCAGCTGTCGTATTCACTATTGGATTGACTGGGAAAATAACCTGCTGGTTATTTTGGGAAGCCATATACTGGGCCAATACTATGAAAGTAGCCCTAAATTCAGCATGGGAGACATGTTTATTCATAGGATCTTCAAAAAGAGGTGGCAGTTTGGGTTGGTCCCTATTCCTTCTTCCATTATTCCTTCCTAGAGGAATTTTTATAAATGGATGAAGGAAGAGTTAAAAGAGGTAATTCAATATAGATCACGCACCATAGCATGACATGAACACTAAAATAAGGGAAACTTTCCTAAAACATCTCATAACCTCTCACTTATAAGTATGACACACTTTACACCAATGAACAAGACTCTACTTAACGTGGCTTTCGGACACCTAGTATACTTTAAACCTTGTGATCTAATACCAAGTTTGTCACGAGCTGAGACTACCCCCTAGTTGTAACACAATTCTTATAAAAGTGACCCCAAGCTAACTTTTAGTTTAGAATCGGATATGAGCACTGAAGATAATAATAATACAATATGATATTTGAAAACTAAATAGAGGGGGAAATCCAATAAGATATAATATGGAAACAATAATTTATATATTTGAACATTTTTTAGAAACTGATATCAAGTCTGACTATTTAAAAGCCTCTAATTAAAGAGTTGATGGGACAAACACCCAACTAACTCCAACTGACTTTAATGAAAAGTACTAAAGGTAACTACAAATAACTTGTCATCGAAGGATAAGGACTCACTAAAACTGCTGTTGAGTGGCACACAAACTATCCACGATCGAGGAACTGAGCATCCGAACCTATGTTATTAGACAACAAAATGCAAAAAGGAGTATGTGATCAGCACTTTGAATGTATTGATATGTGAGATACGGACTAAATGATATATATGTATATAATGGTACCGAACATGAATGCATAACCAAGAATAGCATGGTTTGAAATAATCTGTAAAACTAAATAATTGAACTGATAGACAAAACACTTGGTCATGCAAACCTGAACTAGTATAATCTGATTACTAAACTGAGATTACAGGAGATAACTACAACTGACACACCCTAATCTAAGCAAAATCGAGGTCCAACTAGTAACCCAGTTGGATGGGTGTCAGTACCTTGGTAAGGGTACCAACACTGCTGGCGTGGATCCACTAATTTGATATCCTGAAGGACGAGGGTATCATACTTCTACTGATAAGGGACCCCTTAAAATCTATGGTGGTGCCATAGGTTTGGAAATTAGGGACTACTATTAATAACTCATGCCTAACTGACAGAAGAGCTGCCATCCCCGTGTTCACTCGGTGCTAAGTATTACTCTTAACTGAATAACACTGGTATTATAATTTATTTAACATAATCTAATACTGACAAGTGCTCATTATTATAATGTTATGAATTTGATGATGCAAATATGGTATGGATGTCTTGAAACCTAAAAACTGTGACATGCATGAATATCTAGGTATTAGGTGTTCATAACCCACTAGCACTATCTATTGCAAATTAATCTTGGCAAATATTGAACAATCCATGGTATGGTAAGATCATGAATAATACCCCATACTTCTATAACTAATCATGATGTAGATATTTGCATTATCAAACATATGGAAACATAATTATTATGAAGAATATATTTTTATGGTTTTAAATCAAGACAATTGAGAGAAGGTTCATAAAATCCATGATTAAGTTAGAAATCCATAAAATTGAAAAGAGTTTTACACTTGAAAGTTTAAATAATTCTTGGGACTCAATAGGTGGAAGGGACCCACTGATAAATATCACATATACCTGAAGTAAAAGCTCTGGTAAAATCCTTAAAATTGATCTTGTTCTTTAGAAACCCTAATTTGCTATTGAGAAAGAATAAAACCACTTTTATTTGCTTTCTCTGAGATAAATTATGATTAATGGTGGAATTGGGGTTTTAGGTCTTTTATAACCCCTTTTGGAAAGCCTAAATGATATGGGTAAGGCTATAAAAGGAGTGATAAAACTTAAAAGTCCCTGGAAAAATATGCTAAAATGGGGTTCCGAGTCGTTCGACTCACCCTATGACTCGTTGGGACTAACTATGAATCATATTCTAGGTCGTAAGCTAGAATTAGGGTTCGAGGCCCTTTTCTAGTTTGAATATGACTTTTCCCTTATGAATCATCATGACTGACTATGAGTCGTAAGATAAAGTCGTAGTCTGAAGCTTGAGTCTTGGGTCCTTTACTAGCCAGTCTACAAGTCTCTCCCTATGACTCGTATCACTGATTATGAGCCATAAAGTCTAGTCATAGCCGTTGGGCTCAAACTTAGTGTAACACCCTCAAATTTTGAGCATTTTTATTTTTGGCCTTCCCATGTTTGAAACATTAATTTTTGACTTAGATTATACTTGGGTATGTTAAAGGGGTGTCCCAAAAGAGTTTTAAATTTTTTAAATAGGGTTAAGGGTGGTTTTAGGTCACGGAGGCAGTAAGCCTCCGCTATATCGATGTTCCATGAAGGATGCTTCCATAATAGCCTCCATGATACAGAGATTGGTCTCCGTATTAAGGTCTGTGGCACAAAGATTAGTCTCTGTGATAAGGTCCGTGCCATGGACGTATATAAAAATTGGGTTATTTTGTTCTATTTTAATTGGGATGAGGGTTAATGAGGTCCTTTCACTTATAAACGACCTTTAAACTACATGAGCCAATTATCATCAGTTTTCAGGATACCAAGGGCTATTACTTTACTTTCAAAAGACCCTCTCTCAAATTTCCCCTTTTAAGTCAAGGCTAGAGTTTCAAGGAGGTGGTCATCCAGGGTTCTAAGGGTGTTATCTTCTTTAAAATTCTTAGTAATTAAGGCATGTACCTCATTTCCTATACATATCTTTTCTTTATGCCCTGACTTGGTTATTATTATGCATGGTTTTGATGTTGGGTTTAAACTATGGGTTGATATTTTTGAAATTATTTAGTTTAAATGTTTTCCTATGATTATTATTGAATTGTTATGCATTGAATTGGTGATTTATTAACACTTTGGGTGCACAGGGATGGTGAATGAATTTAGGGGTACAGTGGATTCCCAAAATAAATGGTTTCGGTATGAAAATTGATAATAACCTTGACCCACTTGCATAATTGGCTTTGGAATATGATTTATCACTTGATTTGGCTATTATTTTTGAAACCTTGCATTACATAAATAGTAAATGTAACATGAATGAAATTCGTTTGGTTTTCAAATGATTTTGGAAAGGCCTTGGAATCTATGGCTTTGGTTTTTAAATTGAAAACTGCGGAGTCAACTTGGTTTAATGGTTTTGTAAGGAAAATAGACTTGCAAGATCTAAATTTTTGTATGACGCTACCAACGGCTAATTCCTAATTAAAAAATTTCATGCTTAACACACGAGAATGTGTAAAAAAAATTAATTAGGCTCAAAGAGGATTGTGTAGCTAATTGTGTAAGGTGGAGGTCCCGGAGGGACCGATATAGGAAACTCATATTTGCCGACATGAGGATTTGTCTTGATGACCGGGTGCTTTATCACACTATGAATATATATATATATATATATATATATATTTGTACCGAGGATTGTAAAGGGTAGGGATTTTCTATCTTTCTACGATACCTCTGGTTATATGGCTAACAAGCATTAGGGCTCTTTCAGTAGGGGAGATGAACCCATATAGCCTATGGGTGTAGGTAAAGGACGATCAAGCTACACAATCCAGGTTAAGGTTTTACTCTCATGTTAAGCCTTGTTTTATTTCCCAACATATTGTATATATATATATATATATATATGCATGCATTACTTATGGTGTTATACACTAGTTCTAATGGCTTTTGTATTATGGATCATGGCATTATTCTATCCTATATCCCTGAATTACATGCTAGCACTCCAATGTCTAACCATCTTTAAATGTTGTGTCCTCAATGATGCAGGAACTAACCATACTTTTACTCCTCCTGCATAGTGATTAGGTGATCGTTGGATAGCTCTGGTGTCAGACTGAAGTGGTGAGCTTCTATCCTTCAAAAGACTCGATGTCATGCTTTGGATTTTCTTATGTTTGACTTTTCATTTGAGCTTATTTTTGGCTATAGTCGGGGGCATGTCCTAACTAAACTATCTTTGATTTTGTTAAAGGCTTTGTTGGACATTACTGTAGGCATGGGTATTGTAGTTAGTTTTTAGTGTTGATCTTTCATAGATTCTTTAATATTCCCTCTTATATTTTGTTTTATATTGGTATTCATCCACTGCTAAGTGTACTTGGTTATATTGGATTAGGTTAAGGGGATGGTCTTCGCTCCTTAGTGGACTTAAGATACCCGTCACGACCTGGCCCTAGTTTGGGTTATGATAAAGTTGGTATCAGATCACTAGGTTTATGTTTGATTAGGTGTCCAAAAATTCATGTCAAGTATAGTCTTTTTTATGGGTGTGTAATATGCCACTCTTATAAGAGAGAGGCTATGAGGCATTCAGTAATGTTTCCCCTTTCTTGTTGTCTTGTATTCGGGATAGAGAGTCTAAGGTCTTGGATTTCTCTAACTTTTATTTGTTTACCTTTCAGATCATGCCTCCCAAATGATCTGAAGCTCTTGGAAACTCCTAAGACTATTATGGGCAGATCTCGTCCTATCTATGGGGTACAGACTTGGCCTAGTGTTGTTACTTTTGATTGTTTTTGTGGAGTTCCACCTATCTCCACTGATCCTTTTCCAACTGGTAACACTCAGAGTCAATCACCTCAAGAAGATCTTACTAATGTTGTGTTTCTATAATCCATTTTGTTGACCCATTTAGTGACATCTTAGTCATATTAGACGAGTTCTACAAGTATTGTTGGGATTTCATTTGAGATTACTAGAGTTGGCCAGTTTATGAGGTTGATCCCTTCAACTTTCATTAGTACTAAGGTTGAGGAAGATCCTTAAGGTTTTATAGATGGGATAGAGAAGATCTTCTGGATTATGTATGTTACTAAGGTAGAAGGTGTGGAATTTGCTTCTTATAAGTTGAAGTATGTAGCGTACCAATGGTATGAAGAGTGGGATCGACTTAGGGTTGACGATGCTAAGTCCACTTTCTGGGATGATTTCTCTAGTTCCTTTCTTGATTGTTACTTTCCTCAAGAGTAGAGAGAGGTAAAATTTGAAGAGTTAGTGATTATGAAGCAAGACAAGATGATGACATAAGAGTATGCCTTGAAATTCTACTATTTATCGCGATATGCCCTTGAGCTAGTGTCTAGCCTGTGGTCCAAAATAAGAAAATTAACTTTCAGTTGCTCATAAATTGATTTTGGAGAGCAAGGCTACCTTGTTGAATAAGGATATGGATATCTCTCGACTAGTAGTGTATATATAGCAGGTTGAGAAGGAAAAGAAGAAGCAAGCATAGGTGGGGGAAAGGCAGAGTAAGATATTTCATTATTCGAAATTGGGTAAAGGTCAGCAATAGAGTGGCAAGGATAGTAGAAAGTGGTCTAAGAAGAAGTGAGGCAACTCTGAATCCTATTCAACGGCTAGTGACCTTATTCGAAGCTATTTAGAGATTTTTCATTTTAAGAGTAGTTATGGTTATAAGGCATAGTATGCCCAATCTCAGGCCAATGGTCCCAGTCAACTCCATCTATCCTCCTTGCAAACTTTATGGTTGGTTGCATTGTGGTTTTTATGATGAGGGAAGGAACTAGTGTTTCAATCATGGCCAGCTGGGACACATATTTAATGATTGCCCTGGGGGAAAGGTTTCTACATGGGCTTAAAAGATTCTAGTTGACATGTCATCAGCTCCTGCACCAAGAGATGCCACTTCTAGTACCGGCACTAGTCAGAATCGTCTGTATGCTCTTGCTACCCATCAGGAGTCTGAGTCATCTTCTAATATCATCACTGGTATGTTAAAACTCTTCTCTTATGATGTGTACTGTTTACTGGACCTGAGGTCTACTCTTTCTTATGTGACCCCATTTATGGCTGTGCATTTTGGTTTGGTTCTAAGTATATTTTGGACCCCTTTTCTATTTCTAACCTGTAGGTGACTCAGTAGTTTCTAGAAGGGTCTATAGGGGTTTTGTGGTATCTGTTGGTGGTAGGAAAACTTTGGTGGATCTATTTGAATTAGACATGATAGATTTTGTTGTTATTTTAGGGATGGATTGGTTGTATTCGTATTATGCCTTCTTAGACTGTCAGACCCGCAAGGTCATTTTTCAAATTCCCTAATGAGCCGGTTATTGAGTGAGAAGGGAGTTCCTTAATACCTAATGAAAGGTTCATATCATATCTTAGAGCCCAAAAATTAATTTCTAAGGGGTGTCTTTATCATTTGGTCTGGGTTAAAGATTCTAACTTGAAGGGTCTTTCTTTATAATCCATTATCGTGGTTAGTGAATATCCTGAGGTCTTCCCTGATGATCTTCTGGGTGACCCTCCCGACAGGGAAATTAATTTTAGGATTTATTTTCTTTTGGACACTCATCCTATCGCTATCCCTCTTTATAGAATAACTCCAATAGAGTTGAAGAAACTTAAGGAGTAGTTGAAAGATCTTCTTGGCAAGGGTTTATCCACCTTAGTTTGTCTCTATGAGGTGCACCTATATTATTCATGCATAAAAAGGATGGTTCTCTTCAGATGTTTATTGATTACCATTAGTTGAATAAACTAATGGTGAAGAATAAGTACCTTTTTCCTAGCATTGATGATATATTTGATCAACTTCAGGGTTCTAAGTATTTCTCTAAGATTTACCTTTGGTCGTGTTATCATTAGTTAAGGATTAGGGAGGAGTTTATTCCTAAGAGGTCCTTCCATTCCCGATATGGACATTTTGAGTTCTTGGTCATGTCTTTTGGGTTGACCAATGCCCCAGCGGCATTTATGGATCTTATGAATTGGGTATTCCATCAGTTTTTGGACTTGTTCGTGATTGTGTTTATAGATGATATTTTGGTATATTTGAAAAGTGAGGTGGATCATGATAATCACCTCTGTGTTGTGTTGCAGACCCTAAAAAATCAGCAATTGTATGTTAAGTTTTCAAAGAGTGAAGTTTGGTTGAATGCTTATACTTTTTTGGGTTATGCTTTCTCTAGTGAAGGGATCATGATGGAACCACAGAAAGTAGCGATGGTTAAGAAGTTGCCTAAGCCCACGACTCCAACTAATATTTTGAGCTTCTTGGGTTCAGTTGGTTATTATAGGAGGTTTGTGGAAAGTTTCTCATCGATTGCTACATCTTTGACTAAGTTGACTCAGAAGAAGGTGAAGTTTCTGTGGCCCGATGCTTGTAAGGGGAGTTTTGAGAAGCTAAAATATAAATTAACTTCTACTCTAGTTTTGATCCTGCCTGAGAATAGTGATGGCTTCGTGGTTTATTGTGATACGTCCCATGTGGGACTTAGTTGTGTATTAATGCAACATGGCAAGGTGGTAGCATACGCTTCTAGGTAGTTAAATATTCATGAGAGGAATTATTTGACTCATGATTTGGAGTTGTTGTCTATGGTGTTCGCATTAAAAATTTAATGGCATTATCTATATGGGGTCCATGTTGACTTCTATTCAGATTATAAGATCCTGTGATATGTATTCACCCAGAAGGAGTTGAATCTCACGCAAAAGAGATGGCTTGAGTTGCTCAAGGACTATGACATTCAGTCTCCACTATCACCCAGGTAAGATAACGTAGTTGATGATGCTCTTAGAATGTTGTATATAGGGAGTCTATCCAACGTAGATGAGGAGAAGCAGGATTTAGTAAGGGATATTCACCGTTTGGCTAATCTTGGAGTCTTTTTCTTTAGATTCTGAGGATGGTGGTATGTTTGTACAAGGGGTGGCAAAGTCATCTCTTGGTGCTGAGGTAAAAGAGAAGAAGGTGTTGGATCCTATCTTGATGAAAATCAAGGATGATGTGGGTAGGCAGAAGGTAATGGATTTTGAGATTAGGTATAATGGTATCTTAAGGTACCAAGGGTAGTTGTATGTTTCTAATGCGGATGGGCTACGAGGTAGAATTTCGGTTAAAGCTCATAAGTCGCATTATTCAATTCATCTTGGTTCGACAAAGATGTATCATGACCTTAAGGAGATCTATTATTGGAATAACATGAAGAAGGATGTGGCTAATTTTGTTGCTAAGTGCATGGTGTGTCAACAAGTAAAGCCAGAGCACTTGAGGCTTGGTGGGTTGTCTCAAGAAATTGAGTTGCCTCTGTGGAAATGGGAAGTGATAAATATGGATTTTGTTACCATTCTTCCACCGACTCAAAACCAGTTTGATTCTATTTAGGTCATCGTGTATAGGATGACTAAGTTCGCTCACTTCTTACCGGTGAGGACTAATTATTCCTCTGAGGACTATGCAAGGTTGTTTATTCAAGAGATCGTAAAGTTATATGGTGCACCTGTTTCTATTATCTCTAATTGAGGTACTCAGTTCTTATTGCAGTTTTGGCACTCATTTCAAAGAGGTTTGGGGACTAAAGTGATCCTTAGGACTGCTTTCCACCCGCAGATGGATGGACAAGCGGAAAGGACTCTTCAGACTTTGGAGGATATGCTTTGATCTTGTGTAATTGACTTTAGTGGTAGCTGGGTTGGCCATTTTCCTCTAGTGGAATTTGCGTACAATAATAGTTGTCACTCTAGCATTGGCATGGCGCTGTTTAAGGAGTTGTATGGTAGAAGGTATAAATCCCCTATTGGATGGTTTGAAGTTGGTGAGGCAAGGTTATTCGGTCTCGATTTAATTCATCAAGCTATGGAGAAGGTGAAGGTGATTTTGGATAGGCTTAAGACTGCCCAAAGTTGCCAAAAGTCCTATACAGATGTGAGATAAAAAGAGTTGAAGTTTGATGTGGTGATTGGGTGTTCTTGAAGGTGTCTCCCATGAAAGGAGTGATGCAATTTGGTAAGAAAGGAAAGCTTAACCCTGTTATGTTGTTCCCTATTTGATTTTAAAGAGAGTGGAAAATGTTGCTTATGAGTTAGAATTGCCTGCAAGCTAGGGTTTCATTCACCCTGTGTTTTATGTGTCCATGTTGAAGAAATGCATGGGTGATCCTTCCTTGGTGGTGCCTATTGAGAATGTTGGTATCTTGGATTCCCTATCATATGAGGAGGTCCTGGTGGAGATCTTGGATAGATAAGCTCATAGGTTACTGACTAAAGATATAACTTCAGTAAAGGTCTTTTGGAGGAAAAATAGGATGGAAGAAGCCACTTGGGAAACAGAGGATGATATAAGGGCTAAGTACCTATTCTTATTCCATGTGTCGGTCGAAAAGCCTAAGGTATGAATTTCTTTTTCCATGTTAGTATTCAAGTTTATAATTTTATTCTGGTGTAATATTACTATTCTGGTGCGACAAGTTTTGTAGCTCATCATTTGGGGATAATGATCCTGTGGGAAGGGGGGATAATGCAACACCTCAATTTTTGATCATTTTTATTTTTATCCTCCCCTGTGCTCAAAACATTGCTTTTTGACTTAAATTGTACTTAGTTATGTTAAATGGGTGTCCCGAAAGAGTTTTAAAATTTTTGGATAAAGTTTAGGATGGTTTTGGATCATGAAAGCAGTAAGCCTCTGCGTTATCGACATGCCATGGAGGCTTGCTTTTGCGATGGCCTCCATGACATGGAGGCTGGTCTCCATGTTAAGGTCTGCGGAATGGAGGTTAGTCTCTACGATAAGGTATGTGGTACAGACCTATAAAAAAATCTAGTTGTTTTGTTTTATTTTAATTGGGTCAAGGGGTAATGAGGTCCTTTCAATTTTTAACGACCTTTAAGCACTATATGAGCCAATTCTCATCAGTTTTCACAATACCAAGGGCTATTACTTCACTTTCAAAAGATCCTTTGTCAAATTTCCCCTTTTAAGTCAAGGCTAGAGTTTCAAGGAGGTGGCCATCTAGGGTTCTAAGGGTGTTATCTTCTTCAAAATTCTTGGTAATTAAAGCATGTACCTCTTTCTCTATACTTATCTTTTCTTTATCGCATGACTTGGTTATTATTATGCATGGTTGTGATGTTGGGTTTTGAACTATGGGTTGAGGCTTTTGAATGTATTTGGTTTAAATTTTTGCCCATGATTATTATTGAATTGTTATGCATTGAATTAATGATTTTTTAAATCTTTGGGTGCAAAGGGATGGTGAATGAATTTAAGGGTACAATGGATTCCCAAAATAAATGGTTTTTGTATGAAAATTGATAATTACCTCGACCCACTTGCAAAATTGGATTTGGAATATGATTTATCACTTGGTTTGGCTATTCTTTTTGAGACCTTGCATTGCATAAATGGTAAATGGAACATGAATTGAATTGGTTTAGTTTTCAATTGTTTTTGGAAAGTCCTTAGTGTCTATGGCTTTGGTTTTTAAATTCAAGTGGAGTCAACTTGGTTTAGTGGTTATGGCAAAATAGAATAGACCTGCAAGCTCTAAATTTTGGTATGACGTTACCAATGATTAATGCCTAATTAAAATAATCCTTGGTTAACGGATGGAAAAGTGTAAATGATTTTAATTAGGCTCAAAGAGGGTTGTGTAGCTAACTATGGAGGTGGAGGTCCCGGAGGGACCAATACTAGAAACTCATCTTTGCCTATGTGAGGGTTGTTCTTGATGACCATGTTCTTATGTCACACTATAT